>JAVIAB010000156.1:71194535-71794535 GCA_032433765.1 Megaustenia siamemsis
TTGTCTTGTATGAATAGTAAAAAAAAGTAAAGTACCCCAGTCACGCCAAGTGGCGTATAGGGAATATGGTGTTAGTGACCATAAATTGTACAGACCTTCGGCACATGATTTTTGGGGTAATGTGGTCGGTATTACGCCCGTACCGCTTCACTTTCCCAGAAAAAAATCCAGTACCAATTAAAGGCTGGGTGAACCCGGAAGCCGTCGGTTGGGATCGAACTCTACCCCTTGTCCTGTGTAGTCCAGTTCGCTAACCACTGAACTATCGCGGCTCCTGTTTGAATAGTATTTAGTAGTTATCTTTTCATTTTTAGTTGTTTACTTTCTTAGCATCGCAAAAATCTATCGTGACCAACATAACCCTTGATTTGTGGGTAAACACAAAAATATAGTAATATATTTTGTAAATAGAAAATATATTGATAGCATTATACACAATTAAAGTATATAAATAATTATAAAAATCTTGCAAATGGTATAATTTTTCATCGCCTTTGCTTGGGAAGCACTAATGCTGCTTTTTTATGGAGAAAAAAAATTATTTTTATTATTTTACAGCTACAAACACATACACGGACTATCTCCACCTGTTTTTAAAATTGTTTTCCCATTCCCACTATATCATTTACTGAGTACATGAAATCATCATTGTGGCTACCTCGACAAAGCAGAAATGTCGACAATACGCAGGCGAGTATCTTGACCACGGATTTAGCTCGTCGCTGATAGACTACACAAAACCCGTGTACTTAATCTGAGATATGACACTTTCCAGTGAGATATGACACTTTCCAGTGAAAGTATAATCTGAGATATGACACTTTCCAGTGAGATATGACACTTTCCAGTGAAAGTATAATCTGAGATATGACACTTTCCAGTGAAAGTATAATCTGAGATATGACACTTTCCAGTGAAAGTATAATCTGAGATACGACACTTTCCAGTGAAAGTATAATCTGAGATATAACACTTTCCAGTGAAAGTATAATATGAGATATGACACTTTCCAATGAAAGTATAATCTGAGATATGATACTTTCCAGTGAAAGTATGCAACCAGACTGTCTTACGGTGACAACAATCTTGAAATTTTCGCTCAAAAATCTAAAACATTTAAATGACAAAAGGTTAATTGCTCCTTACCAAATATCTAAATTGGTATCTAAAGAAAGAAAATAGGCATAGCAATAGATGAAGAATTCATTTTTCCAGCTGAATCCATTGTTACTACAACCGTCATATTTTAAACATACATTTCTATGTCATTGTGTGCATGTATGTATATGCAAATACGACCTCAATGAAAGGACAAAGGGGCCACGAGCAGAAGACAAAATCGGAAGGAGCCACGGGTTAAAAAATATTGAGAAACGCTGATATAATCAATAATGAAAGAAATTACTGGTGTCCATTATATGCATATAAGGTTATAGGTAATGATTTATAACTGACAAATTTAAAGTGTATTTATGCGCGTAGTTTTTATTTAGAACGGGGACAAGGATTGACATGTTGTATTCAAATTATGGGTTGGGGAAGGAAATATGTACTGTCCAGTTGAGAACGTTTGGTAAGGTTAGCCTACTGGTGGTTGACTGTTACGTCATGAATCAGGCCGCTGTGACTCATTTCTCATCTGGAATGTGATAATTAATCATAATTCATATTGTTGAATCATCAATTTAATAATGTTGCGTTCACTGATTACAATAACAGTATATATATATATATATATATATATATATATATATATATGTATACTTTCATTATTTGTTAGTTGTGATTCTGTCCCCTTTTGAGATGTATATTTACTATATCCTTTACGGTACCCAATTACTGCCTGTTATTTGTGTGTTCTGTTCCCGATCAAGGCATGTGGCCGGAACGTTATATTTTGCTCTGTTTCCCTATTAGTTTAGCTGCCCAAAATAATTTTACGTTTGTTGTTTCAAGTTGTTCCAGCTTTAGTTGTGGCCCCTGCTAGAGGTGTCTTTGTGTCTCCTGCTACCCATCAGTGTATCCACTGAAGTCTGAGAACACAACGAGCCTTTAATAAACGTTTCTAGAACACCAGGCCCAAGGGCCGACCAGATGGACTGACTGAATATTAGAAGCACTTGGAAACATAACAGCCGCAGAGACGAACAGAAGAGCAAAAGACAGTAAATAATATCTCCCTTCGACGCTGAAACGCAAATGAAAAAGAAACGAATAAGAAGAGGAAGAAGACTGAAGTCTGATGTTTTTTAAACATAAAACTGGTTTAGCTCATTTCTAATCTGTGATACTTTACCAGTGTCAAGGGTTTGTCAAACAGATTAAGTGTCTTATCAAGATAACCGTCTAGTGCTAGACTAATCTGTTGAACATGGATCATGTAGGCAACTTGTTCAGCTGAGATGGTTGTAGATCTGTTAGTCAACAAGACAGGACATATAGCAACGATGTGGTTCAAGTGTTGGGGCTCGTCAATAATGGAGAGACAAATAACATTATGTTGTTTTGAAATGGCAATATGTTCCTCTTTTCAATATTATTTGCAACGTTCAAAAATTATGGCTGAAAATAAACAAACACACACACGCGCGCGCGCGTGTTGACATTTATCTGTGAAGGATGAATAAATGAACAATATTCTTGTACACTTGTGTATCATCATCGCTGTGCTTGAACAGTGTCCATTAGCCTTCCAATTTCTTTGCCTTTGATTAAAAGATCTCAACACACGAACTCGACAGGACTGACGACAGTCACTAAGACAATTTCTGAAAGCTCATTATGTTATCACTTAGTATGACTCGTACAAGCATTCCCTGTGTCATTTACAATTCTCGTCAATACTCAAACTAATTATGTAAACTCAATTTTGTTTCGTGTACAAAGTGAGTTATGAATTACTTGGCAGTGATCTGGTCCAATTTTTCATATTTCCCTACATGCCTTAAACGTTCATTACGTCACTGCTTCTAAAAATGTCTCTTGTAGATTTTCCGTTTACTTTAATGCGTGTGTGGGCACATCCACACAAAGCAATATCCTCTCTCTCTCTCTCTCTCTCTCTCTCTCTCTCTCTCTCTCTCTCTCTCTCTCTCTCTCTCTCTCTTGTCCTTACTGACTACTGCGTTGTGCATGTCTGGTAATATATTCATGCAATTAAGAAACCAGAGAGAAAAGGTTTGTCCTGGATTACTACACGTTTGAAGAAAATAACGCTGATGGTTGCGAAATTGTTCGCAAAAGAGCTAAGTAAATGTCAATGTGTCAGCAAAAATATATTATTGCGCTGTTTACCAAATTCTGATTGGTCTGGAAAGGCCGCGTATATTCTATACATATTTTTTTTAAAGAACAGCAACAGAATAAAATGGAAACTAATTAATATTGTATTTTGTGCTATTTTAAGTATATAAGGGAAACAACGAGCCGTAATTTTGTAAAATATGAAAGTATGTGGACAGATTAATTATCGAGGACTGGATATTGTTATGGCTAAATTACGTAGAGGCAGAGTCGACCAAGATTAACATGGACGAGTAACATCACAAGAATGACAAGACAATCTATGACAACCTGCACCTTCATAGCAAGAGATAGAGCGGAATGGCGCTCCATGGTAGCCAACTTTCGATGCGGAGACGGTATTCAATGAAGATAATGATATTATTACTTAATTGTGTTGTACACATGGCTACATCATTACGTCACCAATCATCTATCACACCTGGAATGGCAGGCTTCTGTAATTAGATGTTAATGTATAGAGGAGAGAAACACGTCACATGATAGACATGAGAGTTATAAGAAAAAGCTTTAACATGTCCGATACAAACTGAAATACAAACCTAAATAGCCTTATAAGTTATAACAATTACAATAATAATAACAATAGTTATAATAACATTTTATATATAGGCCTACTGTCTGCAGTAGGTAGATCAGTAGTTGGTGTCAACGATAAGTCCAACTAATTCCTTCCTCTAGTAAATCTAGTACCTAGACCAACCGAGGACGAACGATACACCTTCAGTTACATTTCGTTCAAGTTGAGCACTTAATGAACCATAAACCGCTGAGAATGAAGTAAAAGCAAGACTTGAATTTTTCTGTTTCGGCAAACTGCCACAATTAGTCACATCCATGCCGTTATTTGAATTCGGCGATATTAAGTTTAATGAGATCATCTAAGAGGGTGACGGCAGTGCCACACAGTCTGTGCTCAGATTTTAAATGTAGTCACTGATGAAGTTAAAGAACTTATATGGACAATGTCCGAGTACAATCAATGATGTCGGTCCTGTTAACGCGAAAGAGGTCAGGAGGAAAGTGTCAACAGAAACTGTCAACAAGAAGTTGAACAAATGTGGGTTATCTATAGAATTGTGTTTTAGCTACAGATTACACTTACACGTCTGTCCAAGATTCTCGCGAGCTCACGGCAAACTATCGAGAAATGCAAATTAGGTTAATCATTCAACTTCCATCTACAATGGTTCTCAGTCTGGTTGCAAGTTATGGCCACAATGACATCGAAAGAATGGCATCCGAACGAAAGGAAACAAACTCTGTATTGCAGAAGTCTGTCCATTTGAAATGTAACATTTAGGGGCGATCGTCATTAATTTTTTTTTTTTTTCACTGAAATAAAAACTAAATGTGGCCACGCAAAATTTAGTGCCGTTTGTGTGGTTGGATTAATATTGTGGATAAGGAATGTAAACAAAATATCATCATCATCATGTGCCATACCAGTTGGCGTAGGTGATCATGTCCTTCCACAATCTTCTATCTACAGTGCATCGTATTAGTTCTGTTGTTGACTGTTTTCCATGCCATGACACCAAGCTATCCAGTATTTTCTCTCTTTGTCGTCCGCGATCTCTCTTTCCTTTTATTTTGCCAGTTGTAACCAAGTATTCCAACTGTCCTCTTCTCATGATGTGCCCGAAAAATGTTGATTGCTTCTTTCTGATGTTTTTTTAGAGCTCCCTTTTTGTGTTGGCCTCTTTTAAGAACTTCCTCATTGGTCTTTTTAGCTGTCCAGGGAACTTTCAACATTCTTCTGAGAAATCCCATCTCTGTAGCCTCTAATCGTCTTTCCATTTGTTTGTCTACTGTCCATGATTCGCTTCCATAGGTCAGAATTGGTTCTATATAGCACCGATGAACTCTCTTTCTCATTTCTATTGACATAGATTTGTTGCATATGATATTTTTCAATTTCTGAAATGCTATTTTGGCCAGAGCTATTCTGCTTTTTATTTCTGTGGTGCATCTCCCATCTGATGTTATTATTGTGCCCAAGTATTTGAAATGTTGCACTTGTTTCAGATTTGTCTCGTTTATTTTTATGCTGCATGATGGTGCAGAAAACAAAATATAAGTCGGCGATTATTAATAAAAAATAACCTAAAATATGCTGGGTATACACTCTTAAATGGCAAGAGTAAGAAACAAATAGAAACAAATGCTTGACAGTAATGGACAGCAAAATTAAAGGTTTAATCATAACAGAAAAAAACAACAAAAAGTAATAACAAATAGTACGATAAAAAGGGAGTTAGTCGAAATTTACTGTTAATTTCAGCCATGACAGGGGCCTACAAATCCCGTTTCATATTTGCTACATTACCTCAGTTCTTTTCTTCTTCTGCTTGTCTCTTTCTCACTGGTGCCTAAGAGGTGTCGTGGTTATATCATTTGTCGTTCTTCAGCTGCTCGAACTGTCTGAATTAGTGATTTTCCTTTGTTGTTACATGTCTCTATCACTGCATCTATCCATCTTCTTCTGGGTCTTCCTATTGGTCTTTTTCCATGCATTCTCGAGAAGAACGCCCTTGATGGTGATTGGTAAGGATTCATTCTGACTATGCCATTTCAGTTGTTGTTGTTCTATATATTCTTGACATGGTTTTCTTCCTACCATTTTTCTTATGCTTTCATTTGGTATTCTATCTCTTCTTGTGTTGTTTGTTACAACTTCTCAAACATCGCATCTCACATGTATCGATCTTTCTTAAATGTGATTTAGAAAGGGTCCATGTTTGACTTTCATAGCACAAAGTTGGTATGAAAATGCTATTTATAATTTGTTATTTAGCTACCATAGAAATGTTTGGATGTCTTAACAATGGTGAAAGCTGGTATGTGATAGCATTTGCTTTTTGTATTCTCAGTCTTTCCAGTTTTCCATGTTCTTTTGCCTCAGTTAACAAGCGGTGTTTCCTGGCGATGGACTTGTAGGTCCAGCAGATTATATCACAGGGAATTGCCAACAGAGTAACCGTTGGCAGCTTGACCTTCCGGAAGGGGTCATTTACTTCCATTTTCATATTGTCTTGCTGGCTCATTTTCGTCTGCAAACATATAAGATAACGAAAATCTGTCGGGACTTCAGAGTGTCAGGTCATAAACAACAATTGTTTATACTTGTTACCAGATGATGCATTTTGATTGTTGTTAGGGGCCAAATTATGATCGAATCAAACAGAAAATTTAAATAATTGAAACAACTAAAAAGTCAGGGATGAAAAAGTTAAAGTAAATGTGACAAGAATGTATGAAAGACAGCATAAAGACGAAACTTATTGCTTCATAGTTGCCTGAATTGATGGGAACACGAAGGTGCATATTCCCACTACCAGAACAGAACAATTTCCGAACGAAAGCGAGGAATTTAGCAACCAGCGCCGAATTTGCAGTTAGTCGCTTCGTGCTGATGAGCAATTTGAGATTATTAGAGCACCTATGGGTGTGTCCAGAGTGTAGAGATGATGATGTCCTAATGAAAAGGAGAACATAACACAACATAACATTGGATAGTATTTAAAAACGCGAATAAACCCAAGGGCACTCTACATCCTAAGAACATTGATAGAAAGAGCTATATTAGTAAAGAAAGATCTGTATATGTGTTTTATAGACTACACAAAAGCATTTGACAAAGTAAAGCATGTGGAAATAATCAATATACTGGAGAAATTAAACATTGATGGCAAGGATATGCGAATCATAAAAAAACATGTACAAGCAGTAAACAGCATCCATAAGAATTAGCAATCAAACAAGACAATTCCAATATATTAAACAAGGAGTCAGACAAGGTTGGGTTCTGTTGCCGGATTTGTTTTCACTTTACAGCGAAAATATTATGAGATATATAGTAGATATAAAAGGTATTGAAGTCAACGGTCACAACATTACTAATTTGCGATATGCAGATGACACAGTCTTAATAGCAGAGATAGAGAGTTACTTCAAGAAATGATAGACATAATAGTAAAAGAAAGCAACAAGAAAGATCTCAGTCTGAATAGTAAGAAAACAAATAATGGTCATATTGAAGAAACAATCATCACCAGCATGTAGCATACAAATAAATAGGAAAAATCTGAAATAAGTACAACGCTTCAAATACTTGGGCACAATAATAAAATAGATGGAAGATGTACCATAGCAATAAAAAGCAGATTAGTTCAGGCCAAAATAGCATTTCAGAAAATGAAAAACATCTTATGCAACAAATCTATGTCAATAGAACTGAGAAAGAGATTTCATCGGGGCACTTAGAGCCATTTCTGACCTATGGAAGCGAATAGTGGACAGTAAACAAACAAATGGAAAAACGATTAGAGGCTACATAGATGGGATTTCTCAAATAAATGTTGAAAGTTAAGCAGCTAGACATTCTCAAAGAGGCTAATACAAAGAGAGAGCTCATAAAAAAAAACATCAGATGGAAACAATCAACTCTTTTCGGGCACACCACGAGAAGAGGAAAGTTGGAATACTTGGTTAAAACTGGCAAAATACAGGGAAAGAGAAATCGCGGACGACAAAGAGAGAAAATACTGGATAGCTTGGTGTCATGGCATGGAAAACAGTCAACAACAGCAGTGATACGATGTGCGGTAGATAGAAGTTTGTGGAAGGACATGATCGCCTACGCCAACATATGGTATGGCACATGATGATGAATAAACACAATTACGTAGGATACTAGTGCAGGTGAGATCAAATGCCTAACCTTGTTCGGGCAGCGAAGTTTAGTTTCCATGTTTCATTGGAGCATGCAGGTAAAGAGAAAAGCTATTGATACGGTTCTATTGATACGGTTCTATTGATACGGTTCTATTGATACGGTTGACATTTAAATAAAAGCAGGCTGTATACGGATTAAATGGCAACATAAAACAGGCGTAAAAATACAGGCCCAACTACTAATTCTGTAATGAATTATTTATCATATATTACATCCGCGAGGTTCGATTAGTACAGAAACGTGAATGGGCAGGAAGTCCACATACTCCCCAGCAAGCCCACTTTCCCAATGAAAGAGTAAATACGTCGCATGGTGTTTTATCAATAACAACAGCAAACGATAACAAAATAAAGACCTAATATTATTTTGGTATTAGAGAAGAATATAAAATGTAACTTGTAACTGGTCAATCATAAAATTATGAGGTAGGTGTCGATGCAGGAATAGTTATGGTGGGTTTGTACTGCTAGTGCTTTAGTGAACCTCGGTCACAACCAATATTTCTTTTAAGTTTCGAAAACCTCTCTCTCTGCGATCAGGACTCAATCAAAGTAGGATTGCAGACTCTCACATGAAAACAGCTGTCTGTTTAAGTGAATTTATCGACCCCACAGATAGAACATCATAATTAGAGTCTGTTAGATCCACTCTGATTGAATACCTGTTAAAAAGTTGTTTCGAAAACATAATATCGATCAAGTAAATTTAAGATAAAGGTTTCCTCCACGTCTTGTTAGGCGTATGGGGAATATAATGTTAATAATTATATTTTTCCATGACCACGCTACCTTTTTTTTAGTAACGTGGTTAATCATACACAAGGCCGCCTTTATTTCACAGAAAAATCTGTTGTACCCATTTTTATGGGTTCGGTAAACCACGGAGCCTTGTCGGTCCTAAAGGAATCAACACATCTGGAGATTGAACCCGAATCCTTCTGATTAAGAAGCCAGCACACTAGCTACTCAGCCACATTACATTTTTATTTACTGGTTTATTATAAATACATTCACTGTAATCTGGGCAAACCAACAGGTGCTCAATTCATTTAAGTAGACAACGCGGGTGATTCAACTGATAATCTCAGCAACACACCTGTTGCACACAAACCCCACATTTCCTCTTTTTTATTACTCGATCAGCGGTCAGTTTTACATTCGTGCACTTTGAGGACGACCGACTCATCAGTTGAAGTTGCATTCTACAAGAAACGTGCATTAACGCCCCTATCTCCTAGGTTCATTGTTAGGCTTCTCAGCACAGGAGCTTTGAGGCTAAAATGTCGGCTCTTTTCATGTCATCAACCCCGGGCGTGAGACAAAGGCGATAAATCCACACCAGTTCCTGAAGTTTCGAGGTATATCTCTGAAGTTTCGAGGTATATCTCTGAAGTTTCGAGGTATATCTCTGAAGTTTCGAGGTATATCTCTGAAGTTTCGAGGTATATCTCTGAAGTTTCGAGGTATATCTCTGAAGTTTCGAGGTATATCTCTGAAGTTTCGAGGTATATCTCTGAAGTTTCGAGGTATATCTCTGAAGTTTCGAGGTATATCTCTGAAGTTTCGAGGTATATCTCTGAAGTTTCGAGGTATATCTCTGAAGTTTCGAGGTATATCTCTACGTATGTAACCATGTATACGGCAGCTAGGTTTGAATGTCCCTCAGCATCGACTGAGAATCTAAAAAATTATGGCCCTTGAATGCCAAATAACTACCTTAGAACCACCCTCATATAGTCTTCTTACAATTGTTAGGAGTCGTGCCGTGAGCAATTTGTTAATGGAAGCGGACAGTAACAACATTCCTATGTACGCATAGTTAAAAAAACAATGTTTACAAAGGTTTGTCCACGCCTCCAAACCTGTGGAAAATATGGTGTTAGTCCCAACATTTGTCACCGACCACAGGCACATTTATAGGTGATGTGGTCGATGTAACAACACATCGTCTTATTTTTGAAACCGACATCTTATCAACAAGTAGCACAGTTCGCTAACCATTCAAAGCAGCGCCATTACTTATGGGATGGTAGAAATATTAGCAGCACACGCGAATTCTTCTAGTACAGTTCTACCGCCCACGCCGACATGAATTAAGGTGCTGATACTTTGCCAAGGGCCACTGACTGTTCTTAACAACAATAAATAATAAAACCACTGGATCATTCTTCACAATATTTTCATATATCAAATGTTACACTATGATGAACCGCTAATAACTCAATATTTTCATATATCAAATGTTACACTACGATGACCCGCTATTAACTCAATAACTCAATATTTTCATATATCAAATGTTACACTATGATGACCCGCTAATAACTCAATATTTTCATATATTAAATGTTACACTATGATGACCTGCTAATAACTCAATAACTCAATATTTTCATATATCAAATGTTACACTATGATGACCCGCTAATAACTCAATAACTCACTTTTTTCATATATTAAATGTTACACTATGATGACCTGCTAGTAACTCGAAACTCAGTATTTTCATATATTAAATGTTACACTATGATGACCCGCCAATAACTCAATATTTCATATATCAAATGTTGCACTATGATGACTCGCTAATAACTCAATATTTTCATATATCAAATGTTACACTATGATGACTCGCTAATAACTCAATATTTTCATATATCAAATGTTGCACTATGATGACCCGCCAATAACTCAATATTTTCATATATCAAATGTTACACTAAGATGACCCGCTATTAACTCAATAATTCAATATTTTCATATATTAAATGTTACACTATGATGACCCGCTATTAACTCAATAATTCAATATTTTCATATATTAAATGTTACACTATGATGACCCGCTATTAACTCAATAATTCAATATTTTCATATATTAAATGTTCACTATGATGACCCGCTATTAACTCAATAATTCAATATTTTCATGTAATAAATGTTACAATATGATGACCCGCTATTAACTCAATAATTCAATATTTTCATGTATTAAATGTTACACTATGATGAACCGATCTACTTTAGTTTACAGGTCATCCTCATCGCATATAGTAAAAGTCCATATGTACTCAGATCTCCTCCGAAGTAAATCCCTCAACGTGCAGCGACAAACGGCACCGATGTTGTGTTGGTTGTCAAGCCTTCTTTTAATTCCAGTGTAACGTCCCGTCTGGGATTACCCACCTTGATATGATATTCGTGAAGTCTTTTTTATGGTTGCAGACTTAGGGTCATTTTCTGAGTTGTTTATTTTTGTCCCGCGTTCCTGAAGGAATTCTAAATGTCATTGTGGTCCATTGCCTTCCGCACTCAATACCAGCCTTCCTGGCAAGTCTTCCAGCATGCTCATTACCTCTTACACACCCACGTGACCTGGCACGACCTTTTTAGACTAGGTAGCCGCGATAGCTCAGTGGTTAGTGAACTGGACTACAAAGGACAAGGGGTAGGGTTCGATCCCAACCGACGGTCTCCGGGTTCACCCAGCCTTTAATGGGTACCGGAATTTTTTCTGGGAAAGTAAAGCGGCACTGGCGTAATACCGATCACATTACCCCAAAAATCATGTGCCGAAGGTCTGTAAAATTTATGGTCACTAACACCATATTCCCTATACGCCGCCACTTGACGTGACGGGGTTACTTTACTTTTTTTACTATATAAAAGACCAAGCATAAATACTTTATATCGCACGTTAACAAATATTTCCTACATGCTCAAAGAGTTGTTAAGCGGCAGCGAGAATCAAATACCAATTTCTGATTCGTACAACTCAGCTCGGAGCTGGAGGTAACACAATCAGCACAGCTTGAGAATCACTGGGGGAAAAAAAGCTCATCATGTGCTTGTAAATTAATCTCCCTTCTGACCCAGGTTGTTTACAATATGGCGTTAAACAGTGTTGAGTGGGAGTTACTGTGGTAGTGTTTCTGAAGCTAGTTCTGTTTGGCGATTATGTGTTTCTGAACGCGTTCTGTGTGTTTATGTGTGTGTATGTATGTATCTGAGTGCATTTGCATAGTTTATCTTTAACAGTTCATTTGAAGTGCGACACATAATGGTTCGCATGTGAATGGGTATCGTTCACATCACTGGGTTATGACGAATATGGTGCTAGTCACAATGAGTAGTATCAGTTACAGTTCGTGAGATATCTTTCATATGATCATTTACGTACTTGTTGGTGATGCCGTCAGCACTACGCCAGGATTAGATACTATCTCATATGCATGTTCTCAATTTCAAAGTCTGGGTGAGCACATTAACCTTGTCGTTTGGAATGAACAAATTAATAAACTAAACTGTTAGGAGTCAAACCGTGGGCATCTGATCAACAGAAATGGACAGTAACAATGTGTGTATGTATGTGTGTGTGTGCGTGCGTGCGCGTGTGCGTCTGTCTGTGCGTGCATGCGCGTGTGTGTGTATGTGCATGTGCGTATGGTTGTTTGTATGTATGTTTATGTGTGTATGTGAGGACAAGAGGTCGGGCTCGATCCTGATCGACGGCTTCAGGTTTCACCCAGCCTTTAATGGGTACCCGATTTTTTTCTGGGAAAGTAAAGCAGCACGGGCGCAATACCGACCACATTACCCTAAAAATCAAGTGCCGAAGGTCTGTAAAAATTATGGTCACTACAACCATATTCCCTATACGCCACTTGGCATTACGGGGCTCTTTACTTTTTTTTTAAATACGAGTGTATGTGTGCGTGCACGTATGGTTGTTTGTATTCATGTAACATATAAATATTTATAAAAACGCACATACACACTACATCACTTCTTCTGTCTAACGTTCACCCGTTCATGTGGCGTAATTGCATTGTATCGCTAGTTTACATCAAAATCTGCGCCTTTAGGCCTGACACATCCGTCTTCCGGCCTGAGTAGATTTGTTGTGTCCTCCACTTTTTACGACTTTTAACCGTCAATAGTTCTTAGCCGTGCGCAGAGTGAACACGGGACCTCCTATTTTTCGTCCCCATCCGAGACGGTTAGACATCGGATTTCACTATCCAGAGACAAGGTGAGGCCATGAAGAAACCCTGGGTTAGCTTTTGACAAACTTTCACCGCCCATCTCATACCTCTAGACCACACATCCCCCACCCCCAACCACCAAGCGTACTACATTCTAAATAAGTATAAGTAAAGTAAAGTACCTTGGTCACTCCAAGTGGCGTATAGGGAATATGATGTTAGTGACCATAATTTTTACAGACCTTCGGCACATGATTTTTGGGATAATGTCGTCGGTATTATGCCTGTGCCGTTTTACTTTCCAGAAAAAAATCCGGTACCCATTAAAGGCTGGGTGAACCGGTGCCGTCGGTTGGGATCGAACCCTACCTCTTGTCCTTTGTAGTCCAGTTCACTAACCACTGAGCTATCGATATATATATATATATATATATATATATATATATCACAGTTGTTTGTCGACAATATTTAATGGTTTATTTCAGTGCTCGATTTAGAATCATAACTGGATGTTTGTACGGTCCATGGTACATCCAAGTTACTTAGTAGACCTTCAAATTAGTTCAATCAATTTTAAGAAAGAATTGAATATTAGTCATTTAAAAGGACAACACCCAACTGCGCTACAATATTTTGCAGTATTTGACAAAAATAAACATTTGGAGATTGTATCCCTCAAGCCGCTGTGAAACACACACTCACATACGCACGCACACCTACACATACGCTCGCACACACACACACACACACACACACACACGCACGTACACACACTCCTGTATAAACCATGTTCTGCGTCACATTAGTGATATTGTTATATTCTCACTTCTGCAAAGAGGAAACAAATTGTCGCTTCTGCAGATCTTGACAACTACAGCATAGTTTGTGTCTCATTGCCACAGTACAATAAATCTTCCCAGTCTCGATGACCCGGAAGTATATCTCCGGAATAGGTTATGTTTCAGATATGATCCTTATATATTATTCTCCTAAATCAGGGGTGAGGAAAATCGGGTCTAGGGGTGAGGAACCTCCGAGATAGTGATTTTGTCTGACCTTCCAAGGCAGCCGTTTGTGGGACTCGAAATTAAATAAAATCACACAGGCCCCATTTTCATAAAAGTTATCTTGAAACAGTGTTGGTTATTTATCTTGTTTGTATCTCTTATTTTATGTTTAGTCACAAGACATTGATCACAACCTAGTCAATACAATCATCACAGACTATTCACTCATAATTCATACTCAAGTTTATTGAATCAATCTCTGGCACATGATACATATTAGTGGTAGCACTTATCTTAGATTTACTATTCTTTAATTCTGAACAATTGTGAGGCTACCGCCGGTCTATACTGAATTGCACACAAGTGCTTATCGTCTGTGACATGAAAAAATAAATCTCTTTCACAACTTAAAACCAAAAACACTTTCACAATTAAATCATGACTGTCTCTACTTTTATATATATATATATATATATATATATATATATATATATATATATATATATATATATATATATATATTCTGATTGTTTCTAATTCACTTGTATCTATCTACTGCCCCACTAACCCTTCCTAAGTCACTGCTATCCTTTCCTATGTTCTCTACTCTAAGCTGCAAAACTGAAAACTACTGTCTAACTGAGTGCTTTCTACACTTCGGCTGAAGCAAGCTTTAGTAGTCTCCATTTCTGATTTATGACTAGCTCTGTCCTTAATAACTTGATTTATCTTGCGTGCAGAGGGCTAAATACTGAAATCTAATTTGTATAAATTATGCGCATAGATTACTTGCTTCCAATGGTTTGTCACGAGATGACAACCTGCGACACTCTCCGACCAACCGAGAGCTCGCGATGTTGACATATATCTCAGAATGGTCAAAGCAGGCTTGTTTTTGTGACTCCAATGTCCCCTGTAGTTAGCTTGACCTCTCCTGAGTTTCAAAATAATGATATTTATTTCATAAACTTGGTCATTTCCTGATGTTGTTTGTCAATATATTTCTGGGCTTGTTGACGGGTAAAGTCTTGTGTTTATCCCACACCTTTGTTCACTAACAGTCCCCATAACAGCTAGGAACTTTCCATTCGCACAACTTGTTATGTCCGACTACTGCCCAATCTTGTCACCCCCTTACTCCTCACCTCTGCAAAAAATAGCTAGGGATTTCCATTCGCACAACTTGTTATTCTGTCACTAATACCGATAGCCGCTATTCTTATGCCACTGTTATAATCGTTTGGGAATTGGGTACCGACTGAGTTATCCGACCCATTCTTCAATCCACATATACTGTTACACTCTCGTGGAAATGGTTTCTATGATCTTATAGTCGTTTCTGGTCAATTGTTTTGGCTTATTCTTAATTCTCTTACGCTCTTTGGAATATCTCGTTTCCACGCTGCGAAAGTGCTAACACACTGATGAGTCGAGGGAACATGCTTACGATGTTTTACAAATTGCTGGATGAAATCGATCAATTCATGGAGATTATGAGAAAACCTGTGAGGGAACTCAGTGATAGCAAGTGGCTGTGTTTTTTGTTAGCGTTCATGCTGGACTTTACCAAGTACTTCTCAGAGCTGAACGTTAAGCTACAAGACCCCTCCCAGCTTCTCAGCTACCCACTTACATTTGTGAAATTATTTGAAGCTATAAGTTCGGCTTGTGGAAAGTCCCATTGGAACTGAATGGCTCTGTGCATTTCATCGGGGGGGGGGGGGGGGAACAAAGGCGTTCTTCGACACTTGAATATGCTGGTGAATGTGTGAAACTATATTGGGGCGTTTAATGACAGTCTCAAGGAAGCCGCGATAGCTCAGTGGTTAGTGAACTGAACTACAAACGAGAAGGGGCCGGGTTCGATCCTGATCGACGGTTTCCGGGTTCACCCAATCTTGAATAGGTACTTAATTTTTTTTTTTCTGGGAAAGTAAAGCGACACGGGCGTAATACAGACCACATTACCCCAAAAATCATGAGCTGAAGGTCTGTAAAAATTATGGTCATCAACACCATATTCCCTATACGCCAGTTGGCGTGACGGAACAAGTTGAAGTGAATACATTTGCTACCCCGTTCAATGTTGGACCAGCTGCTGTGTCTGATAACGAACAACTTGAAACCATTCCACTGCAAATTGAATGTGAGCTGAGGCTAGGTACAGCCATTTATCGTCCCACTTATTTAATTCTATAAACGTTACGTCAGCAATGATGAAATCTCTCACTTTGAGGAGACGTGCATTGAAATATGCATCTGTTTTCGGAAAAAAAACCGCTACTGCGAGCAGTTCTTTCAAAACTCATAGCAAAGAGTTGACTTCGCTCCAGACTGATGCAAACCTGGAACATCATTGGTGAGTAGCGATGCCATCAACAAAAATAAAAATAATAAATTAAAAAAAATAAATAAATAAATAAATAAATAAAAATAAAAATAAAAATGTTCAACTCAAATGTTAAGGCGGTCCTATTATATGGCTATGAAATATAGAGATCAACAAAATTGACAATCACGAAGATACAGACTTTCATTAATGGATGCTTACGCAAAATAAAAGGATGGAAATGGCAGGACAAAATCACTAACATAGAATTATGGAAATGTACCAGTCAAATATCAGTGGATAAAGAGATACAGCGAAGACGATGGCGCTGGACTGGACAAACACTACGGAAGCCAACTGAGAGTATTACACAACAGGCCTTTTTTGGAATCACTAGGGGAAAAGACAAAGAGGAAGACCAAGGAATTCTTGGAGAAGACAGATAGAAGCAGAGATGAAGATGATGGGGAAGACATGGAATGATCTTAAAAGAATGGCAAAAAACAGAACGACTTGGAAAGTGTTTGTTGAAGACCTATGCTCCACTGGGAGCTAAAAAGGAGGAAGAAGAAGAAGAAGAAGAAGAGAAGAAGCAGAGAAGAAGAAGAGAAGAAGCAGAGAAGAAGAAGAGAAGAAGAAGAAGAAGAAGAGGAGAAGAAGAGAAGAAGAAGAGAAGAAGAAGAGAAGAAGAAGAAGAAGAGGAGAAGAAGAGAAGAAGAAGAGGAGAAGAAGTAGAAGAAGAAGAAGTAGAAGTAGAAGAGAAGAAGAAGAGAAGAGAATAGAGAAGAAGAAGAGAAGAAGTAGAAGAGAAGAAGAAGAGAAGAAGAAGAAGAAGAAGAAGAAGAAGAGAAGAAGGAGAAGAAGAAGAAGAGAAGAGGAAGTAGAAGAAGAAGAAGAAGAAGTAGAAGAGAAGAAGTAGAAGAAGAGGAAGAGAAGAAGAAGAGAAGAAGAAGAGAAGAAGTAGAAGAGAAGAAGAAGAGAAGAAGTAGAAGAAGAGGAAGAGAAGAAGAAGAAGAGAAGAAGAAGAAGAGAAGAAGAAGAAGAGAAGAAGTAGAGAAGAAGTAGAAGAGAAGAAGAAGAGAAGAAGAAGATGTCATCAACACCAGCTAACATTACACACCTCACCAAAGAGAAATAGTTCCAGGCATCACATTCCTAATTATTGTCATCATCATCATCATCGTGTGCCATATCGGTTGACGTAGGTGATTATATCCTTCAACAAGCCTCTATCCACATTGCATCGTATCAGTTCTATTGTTGACAGTTTTCAGTGACATGACATCAAACTATCCAATAACTTCGCTCTTTGCCGTCCACGATAGTAGTGTATTATGGTATTTTAGAACCTGAAAATTCTTACGCAGCGACAACAACATTTCTGCTGCCGGGTCATTTTTTTTCTTATATGAGAGTATACCCCATCTGCCGCCGCTCTACCGTCCGGAGTTGACCGTAACCTCTCGTATCAGGATTTTGGCCTAGCGTGTCCATGACCCAGGAAGTGACCTGTTTAGGTTGTAAGGTTTTTTGCTGACTTTGAAGTTTTTTATGTACTTGCGCTGACCTCATTTTTATGTAAATATATTGTCGGCTGTGAGATGACATTCTTTCCTCAAAATATTTATTCAAGACAATAAAACAGTATCAAGTTTATCTTTTTATTCAAGTATAGTAGACATCATTATCCTTCTTTTAACTAATGTACATAATACACAATTTTAATACATATCAATAATATACGAATAGAAGTTTAATGGACTTTCATTACAAACATACTTAATAAGAGTTTTTAATGAACATTTGTGTGGTTTTTGACCACACAAGCTGGAACGTGATGTCTAATCAACTGATCGGGAAGTCATGTAAGTGAAATAATTAAAACTAGTGACGGGAATGCTCTCCACCATCCATTTAGTATCAGGTCTGTTGAGCAGGGCAGTTTCTACGGGATCGTGTTCCTTTAGAGAATCGACGAATCTGGTGAAATCTCAAAGATTATAGATTAAACGGGATTAACTCGAGAACAGCCGAGTTATTGAGGATTGCATGGAAGAAGCGTAGACCACCACTCTCTATATGTCTGAGAATAAGATGGTGACGATAGTTAATTTTGAAACGGGTTATCTGACTATCAAACACATCTCTTAGAAGAGCAGACCATTCTGTGGTGAATGGGCAATCAGGTGAGTGGAAGAAGGTATACGTGGAAACTGTCTTGTTGATACTTGCATGGGTGTTTATAGCTGACCAGTGTTGTTGATATACAGTCCGCACATCATCCGGCAGTGATGCCAATGGGTCATCACCCTTATGATTTTTTACTTGCAGGTGATTGTTCTTCATCTATCTTTCGTTTGGTCGATGTTGAAGTAGCCACAGATGATGTAAACGATGATGATGGTGAAGTGGGTGTTGTAGTAGCTGCCGATGGTGAAGTTGGTGTTGTACCAGGTACCGATGGTGAAGTGATTAATGATGTTGTAGAAATTGAATGTTTTAGTCTCATATGGCGGGCTAAAGAACTACGTCTCGTATACGAGCGTTTACAAAGGGGACAATTATGCCGGATAACACGATGCGCAGCTCGAGTGGGTTGCAACATATCTTTACGCCATTTAAACTTCTTTGGACACAATGGACACTGATGTTCATCAGAAGATACCTCATTATGAGAAACCATCTGTAGAAAAACAAATAACCCTTTTGTCAACCATATTTGACATCTATCTATCTATTGACCTTTCGAGCCGTAACCGGCCCATAGGGCGTAGACCAAGATACACCTTCTCCTATCTGAAATTTTTTGTTCTAGCAGTTTTCTTTTAAAGATATTTTATCAAATCTCGCCATCTGTCTCTGTTCTGTACAAGCAGTTCTATCTCATTGAGGGAGCCGATTCCTGCTGCTCTTGCCTCTCTCTTCAATGTTCTTCTCAGTGTCTCCCTGGGTCTTCCTCTTTTTCTCTTACCTATTGTTTCCCATATGAGGGCTTGCTTTGCTATTCGGTTATTATCTCTTCTCATCACATGTCCAACATATGACCATCGTCTTTTCTTTATTACTGAAGATATTAGTGGTTGATTGGCGATTTCTCTAATTTCCTCGTTTGTTTTGAATTCGTTCCACGCTATACCAAGTATTTTCCTTAGACATTTATTTTCGAATGCGTTCAACTTTGTTTCTATATCTCTTGTTGTTTTCCAGCTTTCACACGCATACGTAAGGGTTGATAGTACATTTGATTTGAATAGCCCAAGTTTTGTATTTGTGCTGATGAGTTTTGATTTCCACAACTTTTCAAGGCTTCTGAAAAACATTGCTGCTTTAGCTATTCTGATTCTAATTTCTTTACTTGTATCCCCTTCTCGATCAATGTGACTTCCAAGATAGATATAGTGATCGATCTCTTCTACTGGTTTGTTTTCCATGTATATTTTGTCACCTGTTGGAATTAAACTTTTCATGACTTTAGTCTTTTCATGATTGATCTCAAGCCAAATTTTGCTGGCTATTGATGATAGTTCATTTGTGTTTTCCTGCATCGGTTTTATCTGATAGCTGATGAGAACTATGTCATCAGCAAAGTCGAGGTCCTCCTAATGGTCTCCTTGTATCCATTCGATGCCTTTATTACCAGTGCAGCATTTCTTCATTATGAAGTCCATAACAATTCCAAATAACAAGGGCGATAAAGTACATCCTTGTTTAACCCCAGTGCAATATATGCCTTTATTACCAGTGCAGCATTTCTTCATTATGAAGGCCATAACAATTCTAAATAACAAGGGCGATAAAATACATCCTTATTTAACATACCTAGTTTAAATACATTAAAAAAATTAACCATCAAGACTTAAAATACCTACTTTTATACAACCAATAAGAAAAAAATATGAAAAACGAAGGAATAATATATTCAACAATGCTAACATATATACTTTAAACACAATAATACGGTTGAATAAACTTTATCGATAAGCCTTAGCATACTTTAAGAGAAAACAAAAATATTCCAACTTACAGCGTAAAATATGGTCTCAATCAGCTGTACTGAACAGTTTGTATGAAAATAAGCTTCCTTGAATCAACCAAACTTATAACATGAAATTCCTCATGGATCTAGTTTAAATATAATCTGGAAACAGATCTATAAATTAACCAATCAGAGAGTGGCTATGACATACATCTGAATTAACCAATCAGAGAAAAGTATTACTATGGGAGGCGAAGCAAAGACATGACTGACATGTGGATTAACCAATCAGAGAAGTGCAATATATGAATACTCACCTCATTTTCCGCTTGAAGTGCCGTCGACTCTGGCTCATCGGTGGGGTCGATAACTAGGGGTGGTGGTAAAATTTCATCATTAGCCGAAGCATATGTAGTGGCTGTCGAGTCAGCGTTGGGGGAGAGTAACGTGGGGTGGTCGGTTACTTGAATTCGCTTTGACCACTGATGCAATACCAGAGGAGTTCCATGACATCGATTTGACCTCTTAAGGCTTCAATACCAATGTTTCCCACTTCAACAAATGGCAGGTAATATTAAATGTTGAACTCAAAACCCTAAAAATGTAGGCCCAAAGTGATTGTAGTTAGAGACAAACATCGAAAAAGTTATATCCAAACTCCAAAAAAGGTAGTCCAAATGATAAAATAGTTATAACCAAAACCCTAATAATTTTTATTTGATTTTTATGCAAATTTGAAGCATGGGCGTGTCAAATATAAAGTTTGGGTAATTCTAGAGGTTAAATTGACTATTTTTAACAGTTTCATAGGCGTATCCCTAAAAAATGGTTGGGGGTAAGAAATCATAAAAATGCTTTTTAAAGCCAAATTTGTTACATGGACGTGTCAAATATAAGTTTGGGGTAAGCCTAGACGTTTACCAGTGGTCGGCGCCGACGGCTTGGCGCGGCTTTTGTTGCATGTAAGCTGGAACTTCACTTCTCACGATTACACTTTTCTTGTATTTTTCCAGTTGTAAATAAGTATTCCAAATTTTCTCATCCCATGATGTGCCTGAAAAATGTCCAAACGTTATAGTTTGTCTTGTCTCTCTGTCTAGCTGCTCAATACCATTTAATGTTTATTTTCTATGTTTTCTACGGTTATCCACGCGGCCAGGCATAGTATTTTATATTTATTATAGTTGATATCTGCGCTTTTCTCTGAAAAAATGTCGCTTGGTTCTTTCTTTGTTTCTTAGGAGCTCCCTTTTTTTGTGTTGGTCTGAGAATTTCCTTGTTGGTCTTTTTCCTGAAATCCAACCTCTGTGACCTCTAATCATTTCTTTCATTTGTTTGTCTACTGTCCATGATTCGTTCGCTTCCTTAGGTCAGAATTGGCTCCATATAGCACCGATGAACTCTCTTTCTCACTTCCATGACATGGACTTATTGAAACAAGACGTTTTTCATGCAATTTTGCCTGAGCATTTAAAAAAAAAATTTCTGTAGTGCCTCTTCTATCTGATGTTATTATTGTTCCCAAGTATTTGACTCTCTGCACTAGTTTCAGATTTGTCCCGTTTATTTTTCTCATTACATTAAGGGTATGTTACTTTAACGCGTGACTATATATTGCATGCTCATTTTAAAGTTGATACATGTTATGACCAGCGAACGATATTAGACAATACCAAACGGCCCTTGATTTAAAAAAAAAAAAGAAGAAATGTTCCCCACACTTGTCCTAAGTAAAAATCGCCAGTGACGCAGTGGTAACGCTTGGCTTATTGATATAGTCACCGTAGGTTCGAGACAATCTTAATGCTCACTACTCGACCCAGTTGGAGAAGAAATAGGTAGCTAGCTCCCTGACTTGGTGAATGCAATAACATCACTGTCACGCTCAACTCCAAAAATGTGTGCCACAGATAAAGCCATTGATATCTCCCAATGTTGTTGTTGTGTGACCCACTTTTATATCTCCCAATGTTGTTTGTGTGACCCACTTTTATATCTCCCATTGTTGTTTGTTTGTGTGTCCCACTTTTATATCTCCCAATGTTGTTGTTTGTGTGACCCACTTTTATATCTCCCAATGTTGTTTGTTTGTGTGACCCACTTTTATATCTCCCAATGTTGTTTGTTTGTGTGACTCACTTTTATATCTCGCAATGTTGTTTGTTTGTGTGACCCACTTTTATCTCTCTAGCAAAGTCCAGAGGGACTGAATTTTGCATGAATATCACCTTTTCCTATTGTGCGCAATTACAACCATGTACTCAGGTGTCCCTCGCAATACAGGCAGATATACTCCGACTTCAGAGCTACTGTTATATTTTTATGATCGGGAGTTTTAACGTTTTAGGTCGATATTTTTCCTATTCATTTTGCCCGGCCAGCGACCATTGTTTGCCGTCTTTTTCCGATTTGCAACTGCTAAGGGGTTTTTAACGTGCGCATAATGCACACAGGACCTTCTGTTTTTTTTTTTTCCCGAGAAAGCTAGACGTCGGATCTCTCTACCTAGAGACCAGGGGAGGGTAAAGCCACGAAAAAAACCACAGATTCGGTTTTTTTTAAATTTAGCTCAGTGGTTAGTTAACCGGACTACAAAGGACAAGAGGTAGGGTTCGATCACAAACGACGGCTTCCTGGTTCACTCAGCCTTAAATGGGTACTGGATTTTTTTCTGGAAAGTAAAGCGGCACGGGCGTAATACCGATCACATTGCCCCAAAAATCATGTGCTAAAGGTCTGTAAAATTTATGGTCACTAACACCATATTCCCTATACGCCACATGGCGTGATGGGGGCTCTTTACTTTAGTAGGAATCGGAAACCGGGACCTAATCATGAGACCAATGTCTTACCTCTACACCTCTCAGTGCCCCCTCACCCCACTCCAGGATTAATGTTGACGTATTGCACTAAATAGGGAAAATGATGCATCCTCCGGCATGCTCGTTATTTAACGTCAAGTAATCAATGGTTTTTGTTTGTTTCACACCCGACGACTACATCGTTCTCCCCATAGAAGGACGTTAAGTGAGTGTAGGTGTCTTGTGTTGTGATTTACATCGAGCTCTTTGGCCCAACACATCCGACTTAAAAATGATATTTATAGATGCATGGCTCATTCCCTACTGGCTTTGTCTATTCGGTTAGTTTATAATCGCCGGGAGATGGAGTGAGATCCTAATCAACTCTTGCCGCTAATCCTGTCACAGTCAATCAGTTATGTGTTGCTGATCACTTTCAGTCTATGTGCTGCTTAGCGGCTTGACCTCAGATTTGTCTTGACTCCAGATTTGTCTTGACTCCAGATTTGTCTTGACTCAAGATTTGTCTTGACCTCAGATTTGTCTTGACTCCAGATTTGTCTTGACTCCAGATTTGTCTTGACCTCAGATTTGTCTTAACTCCAGATTTGTCTTGACTCCATATTTGTCTTGACCTCAGATTTGTCTTGACCTCAGATTTGTCTTGACCTCAGATTTGTCTTGACCTCAGATTTGTCTTGACTCCAGATTTGTCTTGACCCCAGGTTTGTCTTGACTCCAGATTTTTCTTGACCCCAGATTTGTTTTGACTCCAAATTTTACTTCACCCCAGATTTGTCCAGACTCCACATACTTTTTTTTTTTTATCCCAGATTTATTTTGACTCCAGATTTGACTTGACCGCAGATTTGTCTTGACTCCAGAATTTTCTTGACTTCAGATTTATAATGACCCCATATTTGTCATGAGTCCAGATTTATCCTGACCCCAAACTTGTCATGACTCCAGATTTATCTTGACCTCAGATTTATCTTGATCCCAGATTTGTCCTGACCCTAGATTTTCCTGACCCCAGATTTAATTGAAGTAGTTACACGGTCCGAATAGAAATTCACAGACAACGATAGAGGCCGAGGCACAGGTGGAACACCAAGCTATTGCCTGTTAATGTAACCAACGGTCCAGCGGCTCTTTGTCGACGGAAATATGATATAGCGCGGATGAATATGAAGAAATAAACCAAAAAAATATATTCTTGCTTTTTAAACCCTGCATTAGAGCAAAGACAAGATCAAGAGGTCTCCAATACATTGTGTCATTTGCTGTGTCTTCTAATCTTCTACATATATAATTGATAGTTGTTACATTTGCCCGGCTCCACTTTTTTATCCCACTCATCGAATCACTCAGAATGCAAGCGTGGGTATAGTCTTGTGGCTCTAACCGGATAAATGCCCTGGTCATTACCGTCACCTCCATATAATTTATGCATCACTGTCACCTCATCAGCTCCCATTCGTACCACCGGTGTTTCCGTGTTAACGTTATGACTGTTAAGGGAGAACCATGCAACTGATTCTTTATTAAGATTAACCAATGCACCTGATGCTTCATACCAAGAAGAGATGTGATCAAGTTCGTTTTGCATTGTGGAGGTAATTTCTCGTCTGTCTCTTCCCTGTCGATATACCAGAATATCATCAGCAAAAGTCATAGTTCTTCCCCTTTCCATCCAGCTACTCTTCCGTGATCGTTATTGTGTACACGTTAAATAGAACTGGTGACAATGGTGAGTCTTGTGGCAGCCCTGGACAAATGGATGTTGGCTCGGATGACCAACTTCCACATCTGAGTATCACCTTCCTCTGAAACAATGCTACAGTGATTCATCTAATGAGGAAGGGGTGCACCGCCAGTTTGAGGTCCATGTGCATAAGGGATTCAAATTGTGCTCTGATGTATGCATCGTTCAGTTCTATAGCAGCAACACATGTCTTCTCTCGTCTGTGGAAGCCTTCGAAGAGGTCATAGGCGAAGACTGCCACATTGAGCCATGTATCTTTGTTATATCTATAACCTCCGAGTGTGGGTGGGAATGCGCTTATATGTTCAAGGCGACAGGTGAGTTTCCGGGCAACTATTTTCTCCAGCAGCTTGCCCGCAGTGTTCTGCATTGTGATGATTCTGTAGGCACTGATCTGAGAATGGTCCTTGTTTGACTTCGGTAGCGGTAGTAAGTAGCTGTGTAGCCACTCCTCCTTAATCTGACCACTCTGAATGCTGGCATTAAACTCTTTTGCCAGTTTTTTTTTCAAGTTGTCGTCAGCTAAATCACCTAAGTCGTCGTACCGAACACCATCTGGACCAGGAGCAGTGTTGTGCGACCTTTTAAGTGTTCTGCGAATGGTATCGGTTATGATTGTGAGATCTTATCCCAGCACTACATCCTCACACAATTCTGATAGTGACCCCTTATCCTCATTCTTACAGCCTCATTTCTTTGGTCCGTCTGCTCAATGTTGCGGACAAGCAGGACCTTCTCTTAGCTCTCATCAGGTTTGTGCCATATCCGGCCTGTGCTGTGAAAGTCTGGTATGCCTCTGTGTCGTGTTGTGCCATTCACTCTCCGATGAAGGCGACAGAATGTGGCTAGCGATTATTCTGAGCACACTTATTAAAATTGCTTTTTGCTGTTCCTATTAAAAAAAAATTATGTCTTGTCCATCGTTTGTTACAAATACATCTTTCTCAATGGAAGTAAGAGAATATAGAATTGTATGTAGAGCATATCTTGAAGTGAATCCTGGAGGCAGGGCTAGATTTAAGCCTGGGCTAAATAAGCTACAACTTGAGGCGTTACTATCCGAGGTAAAAAGTAAAGTACCCCCCGTCACGCCAAGTGGCGTATAGGGAAATATGGTGTTAGTGACCCTATATTTTACAGACCTTCAGCACATGATTTTTGGGGTAATGTGGTCGGTATTACGCCCGTGCTGCTTTACTTTCCCAGAAAAAATCCGGTACCCATTTAAGGCTGGGTGAACCCGGAGCCGTCGGTTTGGGATCGAACCCTACCCCTTGTCCGTAGTAGTCCAGTTCACTAACCACTGAGCTATCGCGGCTCCCACTAATTTTTAGGGAATTAGTAAAACCCAGGTGTCCTCGCCAGGGTACGAACCCCGGCTGTTGCCGTGGTAAGCCAACCGCCTATCGATTGCGCTAACCGGACACCCCGTTACTATCCGAGGGGGCTTCGAATTTGTTTATTTTGTAATCTGTGATAAAGATCTTCTTCTGTAATTTTTTTTTAAACAGGCGTCTTCAAATGTTCATTTAGTATTACCCAGCTGAAGACCTCACCAAGCGCCAGCTTAGGACCTCACCAAGTAAATGCCAGCTTAGGGCCTCACAAAGTAAATGCCAGCTTAGGACCTCACCAAGTGTCAGCTTAGGGCCTCATTAAATACCAGCTTAGGACCTCATCATGTGTCAGCTTAGGACCTCACCAAGTGCCAGCTTAGGCCCTCACCAAGTGCCAGCTTAGGGTCTCACCAAGTGCCAGCTCAGGACCTCAACAAGCTGCTAATGTGAGACCTCAACAAGTCCCAGAGTACGACCTCACCAAGTGCCAGCTTAGGTCCACACCAAGTGCTAACTTAGAACCTCACCAAGTGCCAGCTTAGGACCTCACTAAGTAAATGCCAGCTTAGGGCCTCACAAAGTAAATGCCAGCTTAGGACCTCACCAAGTGTCAGCTTAGAGTCTCAAGAACTGCCAGCTTAAGACCTCACCAATTGGCATATTAGGATCTCTCCTTCTGCCAACTTAGGACCTCACCAAGTGCCAGCTTAAGACCTTACAAAGTGCCAGCTCAGGACCTAACAAAATGCCAGCTTAGGATCTCACCAAGTGCCAGCTTAGGGCCTTACCGACTGCCAGCTTAGGATCTCACCAAGTGCCAGCTTAGGGCCTTACCAACTGCCAGCTTAGGACCTCACCAACTGCCAGCTTAGGACCTCACCAAGTCTAAATCCAGCTCTTCCAAGAACCCCAGAATCGTGATATCATAGAATTGCGTTGACCAATCAGTTTCGGTCAATAAATAATAAAGTCGATGTCCTAAAGAGGTTCGAGACCGGAAGAAACTTTATCACCAACATAACATGGACACAATCATCATCCTTCGACCATTCAAGGATTGTCTGAAGCAAATTGTGACAGCTTTAAAACAAATGACGAAGAAGGAATATATATTGTCTGAGAGAGGGGATAACATGAAGCTTAAGAGGAGGAAAAAATGATAGAAAGTCGGTAGCTGGACTGAAAAGTACTGTAAAGATATAGCATTATGGAGAGACATGGTCTACCACACCGGGCATTGTATTGGAAGAAAAAGAAACATATGCCTGTATGTGCATGTGTTTAAAAGTGCTGTGAAATAGATTTTAGACTTTATAACAGTATGGCTTCACAGCAGGCGGGCAATTCCCATATCTACTCAACGACTGTTCCAGCAACCAACAAAGTGTTCATCTCAATCGTCCATACTGTTCTATTGGATGGCGCGCAGCTCAAAATGGACACTTCCGGGCTACCGTAACGGCCGTCATGGGCAGCATAATCTCCTTGAGCCCGTGCCAGTTCCGGTATAGACTTCATGATCAGTAGGCGTGACCAAGAATTGCAGTCCTAACAAATGAAGTCAGACCTCCACTTCGGTGAAACATTCGATCCGACTCCAGTCCAGCTGCCGGTAAATTTGCATTCGAACACAGATCTGTGTGTGCGTGCTGTGAAATAAACACTAGAAACCACGACTGCATCTTAGCTATTTCTGTATTCCTACGCCTATCAACCAAGTGAATGTGCCAAGATGGCCACATGTCTTCTATACGCCCTTTGCAGTTCAGTCAA
Organism: Megaustenia siamemsis; assembly: GCA_032433765.1. Classification (NCBI taxonomy): domain Eukaryota; kingdom Metazoa; phylum Mollusca; class Gastropoda; order Stylommatophora; family Ariophantidae; genus Megaustenia; species Megaustenia siamemsis. The sequence goes on from JAVIAB010000156.1 coordinate 71,222,549, forward strand.
TTAAGAAAAAGTACCAGTTGGCTGCTCAGAAATTGCCTTAATTCACGTTCTGAACCTGTGAGTGTAAGACAAGGGACAGATCCATCGAATGTGCCTTAGCCAAAGATTAAAGATAACAGAAACAAGAACCTATCGTTCCAATCTTAGAAATATTTGTCACGTGAGCAAAAGATGTGCTAGAAGTAATGCAAGAATTGTGGCTAACGAATTTTGACATGGGATAGGATAGACTTAAGCAAAAATAAAATAGATAAAATACGAGTGTAAGATTTAATCAATTAGATTTAGCATTCCATCTTTCCTTCCCCCCTCACATTCCTTCCTTACCACCCCACTCCCTTTCTCCCTTCCTCTCTTCCTTCCCTCCCTTCCTCTGTATTTCTTTCTTTCTGTTTTCTCTTCACAAACAATAAAAAGTCCCCATTTCCTTCCACCCAACCTTCCTCCCTCTCTTCCTCCCTCCCTCCCTCTTTTCCTTCCTTCCTTCCATCCTTCCTTCCTTCCTTCATTCCTTCCTTCCTCTTTCTTTCTTTCGTTCATTCTGTTTTCTCTTCACAAACAATACAAAAAAGAAAAACACAATATCTTTAAGAAAAACCATTGTGCTAACTGTATTGTGCAAAACCTCACATAAATAACAACAGTAACCGTGTGGAGCCAACACTAACACAAATGGAAATGCTAAGAAACAGTTGTAACTATTTGAGTATTTGTTATTATTAAAGCAATCAAGACAACAAAGTAACCGGTTCCATGAAACTGGCGCTGTTTGCTTACATCTTCCTGGAAGCGATCCAGGCTCTAACGGACAGTGTAGAGTCACAATAATGATGGTCAATTTACAAGAATAAATACAATTCAAAGTAGCAATAGTTAAAGTGACAGTAATTAAAACAACAATAAACAAAATACTAATTATTAATATAACAATAATTAGAATAATAATAATAATAATAACAATCAAAATTAACAATAATTAGAATAACTATTCAGTTCTTCCGCTCCATGGTAGCCGCCAACCTTCGATGGGAAGATGGCACTCGATGATGATGATTGAGTCCTTCTGTGTTTGTCCGAAGACTACTGGTCGTTATCGTCAGTAATAAAAGGGCGTTAGAGCAGCGTAGATGTGTCGTGTTTTTTTTTTACAGCAAGTAGCGATTTTTAGCGACTTTCAACCCGACACATCCTATTTTTGTATGAAATGCTTCAATAATAAACAATGTTGTTGTCAATAAACATATTGTTATTGATTCTCATATTAATGGGTTGGTTTCTGGCCCAGAGCATTCGACTTTGTTGGAACTACTTCTCTAGAGCTCGGTTTCACCCGACCCTCCTTCAAGTCAGCAGTCGTTTACAGTCAGAGGTATGATTTCATGGAAAGTAGTATGCTTCTTCTTCTTTTTCTTATTCCTTTTCTTCCTCTTCTTCTTCCCTTTCAGCTCCCTCTGGAGTATTGGTCTTCAACAAACACTTTCCAAGCCGTTCAGTTTCTTGTCATTCTTGTAAGACCATTACATGTCTTCCCATCATCTTCATCTCAGCTTCCCCCCGTCTTTTCCAATAATATTTTGGTCTTCCTCTTTCTCTCGTCCCCTGGGAATTCCAAAAAAGGACCTGTCGTGTAATACTCTCATTTGGCTTTCGCAGCGTGTGGCCTGTCCAGCGCCGTTGTCTTCGCTGTATCACTTTGTCCACTGCTATTTGACTGTTACTTTTCCATAATTCTATGTTAGTGATTTTGTCCTGCTATTTGCATTCTTTTATTCTGCGGAAGCAGCAATTAATGAAGGTCTATCTTCGTGATTGTCATTTTTGTTGCTCTCCATGTTTCACAGCCATATATTAGGATTAACTTACCATTGGATGTGAACATTTTTATTTTTGTATTTAAACTCTTTCTTCGGATTTCCATATGTTTCCTAGTGCAACGAAAGCTCCTCTTGCTTATTGTATCCTTAATTTGGTATCATTCTCAATTCCTCCTTCTTTGTCTATATTACTGCCACGATATGTGCAAGATTACCTTTAGTAGAGGTATTTCTCCTATTGTTTAATATTCAATAAAGCAGTATTCCCCGACTAAAATGTATTTCCCCACATGGGTTTCGTGCAAGTTCTCCTCCCAGTCAAGACTAAAAGAATTCAACAAAATACAGAAACGCTACTGTTCTTATACAAAGAATAACACTAATTTATTTATGATTCGTGGAATAACTTTTTGGCAGTTATCAAAATAGCGATCACTGGACGTTTTCAAGTTAACCACGCAATTGTTGGCTAGTTTCACTCCCTAGTTGTTGTTAGTTTCAAGTTAACCACGCAACTGTTGGCTAGTTTCACTCCCTAGTTGTTGTTAGTTTCAAGTTAGTCACGTTCAAAGCAGCGTAGTTGTTAGTGAATGTTAGGCATGTGGCCTGCAACTTTGTAGATGGCAATAACATGAAGAAGGGGCACTAGTCTTCCCGTCTTCAAATACTGGAGATTTGGAGCATAGAAGTGTCCAGTCAAACCACTTCTCACATCCCGATGGGATATTTTAAAGAAAGCATGACTAATTTGTCATTTATAATGAATGGCTTTGTGGCGTCCTGAAGAAACAGCCATTGTTAAATAGCATCTCTCTCAAGTATAACTAATTAAACTGACAGCGGGTTTCATCCTTTTCTTTATTGCGGGCTGATTTTTAAAACTTTTGGTTGTCACGATCCTCCATAAAAAAAATAAATGTTTAAATCCCAAAGTCCATACGCATTTAAATAAAGTTGCTTGTCTTCAAACTTGGAGAAAAAAGGGGGACAATAAATAAATAAACACAATTCTTATTATAATATCTTATTAGAGGCGTGAAAAGAAGGGAGTCTTAAATAAATACACACAGCTGCTAATATAATATCTTATTAGAGGCTTTGCGAGAAGGTAGCAATAAATAAATAAACACAATTCTTATTATTATATCTTATTAGCGACTTGAAAAGAAAGGAGCCATCAATAAATGCACACAACTGCTAATATAATATCTTATTAGAGGCTTTGCATGATGAGAGCAATAAATAAATACACACAGTTCTTTTTATAATATGTTATTAGAGTGATCGCATTCATTAAAAAAATATATTAATAAAGCCAGTAATAACAAGAAGCGATAGCGAAGTGGTTAGTGCGCTCGGCTAATGAAGGTAAAGAGATCTCAAGTACGGTTATACTTTCTAATTGGGAACGACTTGTCTTCTGAGTTCATTCTCCCACTGGGAAAATACGAGAGGTAGGCCTAGAGAAAATCACTATGGAGGGTATAGTGCTAGGTAGATGAGAAAGGGGCGACCAAGAGGAAGATGGACGTGTGATATCACTGACAAGCTGGACATGATAGAATTAGACGCTGGGCATATCAAAGTAGCTGTCATGGGAGATAGGGTCGAAATGGGATAAATTAGATAATGGTGATGATTAGTACAATAATAATAGTAGCTATAGTGATACTAGATATATAATATATATAATAATAATAATAATAATAATAATAGTAGTAATAATAATAATAATAGTAATAATAACAATAACAATAGTAATAATAATAATAATAGTAATAATAGTAATAATAGTAATAATAGTAATAATAATAACAATAGTAATAATAATAATAATAGTAATAATAATAATAATAGTAATAATAATAATAATAATAACAATAACAATAATCAGACTTAGAAGCATAAATGTACGTGAATGTGTTTTACAATGAGACTTTTAAGTTGTAAAGTAAACATTAAATGGTTGGGGGTCTCGGTAGCCTAGTTGGAAAAACCACCCGACTGGGATACCGACGTTCGGTCAACCAGTTTTTGATTCCCACTGTCAGCGGTGTGAATTGTACTCGTGGTTGGAAAAAAAAAACCCGCGGACGACCCAGCAGCTGACAAAAATGGGTATCCTAAAAGTGGCTTCCCAAAAAACATCAGAAAGAAACAATCAGCATTTTCCAGACACATTGTGAGAAGAGAAATACTGGAATACTTGGTTCTCTATCTATCTATCTTCCCTTCGAGCCGAAGACGGCACATAGGGCAGAACCACAATCTCAAAAAACAGAAACCTTGCGTGCCAAAATGGCACATATTGCAGAGATCACTGCTTTCAAAACGTATGGCTCTGTTTCCATAACAACACTATTTACAATGACAGCTTGTCAAGCCATCGATCAACCTCCTTAGTCGCCTCTTACGACATGCCTGGAAGGTCACAGTGTCACTATTCTTTACTTCCCTCATAATGAGCCCCGGTAACACACAGGAGATACTTGGTTACAACTGGCAAAATATAGGTAAAGAGAGATCGCGAACGACAAAGAGGGAAGATACTAGGTAGCTTAGTATCATGGCATGGAAAACAGTCAACAACAGAATTGATACTATGCTCTGTGGATAGAAAACAATGGAAGCACATGATCGCCTACGCCAGCCGGTATGGCACACAAAATGATGGAAGCACGTGATCGCCTACGCCAGCCGGTATGGCACACAAACTGATGGAAACTTTTACATAAAAATCGTAGTCTCTTTTGTCTTGTTAGTTTAACAGCACCAAATAGTTTATGTTTATATGACATGTTCTCTGCAACTATAGCCCTGCATATTTAATATTTGGTATATTTGACATTTGTGCCTATCTTCGTTAAAGTTCTAATTTGACAATCGATATTACATATTATACGAAAACGAATGTATTAGGTTACAAACTGCAATAAAGATTGCAATCAAGGCGGTACACTCCCTTACATGAATCATTTACATCGTTTGTTACTTCATCTAAAGATAATGCCCAAGTTATATTCCGCTGAACTCATTGCTACTTTTCTCATAAACTTCTCATTTGTTATGTTGTGCACTAACTTTAGTTTACTCATAAGGTAGACAATGAAGAAGGATAAGAAGAAGCAAAAGTAGTAAAGGAAAGAGGAAGAAACAGGGAGAAGAGAGAGGTAGAAAGAAGAAGAAAAGGAGGAAGAATAAGAAGAAAATTAGAGGAAGAAGAAGAAAAAAGAAAGATGAAGAAGGACGAGGTAGACAGAAGAAGAAAGAAAGGAGAAAAATAAAGAAGAATAATAATAAAGAAGAAGTAAGAAGAGGAAGGATACGAAGAAAATTAAAGGAAGAAGAAGGAAGAAAGAAAGAGAATGGAGAGAAAGAAAAAAAGAAAGAAGAGGTAGAAAGAAGAAGAAAAAACGAAGTAGAAGAAAAAGTGGGAAGAATGAGAAGAAAATTAGAGACAGAAGAAGAACGAGGAAAATAAAAAAGAAAGAAAGAACGTTGTATATAATTATTTTATAACTGCCGACATAATTGATAGCAAAAATGGTCAGCACTGCCGTAAAAAGATACAACAGCTTGTATACAAATATCATTAGAAGTTGGAGACTACCATAGCTTCCCTATCACTGTGTACGTGTAGATGACACATGTCGCTTTCCTATCACCGTGTACGTCCTATCTATCTATTGACCTTTCGAGCCGTAGCCGGCACATAGGGCAAAGACCTAGATACTCTTTCTCTTATCTAAATGTTTATTCTAGCAGTTTTCAATCCTTCTAAAGATAGTTTATCAAATCTCCATTTGTCTCTGTTGTTCAAGCAACTCTATCACATTGAGAGAATCGATTCCTGCTGCTCTTGCCTCTCTCAAATGTTCTTCTTAGTGTCTCTCTGGGTCGACCTCTTTTCCTCTTACCTGTTGTTTCCCACACGAGGGCTTGCTTTGTTATTCGATTATTTTCTCTCATCATCACATGACCAACAACATATGACCATCATCTTTTCTTGATTACTGAAGATATTAGTGGTTGATTGGCGATTTCTCTAATTTCTTCGTTTGTTTTGAATTCGTTCCACGCTATACCAAGTATTTTCCTTAGACATTTATTTCCGAATGCGTTCAACTTTGTTACTATGCCTCTTATTGTTTTTTGTCAATTCTCTATCACCGCGTAGGCCTGTGGTGGCCAAATGGCGGCCCGTGGACCAGATCCTGAAGGTCAGATTATTTTCCTTTGCCCCTGAAGCGTCCACAGAAACTACAATATAATAAATAAATTGCTTATAAATTAAAACCAAAGTCTATGTCTGTTAAACACAAACTACTGATGGCGACAATAATAAAAGGCTTTATATAAAGTTGACTCAGCAAGCTTGCTTTTCTGTCAGTGTCACGTGATAGTTTGCAACCATTAACATTAATGACTAAATCACATCATGTAGTTTTTGACGATACCCCATGTCTGACCCTCTGGTCGTTGACTTGGCTATAACCCGGTTCTCGGTCAACCTTAAGTTGGCCACCAACTGGGTGTAGGTTACACAAGACGTGTATCAATCACCGTGTAGGTTACACAAGACACGTATCAATCACCGTGTAGGTTACACAAGACGCGTATCAATCACCGTGTAGGTTGCACAAGACGCGTATCAATCACCGTGTAGGTTGCACAAGACGCGTATCAAGCACCGTGTAGGTTACACAAGACACGTATCAATCACCGTGTAGGTTACACAAGACGCGTATCAATCACCGTGTAGGTTGCACAAGACGCGTATCAATCACCGTGTAGGTTACACAAGTCACTTCCCTACCACGTCGGTTTGATGGCAATCAGATTTACGTCGGTTCAAAAGCTGACAGTGTCAAGGTTGAACTTTTTTTTATCAAGAATTTTTTTTTAACGGTGTGTGTGTGTGTGGGGGGGGGGGGGGGGGCCGCCGCTGTTAATATTTTTGAAAAAGTACCGACATTTTTGTTTTGTGGGGACAATGGTGATAAGGTGATCCCACGAATCCTAATCATTCAGTAAGTCCTCACCAAAGTCCAGAAATGGAACAATGTAGGCGATCACTGAGTTATCGCATGTTATCTATCTAGTTTGTATGTATTATCTCATGTTGCTATTGCAGATAATTATGTTTTGTTAAAACACATGATGTCGGCGTTGCTTTGAGGTAACACGTTTCATGCTCATTCTTGTTGCCTCCCCCCATCCCCCCACCCTCCAAACTAAATAGTGAGTCCCTATTTAACAGGATGTGTAAAGTTGCTCGACTATTAACAAACCACAACCAACTGTAATATTAATAAAGCCCGCGAGCTGAAACGGATCACCCACAATTTGTGACGTTTTCAGCATCGCAAAAAGGGGTGGTTGTGGGTAAAATGGCGTCATCAGCCTATAGTTTGCATAGTTGAAGACGTCACAAACTTTGGTTGATTTCTGGAAAACACCCTCAACCCGCAAGCCTTAATAAAACGGACGATGGCTGTGAACAAACAAACAAACAAACAAACAAACAAGCAAACAAACAAACAAACAAACAAGCAAACAAACAAACAAGCAAACAAACAAACAAACAAACAAACAAACAAACAAACAAGCAAACAAACAAACAAACAAACAACCCCCCCCCCCCCGAGAAAAGAATCATGCAAAAAGATAATGTATGGATTATTTGACTACAGGGTCACCACGCATAACAGCATATGGTCGGTGATTTATAACTAACTGCTTGCGTCAGGATCAGCGACCCATAACTAGTGAAGATCCTGATTTCACATCCGTGTTGCAGCTCTGGTAACAGGCTAATCAGTCTGACTAGGTGAGCAGGGAGTGAGAGGAGGAAGGCAAAACCGGTACACAAAAATGAAGTGTTAAAGACGGATGTATTTGGCATAAAGGCGCATATATCACAGCCGGAGAACCACAATGCAGCTACACCCATTTGACGTCATTTTAATGGGAGCGATGAGGCTGAGCAGTTATCTGGTGAACGTTCAAGAAACAATTTTACATCAGAGTTGCAATTGTAATACAACTTCCATTACAATGCAACTAGCCTTACAACAGAGCTACAATTGTATTACAACTTCCATTACAATGCAACTAGCCTTACAACAGAGCTACAATTGTATTACAACTTCCATTACAATGCAGCTAGCCTTACAACAGAGCTACAATTGTATTACAACTTCCATTATAATGCAACTAACCTTACAACAGAGCTACAATTGTAATACAACTTCCATTACAATGCAGCTAGCCTTACAACAGAGCTACAATTGTATTACAATTTCCATTACAATGCAACTAGCCTTACAAGGGAGCGAGGTTTACAACACTGCTTACCTTATGATTCAGCTAATCTTACAATAGAACTATAATCTACTAAAATTACAAGACAGTACAGATATCCATACAACAAAGTTCGCCCTGAAAAAAGCTGCCACTCATTCACTCATTGGATGCCGTTTCCACATTGAAGGTTGGCTACCATGAAGCACCATTTTACTCTGTCTCTTTTCTTGATGTTGCACGTTGTCATAGTTTCACCTGTCCACGTTTTTATGTTATTTGTCCACGTTAGTCTTGGTTTGCCTCTGCATGTCTACCTTGTACCTTCCCTTCTAAGATGACTTTCAGAAGGCTGTTATGTCTCTTCACATGTCTACCTTGTACCTTCCCTTCTAAGATGACTTTTAAAAGGCTGTTATGTCTCTTCACATGTCTACCTTGTACCTTCCCTTCTAAGATGACTTTTAAAAGGCTGTTATGTCTCTTCACATGTATACCTTGTACCTTCCCTTCTAAGATGACTTTTAAAAGGCTGTTATGTCTCTTCACATGTCTACCTTGTACCTTCCCTTCTAAGATGACTTTTAAAAGGCTGTTATGTCTCTTCACATGTCTACCTTGTACCTTCCCTTCTAAGATGACTTTCAGAAGGCTGTTATGTCTCTTCACATGTCTACCTTGTACCTTCCCTTCTAAGATGACTTTCAGAAGGCTGTTATGTCTCTTCACATGTCTACCTTGTACCTTCCCTTCTAAGATGACTTTCAGAAGGCTGTTATGTCTCTTCACATGTCTACCTTGTACCTTCCCTTCTAAGATGACTTTCAGAAGGCTGTTATGTCTCTTCACATGTATACCTTGTACCTTCCCTTCTAAGATGACTTTTAAAAGGCTGTTATGTCTCTTCACATGTCTACCTTGTACCTTCCCTTCTAAGATGACTTTTAAAAGGCTGTTATGTCTCTTCACATGTATACCTTGTACCTTCCCTTCTAAGATGACTTTTAAAAGGCTGTTATATCTCTTCACATGTCCACACAATTTCAGTTGTCTTTCTTGAACTGTGTTAAGTAGTTCTTTTTTTTTTTTCATTTTCAGCTGGTTCAGAACTTCCTTACTGGTCTTTTTTCCCCGCCCAATTCTCCCCAGTTTTCTACAGATCAACATTTCAAAGGTTTACATTTTCTTCTCTGTTTTTTTAATTTAACGTCCATGTTTCTGCACCATACAGGAATGCTGACTGAATATAGCATTTTCCTATTCGTAGTTATGCTGTTATTTGCTTTGATGTGAGCATGTTTTTCATCTTAAAATTGCTTTTTACTATCCTATTCTTTTGTTTAATTCTGTCTTACATTCTCCATCATTTGTTATATGTCCAAGATAGTTATATTCTTGAACTCTCTCTATGTTTTTTCCCCAACTACTTCAATATTTTCTTGTATATTTTGTGTCTTTTCTCTGCTAATAATAATTGTTTTAGTCTTTTAAATAGTTATTTCCAACTCATTTTCTTTGCCTGTCTTGTTTATTTTGTTCTTAAGTTGTAGGTCTACTGGGTTTTCTGCCATTAATACGATATCATCAGCGTATCGTAGATTATTGATTCTCTATCCGATGATGTTTAGTCCTAACATCCTTATCTTTAAAGATCTGCTCAGTGTATAAGTTAAATAAACATGGTGATAAGTTGTCATTATACTACAGTTAGTCCTACAATAGTCAACGTTACCACAACATTATACTACAGTTAGTCCTACGATAGTCACCGTTACCACAACATTATACTACAGTTAGTCCTACGATAGTCACCGTTACCACAACATTATTCTTGCAGCAGAGAAAACGCGTTCAACGTTAACGTACATCCTAGCTACTCTTAAAATATATTTATCTTTGCTACATAGTTACCATCACATCAGAACTATCCTTACAACACGAGCTTTCCTAATAGCAATGCTACCTTGACAGCAGATGTAGCCTTTCTCACATTTCTTTGTACATATCAGAGACACGCCAATACACCAAATACACGAAATACTAATACTCTCTTTAAAACAACACGCCTTTGACTCATTCTCCATTCTCAGACTCATTTGAAGTCATTGTAACCATATGAAACCAAATCAAACCAGACCAGACAAAAACCTTGTTTTATCGTTTCTATTTTTACACATTTAGATTCGTGAACTAATGGTTGCGAGATAACTTCATGTATGTAGTTGTAAACAATCACTTAAGTGTCACGTGCTATTATTTGGAAATCTGGTATCTGTAACATTATCCTAAGTGGTATTCTGTCATATAAACACACGCACAAATGACGTGTCGTTACAAAAACTAACATTAAATACCCACATCATTGCCACAACCACACATTGAAAGAATGTGACGTAGGTTTGTCTCCATGTTTTATGTGTGGAAAATGTGAACAAATAAACTCTGAAAACACTCACAAGACAGAAAATAAGGCACCATAGCTAACAGCATTTAATTTGATAACATTCAGACAGCGATCTCTTCTTCTTCTTTCCTTCCTTATTTAGCCTTCAGCGTCGAGAGCAGATATAATTTGCCGTCTTTTGCTCTTCTGTTGACCTTTTCTGTTGCTATGTTTCCTATCATTTCTAATATTTAATCAATCCATCTTTTCCGTGGGATGCCCTCAGGTCTGGTGTCCTCGCAACGTTTATTGAAGTCTTGGGGTTAAGGCAAAGAAATGCAAATGAATGCATAAAAATGCGAAGCTGCAGTAAAGCTGAATTCGAGGAAAAATGGAAAAAAAAATAAAAAATGGTATGTTAGAAGCTTTACGTGATTAATAGACGACACAGATTCGAACGACGTTTCGGCCCAATAGGCCTTCAGCAGGAAACGTTTCCTGCTGAAGGCCTATTGGGCCGAAACGTCGTTCGAATCTGTGTCGTCTATTAATCACGTAAAGCTTCTAACATACCATTTTTTATTTTTTTTCCATTTTATTGAAGTCTTGCTGTGTCTTGTTTTGATCTTTCTGCCTTATAACGTGGCCAAATAATTGTATCTGTTGTTACTTGCTGAATTTTATGGCGGAAATGATTCTCGCCTAGCTTTTTATTTGTTAGTTCTTTGTTAGATCTTATCTCTCAGGCTCTTTCCTGCCAGGTGTCTAACATTTTATTTCTGTAGTGGTTCTTTTTCTTATTGTTTTTTGAGTCTAGGAGGTCTGACATTGACTGCATACCGTTGGAGTCAAAATTGTAATGTAAAGTGCTTATTTAGAAGGGGCCAAGAACTGATCAGGTTTTAGTATATTTCCGAATGGTTGCCATAGAAACTAACTTGTCTGCTCAGGCGAGAAGGAATCGTAAAGGGGAGGCAAATCAGGTATCTAAAAATGTGTTGAGTCGCAAGATTTTAGTTGAAAGACTTGTCTTACAGTCAGAAAATATCAAGTGACAATAGTTAACACAATCACACAGTAGATCTCGGAGGAAAGGTGGAAGAGATCCAAACTAATAAAGCAAGGAACAGAGAAAGCAGCATACAGTGTTAACCAGGCTTGAAGTTTAATGAATTGAATACTCTCGATCTGATCAGAAGAAAAAAAAAACAATCTTTAAGACACATAGTACCATTGCTGTGTACGTCGAGGGCTCACGATAGAACCAGAGGGATAAAGGCCGCTTGGTCAAACAGTCGCCACGACGTATGAGACTCAGGATTTTTATTTCACCCCCGATAGAAACAATTCTTTCTGCCTTCCGCGGGTTTCGAACACCGTACGTCCGCTTTTTAGCCAGCGAAACAGTGGTTTTAGCCGCACGGCCTCGCGCACCTCCTGATCTGAACGCATGGGTTTAATCCATGACCAGTATGATTGTACATTTCGTGTAGTCCAGCCTTTGTTCTGACAATATGTCATTGTGTTAGAATACTAGATAAATAGTGTGAAGGATGACTCGGTTATAGTTTAATAATAGAATTGATGTGAAGAAGACAGAGAATCGCTGTAGAATAGATAAAGAAGCAGCAGATGAAATGGTTGGGCACGTAACAAACGAAACCACTAAATAGAGTCTACACAACTATTTTAACAAATTCACTGCAAGGGGAAAAAATAACTGCGAGAGAGGGTTTATTCAGAAAGGATGGAAAGACAGAATAATTAAGAAACACAAAAACATGACAGAAGAAGAAGAGATCAACTAAAAAGCAACAACTGCAAACACTCTCGATCATGCTGGAAGGAAATAAAAAAAAGTAGTAATTATAGCAGTGGTGGTTGTATTAGTAGTAGTAGTAGTAGTGATAGTTTAGTAGTGGTGGTGGTTGTATAAGTAGTAGTAGCAGTGATAGTTTAGTAGTGGTGGTGGTTGTATAAGTAGTAGTAGCAGTGATAGTTAAGCAGTGGTGGTGGTTGTATTAGTAGTAGTTGTATTAGTAGTAGTAGCAGTGATAGTTAAGCAGTGGTGGTGGTTGTATTAGTAGTAGTTGTATTAGTAGTAGTAGCAGTGATAGTTAAGTAGTGGTGGTGGTTGTATTAGTAGTAGTTGTATTAGTAGTAGTAGCAGTGATAGTTTAGTAGTGGTGGTGGTTGTATAAGTAGTAGTAGCAGTGATAGTTAAGCAGTGGTGGTGGTTGTATTAGTAGTAGTTGTATTAGTAGTAGTAGCAGTGATAGTTTAGTAGTGGTGGTGGTTGTATAAGTAGTAGTAGCAGTGATAGTTAAGTAGTGGTGGTGGTTGTATTAGTAGTAGCAGCAGTGATAGTTTAGTAGTAGTGGTGGTTGCATTAGTAGTAGAAGCAGTGATAATTTAGTAGTAGTGGTGGTTGTATTAGTAGTAGTAGCAGTGATAGTTAAGTAGTGGTGGTGGTTGTATTAGTAGTAGCAGCAGTGATAGTTTAGTAGTAGTGGTGGTTGCATTAGTAGTAGAAGCAGTGATAATTTAGTAGTAGTGGTGGTTGTATTAGTAGTAGAAGCAGTGATAATTTAGTAGTAGTGGTGGTTGTATTAGTAGTAGTAGCAGTGATAGTTTAGTAGTAGTGGTGGTTGTATTATTAATACATCATTAAATTTTGTGAAATCGGTGGGACCTTGGAAAAACAAGGCCAGATGCAAAAAATCAAGTTTGTAAGTGCAGGGAAAGAGGAGATATTTCATGTTAATCGTGAACATTTAGATTTGAAACGACCAATAGTAGTAGTAGTAGAAGAAGATTTATTTCACATAACGCATAAACACTACAACTTTTACTAGATAACTAAATCCTGACATTATATAGGCCTATATATATATATATATAGAGAGAGAGAGAGAGAGAGAGAGAGAAAGAGAGAGAGAGAGAGAGAAAGAGAGAGAGAGAGAGTGAGATTTCAAAACTTGGCGAGACAAAAACCATTAAGACATATTTGTATATGTTCGTTTACAAATATATATATATATATATATATATATATATATATATATATATAAATATATATATATTTCGTTCACAAATAAATAATTCCGACTTTTCAAAATTATGTTTTAATTATAATTGTAAGTTCAAGTGTTAAAGCTTTTCTATCAAATTAAAAAGATTGAATGACATTGACGTTGTTCTTGAGCCATATGGACAACTTTCTGACCGAACGTTTGTGGTAATCGAACATTTCCACTGATCACTCTCGCTGCAGCTTTTAAATTTGCATTTACAATGTTCTGTGTCCACTGGTATTTGACTGGTACTTTCTATGTCGTAGAATTATGGAAAAAGTGCCAGTCAAATACCAGTGGACAAAGAGATACAATGAAGACGATGGCGTTGGATAGTACACACACACTGCGAGAGCCAACATAGAGTATTATACAACTTGCTCTATTTTTGAAATTCCCCCAGAGGAAGAGACAAAGAGGAAGACCAATATATTCTTCGAGAAGACAGATGGTAGCAGAGATGAAAGACGATGGGATGCCATGAAATGAATGGCAAGAGTCAGAATGGCTTGAATAGTGTTTGTTGAAGACCTAAACTCCACAGGGAACTGAAAGTGTTTGTTGAAGACCTATACTCCACAGGGAACTGAAAGTGTTTGTTGAAGACCTATACTCACAGGGAACTGAAAGTGTTTGTTGGAGACCTATACTCCACAGGGAACTGAAAGTCTTTATTGAAGACCTATACTCCACAGGGAACTGAAAGTGTTTGTTGAAGACCTATACTCCACAGGGAGCTGAAAGTGTTTGTTGAAGACCTATACTCCACAGGGAACTGAAAGTGTTTGTTGAAGACCTATACTCCACAGTGTGTGTGAAAGTGTTTGTTGAAGACCTATACTCCACGGGGAACTGAAAGTGTTTGTTGAAGACCTATACTCCACAGGGAACTGAAAGTGTTTGTTGAAGACCTATACTCCACAGGGAACTGATAGTGTTTGTTGAAGACCTAAACTCCACAAGGAACTGATAGTGTTTGTTGAAGATCTATACTCCACAGGGAACTGAAAGTGTTTGTTGAAGACCTATACTCCACAAGGAACTAAAAGTGTTTGTTGAAGACCTATACTCCACAAGGAACTAAAAGTGTTTGTTGAAGACCTATACTCCACAAGGAACTAAAAGTGTTTGTTGAAGACCTAAACTCCACAAGGAACTGAAAGTGTTTGTTGAAGACCTAAACTCCACAAGGAACTGATAGTGTTTGTTGAAGACCTATACTCCACAAGGAACTGATAGTGTTTGTTGAAGACCTATACTCCACAGGGAACTGAATGTGTTTGTTGAAGACCTATACTCCACAAGGAACTGATAGTGTTTGTTGAAGACCTATACTCCACAGGGAACTGAAAGTGTTTGTTGAAGACCTATACTCCACAAGGAACTAAAAGTGTTTGTTGAAGACCTAAACTCCACAAGGAACTGATAGTGTTTGTTGAAGACCTAAACTCCACAAGGAACTGATAGTGTTTGTTGAAGACCTATACACCACAGGGAACTGAAAGTGTTTGTTGAAGACCTATACTCCACAGGGAACTGAAAGTGTTTGTTGAAGACCTATACTCCACAGGGAACTGAAAGTGTTTGTTGAAGACCTATACTCCACAGGGAACTGAAAGTGTTTGTTGAAGATCTATACTCCACAGGGAACTGAAAGTGTTTGTTGAAGACCTATACTCCATAGAGAACTGAAAGTGTTTGTTGAAGACCTATGCTCCACAGGGAACTAAAAGTGTTTGTTGAAGACCTATACTCCACAGGGAACTGAAAGTGTTTGTTGAAGACCTATACTCCACAGGGAACTGAAAGTGTTTGTTGAAGACCTAAACTCCACAAGGAACTGATAGTGTTTGTTGAAGACCTATACTCCACAGGGAACTGAAAGTGTTTGTTGAAGACCTATACTCCACAGGGAACTGAAAGTGTTTGTTGAAGACCTATACTCCACAGGGAACTGAAAGTGTTTGTTGAAGACCTATACTCCATAGGGGACTGAAAGTGTTTGTTGAAGACCTATACTCCACAGGGAGCCGAAAGTGTTTGTTGAAAACCTATACTCCACAGGGAACTGAAAGTGTTTGTTGAAGACCTATATTCCACAGGGAACTGTTAGTGTTTGTTGAAGACCAAAAACACGACACATGTAAATAGTGTCACGACTTGGCTGTATCTTTAGTTTAATCATTTATAATGAGATCAATAACTGTTCAACAACTTCAAGGTAATCGAACGGAAGTCGCGGTAGCAGGGATGTTTCCTTGGAGAAAAGTAGGACGGCCTGACGTGCTTCTGACCGCATCACTTAATGAAGAGGTCGTTGGTCATTATTGAAAAATGTCGGCACTAACACCATATTTTCATGTGGAGGGTGTCCTTACTGATAACATAAGGTACATACCACACATTCTCGACATATTTACGTAACAATAGCTATTGTTTTGTGTTGGCGTGACTATATATAAATACACACGCGTGTGGATGAATGATCCCTTAAGTGTATAAAGTAGATAATACACGAGGTGTCCCTACTTAGGTAAAGTTCATCTTATTATATTTTAATGTAATCCTGATATTCTCAAACATAATCACTTATATCTCATTTGCATAACTGTTAGAACGTTGAACTGTGTTCTGCGCCAGTGGCCCAGTGCATCCGATTTCTGCCAGCATTTTATTTAGGTTTGTTTTTCTTAGTTTTCCTTTTTTCGCTTAAACAGACAGCTGACTTCATAAGTGAGTCTGGAATCCTACTCTGATTGAGACTTGATCGTAGAGAGAGAGAGAGAGAGAGAGAGAGAGAGAGAGAGAGAGAGAGAGAGAGAGAGAGAGAGAGAGAGAGAGAGAGAGAGAGATCATTTGGATTTAACATTTTATTTCTTGCTGTCGATCCATGTTATAGACTATAGCTTCAACCACACATTTTGTGGTACATCCTTCACGATTACGATTTCAAAAAAAAAAATATCTCAACCCGTCACCTACTTTAGACATACTTGATCGCTGTCAACGCAAGATACTTGACTAAAGATTCAAATTTCCTGTGACAAATGTTAACGTATTTTAAACGTCACGGTTTTTGGGGTTTATGAGACAATGCACTTCCTCATTGCTATCTACCTTCCCCAACTGATTGAGATGTAACACATTATTTCAGCGGGGTTGATTGGGACGTGCCAAGCCAACAGTGATCGAACCCACGCATACTGCAAGACCAGCCCACGACCACTACATCACTGACGCTCTCAAGTGCGTCATATTTTTATTTGAAGCTGAACATCAAAGATCTTCAAATTTGAGGCGCAAAAAAATCCACCCCCATTTAGCATGTGTTTTATTATCTACATTGAAGTTATCTGGTATTTCTGTGAGCCTAAAACAAAACACTGTTCTCTGCCGCGGTCACGCTTGTTATCTGAAAATGGATATCTAATCGAGTTGTATGCATTTTTCCATTTCTGCTTTAATTAGAGACTTGAAATGAGATTCTCATGACATTTCCACAGTACAGACTTCTACCATTTTCTTGGTTTTTAATTTTGAAAAAAAGGGTAATTTACGAGTTTAGCGACATACATTAAAGTGATCTCCCCTTATTTGGCTTCACAACAAAACAATTACAGTGTATCTGCAATAATAAAAACTATCGCTATGCTCATCAATGTTCATTACTAACACATTTTATTTTATTTTTGGGTTAGGAAACATCGGACTTTATCCTCGTGTTGTTTCTCTTTTCTCTGCAATTAGGGAAGATCAATTTTATGTTGCTAAACTCGTAAATTACCACTTTATTTTTCAGTATGAAGTGTCTTAGTAATTGTTATGCCAAATTTAACAACATCCAACCATTGGACCCATACAATTTGCATGTGCTATTGTTTATGTGTGTGTACATAATGTCAAATGACAGATCACAGAAGGCTCTTGTGGCCATCACATTTCGGGACAAGCTGCAAGGTGATGTTACCTGCCTTCAGCTGACAAATGCTTTCTTCTAAATTGATGTCTCACAGAAAAAAGAATTGACAGAAAATGCATACCCTAATGGAGACACTTCTTGGGATGTCTGAAACTTGGTTGAGTATGATGAACGGTAAACATGGTTGCAGTCTAGGCAAACCCAAAGGTGCTGAATCTTCTGTAGCAGATAACTAAAAGTGTGACATTGATGACTCCTGTGATACACTGGTTGTCCAAATGCCTCAAATTTCCTCTCAAGCATTTATTTACATTCAGTCCATACTAAACTGTAGCAGTTCAAGGAAGGCAGACTCATCAATTGCAGTTGTATCCTTCAATAAACATTATCCACTGCCTCTGGCATATCTCCCTAATTCTTGCTCCCCCATGTATGTAATAACAATCTCCCACCATTCATCATCCCCTCTCTTACAAACTCCACATGACCTTTCAACTTTGAAAATGATGCACCGTCAGCATCCTCCATCAGCACTTTTGTGTTTCTAAATTCAAGCAGCAGCCAATCATGGATTCTTCTCAAATCTCCACTAAAATAAAATTCACCGGGATAAAAGTCAGAACGAACCACAAGAATAAATACGGTCGCTCGGAATAATGAAGTTATCACATTCTAAATCTATTCTAACAAAACCTCACTCTAACTGACTAATTCTGACTGTGTTCTTCTGAGAGTACAGTTATCATCTAACAAATTATTTTCTTATAAAACATTCTTCCTTCAACTAGATAATTCTGGAAAAAAAAACAACAGGAATTCTGAGAATGTAGTGAAATGATATGGGACAACCAAGAACAATACATAAATATCTAGTAACTGTATTAATGTGCATTTTTTTTCAAAGCTGGAATGGTCCAGGGAGCATTTTGGTAAACTTTTAGAACTTTACAGATCCCGAGAAACCTATTCTTTAGGGAACGGAAAAACAAGATTTTCCACTGGTTCACATACTCATGTTCTAGTACAAGAATGTTAAAAAAAAAAACAACATATTCTATGTGTACATCATACGTTATAAGCATAATATACCTCAGCATAACAATGTTATTTAATTAATTAGACACCAATACGAATTGAGAGTTTCTGTGGTATGCGACCACTTTTCATCATCGAAGAATCATTGCAAAATTAATATTGTAAACACAACAACAAATACAATAAACTGGCACAAGGTAGGCAACGTTGTAAGAGAACATGTACTTCAAACATCATGTCTAGGAAAAAATAAAATATCAGTCAGCAAAAAAGCTTTTAAAAAAACATCGCAAAGATATCTAAATAATTATTCTAGAGCTCTAATTTAAAAATACCAACCTCAGACTTGCAACTATCTAAATGGACAGGTTAAATGACTGGCAAACTAGTTAAACTAACTAAATAATTAACGACATAACAACACAAAACCAATTGTCTGTAAAACTAAACTTATCAACCACTCACACAAATTACAAATTTATAACTTTTATATTGTTGAATGGCAAACCTGTAACACAATCATTAAACAAATCTTTTCACATAATTTTTAAGAGAGTTAAAATTGTCATAATTTTATTAATGTTTACTAGTGTGATTTATTCAGAGCAGCATATTCTTGTGTGTATTAATATGTTAGTTGCAAAAGTACATCCTTAGAGAGTTGGGGGGAGGGGCCTCGATAGCCTAGATTGGAAAATGACTCCACTAGCTACCGACGTTCGGGGAATCTGTGTTTGATTCCCGCAAGATGCAGGGTGAATTGTATTTGTGGTTGGGAAAAATACCCCACAGTCAACCCAGCTGTTGGTAGAAATGGATATCAGGGTTCATACTCTGGGAAAGTGAGGAATGGTGCCTTGCTCGTGAGTTACAAAGCTTGAGGCGACACTAGACATTAGTCTCTGAACACTTCTGGATAGGCGGCCGACACATATGGGTAAAAACCCAGGTGCTAAGACGACGATGCAAGTCGTGTACTTTACCTTGACATCTTTAGATTGACTTCCATAAATAGTTCTTCCTGGAGAAATTAACTTTCCAGCACAAAGATACATATGTTTATAATTGCATGAAAATAATTATACTTTTTGAAAAATTGTAGATATATTTCTGTTAAAATAAGCAGAAAGTCACATAAGTGGGTCGTGATTTTAAAGATTAAAATGCTTTGTGGGGACTTTAAATTCAGATTTTTTTTTTTAAGAAAATTTCTTACAATTGAACGAGATTCATACAAAACAGAATGGAAGGTATAAAAAGTAAAGTAAAGTACCCCCGTCACGCCAAATGCAGTATAGGGAATATGGTGTTAGTGACCATCAATTTTACAGACTTCGGCACATGATTTATGGGTAATGTGGTCGGTATTACGCCCATGCCGCTTTACTTTCCCAGAAAAAAATCCGGTACCCATTAACGGCTGGGTGAACCGGAAGCCTTCATTTGGGATCAAACCCTACCTCTTGTCCTTTGTAGTCCAGTTCACTAACAACTGAGCTATCGCGGCTTCCAATGGAAGGTGTGCTATGAACTAATTATGCATTTAATTTTAATTGGTTTCTGCCCATAAGAGTAGCTGGTGATATTTTTTAGTTTTTGGTCACAAGTTCTACAAGTCATTTCCAGCATTAGCTTTGGGTCAACCAAAATAAATAGTTTGAGAGGGAAAAACAGTTTCATTATCTCATTCAGTTGTATGTCAGATTGTTTCACTTGAGATAAGAAAATCTTGAACAGACACTGCAATTATTTGATTTGCATTTTAAAAAATTTAATTTTATGCATAAAATAGTTTCTTTAGCTTATGTGCAACATTGGCATACACATAGTTTCTGTAATGTATGTGTAGAGTCCTCAAAGTAATGTTTTTGTTTCTTAACATAGAAACATATTTTGTTCATAATGGTGTCTTTGGCTTAAGTGTAAGAGTGTTTAAAATTATGTCTTTAACATATGTGCAATGTGTGTGTGTGAAAATACATCTTAAAATTTGTGTAAAATTATGTCTTTAACATATGTGCAATGTGTGTGTGTGTGAAAATACATCTTAAAATTTGTGTAAAATTATGTCTTTAACATATGTTTAATGTTTTTCAAGTGCACAAAAAAATGCCATCATTAAAATGTCTAATATATACATTTAATAGTATCATTATGACATGATTTTATTTTATACAATTAAAAGTATTCAACCTGGTTTTGGAACTAATATAACTGCATGCTAGACACTCCCATAGGTATAATATTTCCTGAAGAAACATTACTATAGTGTTTAAGATCTAACATAAGAATATATTCTCTGTAATAATTCAATACTAACTCTTCATTAAACAAGTTAGATTTTTACCTTCATCTCGGTTAGTTGGTAGGCAAACTGTTTTGTTATATTATTTTTTTTTTTAAACTAATTTTTTCTTAGTTTAAAATTGTCTCAAAATTAACTACAGCTATTTCTATTGATATTTCTCATATATATGTATGCATGATGAAGAATTATACCAGTAATAACATTAAACAGAAAGTTATATATATATATATATATATATATATATATATATATATATATATATATATATATATATATATATATATATATATATATATATATATATATATATATATATATATATATATATATATATATATATGAGATGGGAGTTAAGATGGGCACAGCCAGAGATGAGAAACTTAGTGGGCGTGTAAGAAGATTTATCAACCAACACAGAACAAGAGCCGCCTGTTACTGGACACAGGGAGACTTGCCGAGGAGGGGATATGAGCACCTATAGACATGTTTCGAGTGCCATGATGATGACCCGCAAATAACTCAATAACAATAACAGTAAGTCTAAAATTTAAAAAAATATTTGTGTAATTATAAAACCAATACAAAAGTAATTTTTACCAAAAACTTCCCTACATAAACTATCATTATTGAGGAACATATTTATTTTCTTTTCCAATAACTTGCTACTAAAGTGTAAGTAAAGTAAAGTAAAGTACCCCCCGTCACGCCAAGTGGCGTATAGGGAAATATGGTGTTAGTGACCCTATATTTTACAGACCTTCAGCACATGATTTTTGGGGTAATGTGGTCGGTATTACGCCCGTGCTGCTTTACTTTCCCAGAAAAAATCCGGTACCCATTTAAGGCTGGGTGAACCCGGAGCCGTCGGTTGGGATCGAACCCTACCCCTTGTCCGTAGTAGTCCAGTTCACTAACCACTGAGCTATCGCGGCTCCCACTAATTTTTAGGGAATTAGTAAAACCCAGGTGTCCTCGCCAGGGTACGAACCCCGGCTGTTGCCGTGGTAAGCCAACCGCTACTAAAGTGTACTTGAAAAAAATAAAAATGTATTTCCAGACGAAAACTTGATGAATACTGTGTGGCCTGTTTGCTGAAAACTACAAGCAGCTTGGGACTTCCTGTTCCAAAAGAACTAATGAAAACATTTTAGAAGCACGAAGCACAGTGAAAACCTTTCTTGCATCCATTCATCTAAACATCTGCAACTGAATTGACCAGATGCCTACACATTTTTATACCAATTTTCTGTTGCTAGATTTAAGTTCTTAAGTCTCTGTACAGTTCATAATAAGCAGGACATGTTCTGGAGTTTATGGGCCAAGTTGGCATGTACAAACAAACTAATGGTAGCAGAGAATGAGCAGTGATGGTACACACCAAGAACTTCAATCTCAAAGTGCAGAATGATTGTGTGGGCCAAGTTGGCAGGTATAAGTAAACTAGTGGTAACTGTGATAGTATACACCAAGACTTCAATCTCAAAGTTTAGAATGATTGTGTGGACCAAGTTGGCAGGTATAAGTAAACTAGTAGTAACAGTGATGGTATACTCAAGAACTTCAATCTCAAAGTTTAGAATGATTGTGTGGACCAAGTTGGCAGGTATAAGTAAACTAGTAGTAACAATGATGGTACACACCTAGAACTTCAATCTCAAAGTTTAGAATGCTTCAGTGGACTAGTGTTAGAATTAAAAAAGACATGTTGAAGTGGTCAGTACAGATTTTGTTCAGTTTTCAGAGTGCTAAGATTTTCTCTGAAACCATTAGTTAATTATAGAAGCATCAAGAAAATTCTCATCCCATCAAATGTTTAACACAGAAAGATTAGACAAGGCCCCTTCTTTCACCAAATATTTTCAACGCTATTAAAGTCATCCTATAAAAACTTGCATGAGTAGCTGAAAAGAATGACCAATGTCCTCTAATTGGTACAGCGTGAAAAGAATAATAAAACTGCATTTTCCAGTAACTTGTTAAACAAACAAACACACACATATTAGAATAGAAAAAAATATGTGTGTGCCAATCAAATAGTAAAAAATGTATTGTGATGCTTCTATATATGTAATATAGGGCACTACACATGAAATATCAAGTCAATACAAATATATGTGGCATGATGATGTAAAACAGACACTGTAAAACTGGACAGACAATGAACTGTATTAATCATATTCGGATGAGCTGTTTTATCACATTTCAGGTTACTTCGAGAACCTTCAAAGAAGGTTGCAACATGCAACCGACTCTTAAGAAAGCTCACACATCAAAAAGAAAAGGAGATAACAAATAAAACATAAAAAATCAAATCTGGAAATAACCTCCCCTATTTAACTCCATCCTGATAATTAAGGAGCAGTTATCGTTTGTCATAAATGAACAAAGATTAATTATTTCATTCACACATTTATCTATAAGAGAGAACAGAGCAACTTTATCAGCTTTATTTGAACTGTAACAAAAATATTTTTAATATCTAATTTTTAGCATTTTTTTTATTCAACTAATATTTTCGAGACAAAATTTCCATTACAAAACGGAAAGAAAGACATTTTGTGTTAGTCATCATCATCAAGTACCGTGTCTCCTGGCGTAGGTGATCATGTCTCTCCACAACTTTCAATCTCGACAGTTATTTATCATTTCCGTTGTTGACTCTCTGCCAAGCAATTCTCTTGAGCTGTCTGGTATCTTTTCTCTTTTCTTCCCTCTATCTCTTCATCCCTCAATTTTTCCACCTGTTACAATATATTCCAGTTGTTTTCTTCTCACTACATGGCCAAAAAATGATGATTGTTTGTTCCTAATATTGGAAATTAGCTCTCTTTTTGCTTTGGCCTCTTTCAGAACGTTTTCATTACTCTTCTTAGCTGTCCATGGTATTCTAAACATTCTTCTGTCAAACCACATCTCTACAGCCTCCAGTGATTTATGTTAGTGAATATTACATTTGTAGAATTATTGCTACAATTTTCTAAACAACAGTGCATTATTTGTCTGATATTTCTGGATTTTTTTAACATTGAGATAGGTATGTGTTATCCCTTTATCCAATGAGTGTGTTGTGTTATGACATCTCCATAAATTTATTTTTAAAAAGTCTTCATTTTTATTCTGATTAATACAAATGAAATAAAAAAAATATCAGTAATTAATTAACATTTATAATTCTATCTATTGACCTTTCGAGCCGTAACCGGCCCATAGGGCGTAGACCAAGATACACCTTCTCCTATATGAATTTTTGTTCTAGCAGTTTTCTTTTAAAGATATTTTATCAAATCTCGCCATCTGTCTCTGTTCTGTGCAAGCAGTTCTATCTCATTGAGGGAGCCGATTCCTGCTGCTCTTGCCTCTCTCATCAATGTTCTTCTCAGTGTCTCCCTGGGTCTTCCTCTTTTTCTTTTACCTGTTGTTTCCCATATGAGGGCTTGCTTTGCTATTCGATTATTATCTCTTCTCATCACATGTCCAACGTATGACCATCGTCTTTTCTTTATTACTGAAGATATTAGTGGTTGATTGGCGATTTCTCTAATTTCCTCGTTTGTTTTGAATTCGTTCCATTCTATACCAAGTATTTTCCTTAGACATTTATTTTCGAATGCGTTCAACTTTGTTTCTATATCTCTTGTTGTTTTCCAGCTTTCACACGCATATGTAAGGGTTGATAGTACATTTGATTTGAATAGCCTAAGTTTTGTGTTTGTGCTAATGAGTTTTGATTTCCACAACTTTTCAAGGCTTCTGAAAGACATTGCTGCTTTAGCCAGTCTGATTCTAATTTCTTTGCTCGTATCCCCTTCTCGATCAATGTGACTTCCAAGATAGATGAAGTGATCGATCTCTTCTACTGGTTTGTTTTCCATGTATATTTTGTCACTTGTTGGAATTAAACTTTTCATGACTTTAGTCTTTTCATGATTGACCTCAAGCCCAATTTTGCTGGCTATTGATGATAGTTCATTTGTGTTTTCCTGCATCGTTTTTATCTGATTGCTGATGAGAACTATGTCATCAGCAAAGTCCAGGTCCTCCAAATGGTCTCCTTGTATCCATTCGATGCCTTTATTACCAGTGCAGCATTTCTTCATTATGAAGTCCATAACAATTCCAAATAACAAGGGCGATAAAATACATCCTTGTTTAACCCCAGTTTCTATTGGGAAACATTCGCTCAGTCCTTCCTCTGTTCGAACTGCACATGTGTAACCATCATACATGTCTTTGATAATATTTATGATTTTTGATGGTAAGCCATATTGCTTCAGAATTTTCCACAAAGAATCTCTATGAATACTATCAAATGCTTTTTTGAAGTCGATGAAGTTAAGTACAAAAGGTTTTTGCTTTTCAATGTGTTCCTCCAATATAAGTCGTAGAGTGAAAATGTGGTCAAGACAGCTTCTCCCTTTTCTAAACCCAGCCTGTTCTTCACGCATTACTGTATCTATTGAATCCTTTATTCTATTTAGGATGATTTTACAGAATAATTTTGAGGCAACTGACAAAAGTGTCACGCCTCTCCAATTGTTACAATCTCTAAGATTGCCCTTTTTTGGGATCTTAACAATGATTCCTTTTTTCCATTTATGAGGCGTCTTCTCTGTTTTCCAAATGATGTTGAACATTTTTTGGAGATGTATTAAATTATGGCTATCAATTGCCTGTTGTTAAGTAGACTAATACAAAGAAATATTCTAAAACTCAAATGATCAAAATGTTTATTACAGACAAGAATTCAAATACTTGTAAATATTCAAAAGTAAAATGTGCACACAGAAATAAAACATTTCTGAAAATGGGAATGATGAGTATAAAAGTATTAAATAACAATAACAACATTTAATCAAACAATATTAAGTGAATCACAAGTCTCAATTAATGTGACTACAAACAATACATTCCTTCAGAAAAAAATGACAGAACTAGATAACAAAGACTACAAATTATTATAAAAAAGACATCTAGTGTGCAAACTTGAGCAATTAAATGTGACATTATAAGAGGTGATTTCAGAATGCTTGACATCAGAAGCATATTCTTTTTTCCTGAAACTTTATTTCGTCACCCTATTATTTAATTACAAGCAATCTTCCTGGTGCAAACTGTATAACTATGTTCCCCTGTGGTAAAGCTTTACACAACATAAATATTGATATAAATCCTGCAACCAAAATTGATTGCAAAGCAGAAATATCTAGTTATATAAACAGACAAAAACATCACTTTTCTGTCTATAATTGCTGCCTTATGCATTCCTGATTATTATGAGTAATACTAGTTGTTTTCTTTCAAACTATTTACATTCAGCTGAGGTCCATGCAATTTTATTTTCATGAAAAGACTTTAAAAAATATTTTGTTCTGTATACAAAAGTTTGGCATTAAAAAAACTTTTTAGAATTTTCCATCAAAATAAACTTCTTCATATTCCTAGACAGAAATTTGCTGACAACATCCTGTTAGACTCTCACTGGTGTCACACTGAAAACAAAATTATTAACTAAAATGGTTTTTAACGGTCTGTTAAAATGGGCAGCAGCCATATTTTATAACCCGGTTTCTGAGTTACTGAACTTCACCGGCTTCCCAAATTAGGATACCCAACAATGGCTCACGTTGAATTTCTGTCTCATTTCTTCATTATATTTCATAATGTTGTGTGCTCAGTTTTGATATCTTTACAAATATCAACAAGAATTGCCTCTTCATGCATACGAAAGATGAGGTTCAAGATGTCCTAGACGCCATTGTTTGTAATTGATATTTTAGGTCACAACTAAACTGCAGCATGTTGCGTGACATATTCTACACCCATCTAAAAATGATCATAAAAAGATAATTCCTTGTTGCAAAAAAATTATCCATATCTTTTCTGCTCTATCTTTTCTTCTTCTTCAGCAAATTAACTTTTGGTGTACATTTAGAATGGCACGGATTAAGAAAAATACGATGTGCTTGAGGTCTTCTCTAATTCTCTGTAGTTTCCATTTCTTT
Source organism: Megaustenia siamemsis (assembly GCA_032433765.1). NCBI lineage: Eukaryota > Metazoa > Mollusca > Gastropoda > Stylommatophora > Ariophantidae > Megaustenia > Megaustenia siamemsis. The sequence goes on from JAVIAB010000156.1 coordinate 71,249,387, forward strand.
TAATTTAATCATAGTGTCACTTGCAAAGACTTAACGATTACACTGGAAGATATTCCTGATGCTAGTAGACTAAATGTCATGCAATCATCCATATATTTCTAGTGTGATACAAACCATTTCACCAGTAAATTTGCTGACAGTTTTGGAAAAATCTGGGCACTAATATCATACTCCCCAAACATCACAAGGCAGGATGAGCATCTTATCTTGATCTTGACCCTTCCAGCGCCCTAGACTTGTAGTGTTTTTTACCACCTATTTCTATTCTTGGTGAGATGTTCAATCTTATTTAATGAGTCTATGCCTGCCAACTTTGCTTCTTTTATAAGTGTTCCTTTTAGTGTCTTCTAAGTTTTACTCTTTTTCTATATCCATATGTTTCCCATAGAAGAGCCTGTGCTGGCATTATTTTGTTTTCTTCTCAACACATGTCCAACATATGTCCATCTTCTCATCACATGTCCGACATATGTCCATCTTCTCTTATGAGCTTCTTATACTTTCATATAATTCACTTTAGCTGTAAACTTCTTTGTTAAACATGGTAAACCTCAGATGGAGATAAGACTATAAGATGGAGAATAAAGGTTGCATGTCCTGTTTAATCATCATAAGACGTTTGGATCAGTGTTATTTTTTTTATTATGTCACTTCTCTCTCTTTGATTTTGAAAAGAAATTTCTTGACTCTTGTGATTAAAACCCATACATACCTTATTAAGAAAAAAGAAGGTTTTATATATTTGGTAAATGGTAATTGCATGAAAGAGACACATTTAACATTTTCAAAGTAGTTGGTTGGCTGATTACTGTGTGGTATTGTTCTATTCTCAAGTGTCACGCAGTACAAATGTTTGTGAGCTGCTCTTCTGTTTGGGTATCTAGCATTATGCCATTGCTGACATTTAAAAGTGGAATAGAGTAAAACAGTACATGACAATTATGTAATTATTGCGATATGAGCTAAGTAATTAATGTGGTATTGTTTAAGTAATCAATGTGATATGAGCTAAGTAATTAATGTGATATGAGCTAAGTGATTAATGTCAAATGGGTTAACTAATTAATGTCATTGATGATGATGATGATAAATTAATGATGTATGGTCTAAGTAATTAATGTGATATGGGCTAAGTCCTATGTCTGTCTGATTCTGTTTCTACACTTCAATAAACAGTTAACCAGTTCTAGTATTCAAGACAGAACTAATGTATCAGATTTCAGTGTTGTATGAGTTCCTATTTATATTTGATTTCTGAGATGGTCTCTTCCTGTTTGAAATTTCTGCAGACACAGAATGACCTTTAACAGATGTGGTTAATTGGGAATTAAAAGAGTGCTGAGTAAGCACTGACTCTGTTAAATGATGAGAACTGGTATCTTTAATAACAGGTAATGAATGGGAGGAGGTTGTTAGCGTTGGGTGGTATGATGGTGATGATTTTAGTGATACAGGTCTGGACTCATTTTGGATATGAGTATCCGACTGGACCAGATAGCTTTGAGTAATTTCTGAGAGGTTAGGTTTATTGTTCTGAGCAGATTGTTGATAGCTACTGATGGTGTTGTTAGAGCTGCTAGTAGTAATGCCAGAACTGGGTTTACCATTAGCAGAAGCTGCATTTGTGGATGAGAATACTGGGGTTGATGTTAGTGAGTGTGAAGTTCTAGTTGAGGATTCTGACGTCTTGGTTCCCGACCCTGATGCTCCATGGGAGAACTGCCGAAGTATCCCTGACCTTTTAGAAAATACTAAGGTAGATGATGAAACTTTAATCTGTTTTGCATCTTTATTTGTTTTCCCATTAAAGCTTATGTTATCAACGCTATTGTTATCATTTCCTTTATCACTACGACTGCCATTTCCTTTACCTCTCAGCGGCTGCATCTCTGATATATCAACAACAACCTTCCCACTGCTGCTGCTTTGGCCCTGCACAGACATACCAACAGCATCAACAAACTCTGCTTTGGTGTTCAACTTTGGTGACACACCATCACTGTTCACCTGCCTTCCAACATCACGATACTTGACCTTGTCCATTCCAAGCTTCCCGCCAAAATTAAATTTTGTTTTCCGTCCCTTGACAGCTGAGTACTCTTGGTCTTCGCTGATGGCTGGAAGTCTTCGCTGAACCTCTTCCACGACATCAATGTCATCTAAACAAGAAAATGTTGAGAAAAGGTTACTAAACGGTAAAATTTTAGCTCTTTATTTCTATAGCGTGTCTTCTCTTCTTTCACTTCTCTTAGCAAATTGTGTTGCACTGTGTTTTGCACTTTGTAGTCCATTACAAACAACTTCAACTTATATTTGTTCAAGACTGCTTCAACAGTTGTTGATTTTCCTGGACCTTTCATCAAGCCTGTGAGTTTGATTCTTTTAACCAGTAAACATTATTGGTAAATCAATAACATTATTGGTATATGTAAATATGTGCAAACTATTTTAGAAACCATTTTCTTTGCTACTTGAACAAACAAATACTTGTATAACTACACGTAACAAAAAGGTGCTAATATAAACTGCACATTTAATTTTATTAACAAATTTTAATAACAATATTCCTGAATTTAAGAAAATAAAAAGTGACAGCACACTCCCTTCACTTAGTCCCACCTATCCATTCTGAACCTTTCAATGCTTTAGTTATAGTCTAACCAAATTTAATGTCTGGAATATATTGTGACAACTGAAAGAAATGAGGGAAGCAGAGAGAAAAGATGCCGCGATAGCTCAGTGGTTAGTGAACTGGACTACAAAGGATAAGAGGTAGGGTTCGATCCCAACCAACGGCTTCAGGTTCACCCAGCCTTTAATGGGTACCGGATTTTTTTCTGGGAAAGTAAAGCGGCACGGGCGTAATACCGACCACATTACCCCAAAAATCATGTGCCGAAGGTCTGTAAAATTTATGGTCACTAACACCATATTTCCCTATATGCCACTTGGCGTGACGGGGGTACTTTACTTTTTTTTTTTTTTTTTTTTTTTTTTTTTTTGAGAGAGAAAAGATGCAAGACAGTTTAAGAGAATGGTTTGTTTGGAAGTCAACAACAGAAATGATTAACAGCTGTAGAGATATAAAGTTGTAAAGACACTTAATTGTCTTGACCAGCTGGTATTGTAATTTGATGATGATTTAATATCATTGCCATGTACACCAGCGTGATGGACAGTACACCCAGGTTAACCATGTTCTTCATTCCTTAAGAGAAGAGGAGGAGAATGGGTGGGACAATGATGTATATATTGAGAGACTGAGATGACTAAAAGCAGAAAAGAGATCTGATTGATCCAGAGTGCTTAGTGGGAAAAGCAGATGTTTCTATAATCAACACCTTACAGGAACAATCAGTCTGTGTAAGCTTCGAGAGATGCTGGAATGGGCTGAGCTGATATGGGGATGTCCCGACTGCAGTGAAAATGATTTCATGAATAGAATAGAATAGAATAGAACAGAATAGAATAGAATTAATATAAGAAAATATTTTGTTTAGCTGCAGTTACTGCCAACATCTTCACTCTCAACCTTTCATTAACATGAAAGTTCAAATTTGTCTAGCTTCTAAGAGGAACTGTTTTCAAATTTGTTCAAATTTGTGTAGCTTCTAAGAGGAACTGTTTTCAAATTTGTTCAAATTTGTGTAGCTTCTAAGAGGAACTGTTTTCAAATTTGTTCAAATTTGTGTAGCTTCTAAGAGGAACTGTTTTCAAATTTGTTCAAATTTGTCTAGTTTATAAGAGGAACTGTTTTCAAATTTGTTCAAATTTGTCTAGTTTATAAGAGGAACTGTTTTCAAATTTGTTCAAATTTGTCTAGTTTATAAGAGGAACTGTTTTCAAATTTGTTCAAATCTGTCTAGCTTCTAAGAGGAACTGTTTCAGAAGGGCACATTTACCTGGCAGCTTTCTTGACTTGAAGGAAGCATTAGTAACAGAGTTCTTCAACACCTGGGCTGTCTTCAGAGCAGCAGAATTGATGTTTATAGTCTCAAAGTGTAAATTACCAAGTGAATTTGAATTGAGTATTGCACTTGTAACCTGTAAAATAAATATTTCATAGCTTGCATCAATTTAAAAAAAAATGGAAACAATCTATCTTGACAGCATTGCCTCATTTGAGGGGTCTGCCCCTTATTGGGATTCAAACCCACATTATCCTGGCATGGAGCACAACAAACTATCAATTCCATCACCTATTCTCCTAATATTTATCAGCAATAGCTCAAATGTAAACACTAGCTCTTTATTGAAAATACTGGCTCTTGATTGAAAGTACTGGCTCTTGATTGAAAGTACTGGCTCCTGATTGAAAGTACTGGCTCTTGACTGAAAACACTGGCTCTTGACTGAAAGTACTGGCTCTTGATTGAAAGTATTGGCTCTGGATTGAAAGTACTGGCTCTCGATTAAACAAACTTTCAGCCTGTTCTTTCATTATGTTGGTTTGACCTCCTCACATCCTACTTGATTCAAAGCTCTTGCAGTGACTCACTGATTGCCATGTTGTTATCTAGTCTGTGATATGTCAGTTTGATATGATCAACAGACATCACATTAATTTATCATACAACTGCTAACTGCCAGTGTCTAGAACATTGAACTAAAACTGAACAAGATCCTACTTCACAGCAGTCCTTGAAACAAACTAACAAGTCTGCCCAAGCAACTGGCTAATGAGAGAGAAGGCAAGCCCTAGGGCCAACAAAATGTTATCTTTGAGGTCTGAGGAGATCGAGAGAAAGCTAACCGCTTTAGAAGATAAATGACTAAGAAGAATAATCTGTGTACGAAGGAATGAACTCAAGACTAATATTGAGATAAGAGCATGGCCATGCAACCGATGATCTCATCTACAATTAACTCTTTCCGTACGTTTCGCCGCACTGTGCCCCATGCCGATTTCGGCTGCGTACGTTTCACCGCCTAGTGCGTCACTCTCAATTTGATTAGCGTGAACCGTCATCAAACCATATTCTTTTTACATATCTTTTATCATCTTGGTATTGGTGATATCTAATACCTTGTTCAATCATCTAAAAAAATCACATATAATATGTTGTATTTAGATAAATATAAATATGTAGATTGATTCTTAAAACCATGAGAAATTTTGTCTCTAAAATTTCTCCCGTTGCAATGATAAAAAGCGTCCGTATGGAAAGAGTTAAGGAATGAAAAAGGACATATGTCAGATATGTGCTCAGAAGAGACAACAAGAGGATTCCAAAACAGGCTCTTCAATGGGAAACATTAGGATACAGAAAAAAAGGAAGACCCAGAGAGACATTGGAAAGAACACTTATAATAAAAGCAAAGTTGGCAGGAATAGACTCATTAGATAAGATCAAACATCTCACAGAGAAAAGAGATGAGCAGCCAAAAACTCTACAAGACAAATGTGATGTCTAACGGCGCGGGAAGGATCAAGATGAAGTGTGATGTATTTGATCAAATGTGGCAAACATTACAGCTTGCTGTAAACAAAGGATACAATGGAAACTATTCCCACTTAATGTCCTTATGTGTGTGGACAAGAAAGAGCAGTAGTTACCACATGTAGAAGAAGAAGAAAACTGATATCTGGATTACCTGAGTAAATCTTCCTCATACTAAATGTGCCTTTGGAGAGAAATCATAAGCCATTTATTGTTAAAAATCTGGTTAGTATATCCTAACCAGTTCCTGACAGTTAAAAATCTCTGTAGTAATATTGAAGTTATATTAATTAATGTTCTGAAATTACAACAGCTCCCTTCTTCATAGATGATACGGAAAATACATACATTGAGCCAAGATCTTTCTGTGTGGTGAGGAAATATTGAAATACAAATGGATGATATTAAATACTATAACAATTGTTATACATACAAGAATGCAAAGAAAAGTTGTATACCAGAATACCAAGAAGTACATATTAGTTTGCCATGAAAATTCTCTATACGGGTGAAATTCTCCAATGAAATAAAAATATGTATGGATATTCTTTTTATTCTTCAGCGATCAAGTCTTGTGATTGTGCAAATTTGAATCTTTGTCCTGTTTCATGATGGAGGGATAAGAACAATATCACGACAAACAATGACCTGGTCACATGGTCAGTACTCGTATAAGCATGTGTGTCCTGATTTTTCCCCTAAACCTGCACCATGGCTGACACACTTTGCCAGGTTGGATCCCTCAGTAGTTTTAAATATTAAAGAAATGCTCACAATTTTATAAATAGATAATTAGTTTTCTTAATTTAGTTCTTTAGTGTAAAGATTTTAGTGGCAACAAAAAAACAATACTCACCCAAACTTTTACTCTAAAGTGAAATACATTTTACATATTTTTGTAATGACTACATTTCTTAAAAAAAGAAACAAGCAGGAATTTCATGGGAAAAATTATATTGTATTGTGAGCTTCCAAACTAAAAATTACATTAAAGTAAAAGATAAGAAAATAACTCAAAACCAGTGGTTCCAGTGGTCACTGACCAAACAACTTGATGATTTAGACTTTGCTGATGACATAGCTCTCCTATCACACAGCCATCAACAGATGCAGGATAAAATGAGTATATTAGATGAGAGATCACAACAGCTATGACTAGAGATTAATAGAGATAAGACCAACATTATGAGAATTAATGCAGTTGGCAATAACCAAATAAAACTAGGAGAAATACCTCTACTAGACGTACAATCTTACATATATCTGGGCAGTAATATAGATAAAGAGGGAGGAACAGAAAATGATACCAAAATAAGGATATCAAAAGCAAGAGGAGCTTTCATTGCACTGGGAAACATATGGAAATCCAAAGAAATTAGGCTAAATACAAAAATAAAAATTTTCAACTCAAATGTTAAGTCGGTCCTATTATATGGCTGTGAAACATGGAAAATAACAAAATTGACAATCACGAAGGTACAGACTTTCATTAATGGATGCTTACGCAGAATAAAAGGATGGAAATGGCAGGACAAAGTCACTAACATAGAATTTTGGAAATATACCGGTCAAATACCAGTGGATAAAGAGATGCAGCGAAGACGATGGCGATGGATAGGACACACACTACGGAAGCCAACTGAGAGTATTACACAACAGGCCCTTTTTGGAATCCCCAGGGGAAAAGACAAAGAGGAAGACCAAGGAATTCTTGGAGAAGACAGATCGAAGCAGAGATGAAGATGATGGGGAAGACATGGAATGATCTTAAAAGAATGGCAAAAAACAGAATGACTTGGAAAGTGTTTGTTGAAGACCTATGCTCCACTGGCAGCTAAAAGGTAGAAGAAGAAGAAAAGATAAGAGTATTTTTATATTTTCATTGTGATTATTGTGTAAAAGTTATCTAAAATACACAAAACAAAGTTTACAAATAGTTTTTTTCTTTGGATTAATTTATAATAACTGTTTGCATGTTTGTTATGTTAGTAATCTTGTGTTTAATATTATTGACATCTGAGATGACAAAGCCATATCTTACCAGAAGAACTTCAGAGAACAGCTCAAAGCTTGCCCGCTTGTGAACAGCCTTGACAGCTTGAACAGCAATCTTATGATGACCATTGAACCTAACCGAATAGTTAAATCTTTTGTTAAATATTCACTAACAGCGAGCTACATTAAAAATAAAGAAAATGACAGGCAAACTTGTGGGGTTTTGGGACCGAATATAATTTAAATGCGCGTCTTTATGCAACAACATAGAGAAGATAAAAAAATGTAGTCAAATTTTTGAAAAGAAGTATTGAGCACCCATCACACTATGTAGCCTATGTGGACAAGTAATCTATTTTATATTTATTTTCCATGTCTTTTGCAACCTTATTTGTGACCCCGTATGATATTTAGCATATTATATATTCCATATATTTGTTCCTATTTCCAGCTTATGGGAAATATGTGACATAGGAGAATATGTGGAATAGGGTAATATGGTGTTTGTGTTCTCTTTTTTGTCCATGACCTTAGATATATTAAAAGGTGATATGGTCAGTATCAAGCCAGGTGTCCCTACTTGTCCAGAGAAGATCTTTGGGTCTTTGTTTGAAGATTGGATAAACCTCAAAGCTGCATCTTTTGAATGACAAAAAAAAAGTTGCAACGCTCAGAAAGTGAATGACACTCAACATGAGAGGGTTAAATTAGAAAATAGTTTTGTTCTGGTGTTGCCTCAGTCCATTTTAATGTCCCGCTACCATAGCCAGATTAGAAATTACTTAGGTTGGTATATGAACATAACCTCGTATTCTCCTATCTACTCTCCAACTACCGCCCTTGTTTCCCACGGAGAAGCTCTTACTCCACCATTCTTCTTCTTCTTTCATTCCTCATTTGCCTTTCAGTGTTGAGGGATCTTTTTTGTGGTCTTTTGCTCTTCTGTTAGCCTCTGCTGCTGTTATGTTTCCTAGTGTTTCTAATATTCCACAATCCATCTTTTTTGTGGTCTAGTGTTCCCGCAACATTTATTGAAGGCTTGTTGTGTCGTGTTTTGATCTTTTTGCCTTATCATGTGGCAAAACCATTTTATTTGTTGTTTCTTTATATATTCTATGGCGAGGATTACTCTTAACATTTTCATTTCTGATCTTATCTTTCAGATCCCCACAATTGCTTTGACAGAATTGTTTACACCCTCAACCAAAACGCATGTGTCATTGTCTATAGAAATCCCAAAGTAGAAGAAGAAAATAAGGCCTCATGAAAATGAAAGAATTAGTAAGGTGTAATAGAGTAAATATGAATTCTGGGGAGCAACAAGGGAAAATAAAAGCATCAAGGTATTCTCCATTTCTGGTAATCTGATGAAAGTGATGGTAAGATTTGGACCAATTGAAACCCGCATCCAAGGAGCGTTCAAGAGAAAATACACACTTACACACACAATGAAATGGGTATAGAGCTGGGTAGATCGTGGATGAGAGCTACAAGAATCGCCATGCAGTAAATTCAGTATGGAAGATGAAAGAGAGGCAGACCAAAGGCACCGTGCTGAATGGCAGTGTGTCCTAGACCTGCAGCACTCTGTGAAGGATGGTCAAGGTCTGGTTCAGGGTTGCCAGATATATTTTTGGATTTTAGGCCAAAAAGTGTTGAAAAAAAGCCAAATTAGGCCAAATAGTCAATTAAAAAGCCAAAAAAAAAGGCCAAACATTTCTGCTATACTCACATCACATGAAACTCTCCAGATCAAGATTATTAACGTCATCCGCATCAGAGCTACCTGATTCTACAGCATACAAATTCTCTGATGTAAATTCTTTGAGCATTTTTGCTGATGGGATGAAGTCTTTACAACATTTGTTTGAAAGCAACAGTTCTGCTCTAATCCTGACAATAGAGTCAAGCAAATGCAGTTGCATCTTATTCCTTGCTTTTGTCTTCACTGACGTTACAATGGAGAAAATTCTTTCAACTATGGCATTGCTGCATGGGGTGATCAGACAAGTTAGGGCAAAGTTGGCTAACTCTTTGAATGACTGATGCTGATGTATGCCAATCCAAAACTGTTCACTGTCAGTAGGAAGTCCATCTTTCTTAAACATGGTATCTTCTTTCCAATCAATCAATATAATTTTTCTGTATTGTTCTTCAATAGTGCTGATGTTACTTCCTGCTAGGTGTAAGAAGGGTAAGTCTGAAAACGTTGCTCTCGAAGCTTGATTTAAAATAATCCGTGGACTCAGCTTTGATAGATTTTGAAATATATTACTCGCCGAAGGAAGTCTACATGTTATTTGATTGAGAGCTTCCTCTAGCATACACATACATCTTTCTTTGACATTTTTAATTTCGTGATGAGCGTCAGTGTTGTTGTTCTTTTGTAGGAACGTATTACATTCTGTTAAAAATTTGATACCAAAATCAACTTGATTTATATCCTTTCTTTGTCCATTTGTATCATACAAGCTGTTCTGAAGACTTGCCTTTTGTAAAAATAATTCTTGACACAGTTCATGAGGATCAGCTTTAGTTTGTTGAAAAAGGCCATTGAGTCTTTCAAATTCCTGCACAACGGGTGTTGCGAAAACAAAGAACAAGTAATTGTTATAATCTAACATCATGTCCTTTAACAATCGTGCTTTGTATTTTGTGTCAAACTTTGACTGGGCTAATTCAGTACTCATGAAATAAGCCTTTAGCTCTTCCCAATTCATCAGAATATTAAACATAACTTTTCCTCGCACAAGCCATCGAGTAGCTGATGGTTTCTCAAAAGGCAGTGGAGCAGTTCTGGTTGACTCATATTCTGTAGGTGTATTCATCACTGTAAATAATTCTTTGTAGGCTTCTCGTCTTAGGCTACTGTGGGAAAACCATTGCGGTATTTCTGATAATAAAAATCCTATATTTGACGGTAGCTTAGCTACTGCATAATAAATGCAAAGTGCCAAAGAATGACAAATACATTTCAGCTGTACACATGAAGGAGATACATTTCTTAATCTAGACCACACTGAGTTGTTACAGCCAACCATGTTTGACGCTCCATCTGATGCAAATCCAATGCAATTTGTGAGACTCTGGCCACATTTTTTTATTTCACCATCAATCAAATTAAATATGTTTTCTCCTGTTGCTTCTTGCACGGGAATTAGCCCAAGATACCCTGTTAGAATTTCCTGTTTTCTTTCACTGAAAAACCGAATTAAGATACACAAGTATTTTTGTGTGGAGACATCTGTAGATTCATCTAAAATGATGGCGTATTTCTTGTCCTGAAAGTCATGGATGAGATCCGTTTTTAGTGCTGGCGATATTATATTTTTTATTAAGCATGAACATTTAGTTCTGTGCAATTTGATGTTTCCTAATGTACTGCCCTGGCCATGTGCTGTCATAATTTCACTCAGATGGTCAATTGTGCGAATTGCACAGTGGCAGGTCATGCTTACAGCAATTTGGAGCTCTGCTGTTTTAACTTTATCGTTATTTTGTCTAGGACTTTGAGTGACACTAAGTTGTGTCTGACTATTTGATGGAACTCTCATCATGTGCTTAGATGATTTCTCATGATTTGAGATGTTTCCTCTTTTTGGTACAATCGTACACCGGCAGAGTTTACAATATGCTGCCTCTGATCCATCAGAAACTTTCATGAGCCATGGGTATGTTTCTTCCCAAATACTATTGTACTTACGATTGCTATCATAAGATGCTTTCCATTTCTTTGATGAAGAAGCCATGAGTAACACAAGTAATATCTTTATCAAACACAGCGTAGACTAATGTAAATAATTAGTCGACTTGTTAAGCGCACGTCCTAGGCACACTCCTGTACGACGACTCACGACTCACGACTAGTCACGACACGTTCGTTTTGTTTCAATTTTGAAAATGAACTATTTTGAAGAATATTCCTAGAATGAAACATTAAGAATTAAGACCTATGGATTCTGAAAGTGAAAGTAATTTGCAAAAGTGCGCCAAATTCTTATTAAAGTCAGATGATTTGATGCATTTTTGGAGCAAAATAATTATATTTTTAAAGAACTTTTACTGAAATTGTGGTTTATACTTTTTTTTACTACTGGTTTAGAAAAAAAAGCCAGGAATAAGCCAAAAAACCCAAAGAATTTCTTTAGGCCAAACAAAAACCAAAAAAGCCAGATTTGTGGAATTTGGCCTAAAAAAAGCCAAATTGGCAACCCTGGTCTGGTTGAAGTTAAGAAACTTTGTTTCCTTGCATGGCGCCAAAAAACATTTCAACCAATGAATTGTCAAGGAGAATGTCACAAAGAAATTATGGATAAAAATGAGAAGAAAAAAAGACTACGAAACATTTCAACGAACCTCATTTTTTTTTTCTAACACAGTTTGTCTTTTGCCAGTGAAACACATGCCTACATTTCATACAATAACTTTAGGTCAAAAGATGATTGTAAAATTGCTTTAGTCAATCACACAAATGAAACACGGAACATGAAAATATGTTTTTAATTTCAATCAGTACAAACGTTTGATAAACAAAAACAAAATGCCACTTACAGCGCAAAGTGAACTGCATACATCAACTCTAAAAACACAGACTGGCTGATAAAAATGCGAGGCTGTTGTTGGGGGCAACCAGACTCTTGTAGCATGCTGAAACCGGCATTGCTTAACCTTTACAAAGATATAATATTTTATAAAGACGCTATTTAGCTTAAATGAAAGTATGAACATAAATATACAAAAACAAACCATTATATTTGATTTGCAGAACATTTGACTTGAGGGGCGTCAGCTCCTATCAACAATGTCTGAGATATGAGTCTTGACCACCAATGTTAAGAGATGAACCAGGAAGCAGACATCGTTTCAAGCAAAATAATATAAAAATAATATAAAAAAACAGTTGCATTATAATCTTTCTTCAGATGTTTTTGATTATCTTTCCTTTCACCCAATAACCTATATGTCGTACCGGAAATGAGGTATTAAACTTCATCATCTTAAGCGGTGGGGTGGCCAGTGTATTTTCTCGAAGTTATACATTTTTCATCTCAGTGAGCTAATTACCTATTATTTTCTCGATTTAGTCAACTGCAAAATTGCTGTACAGTCAAAGCAACGTGATAGTGGTGCTGTTTTACGCACGCGATACGCACATACAGAACTATGTTGACTATGTCATTAATACTAATCTTATAGATGACAATGATTGTAGTTATGATGGTGATAACAACTATTATGATGCTAGTAATAATTATTGTTATAATGATAATTATAGTGATGATGGTGATGCGGAATTTTATGATTATTGTGATGAAAATGATAATGATGATAGCGATAATGGTTAAATGATGGTGAAGGTTATGATGGTGGTGATGACTATGACCATATTAAGTCGAGCAACTCACTTGATGGCCATCTTGCAGAGAACTTCCAAAGAAAGTGAATGAAAGCTGTCCACATTAATGTTGTAATGCTGCATCACATAGGACAATATAGCGAACCTGGAAGACATGCACGACAGTTTGGATAGAAATGTTATTGCTCTCTCTTTCTCTCTCTCTCTCTCTCTCTCTCTCTCTCTCTCTCTCTCTTATCTTTAAACACACTCATGTACTCAAAATGTATACATTTCTTATGTTCAATCCTATTTTCATGAACCCATTCTAAATCACATTTAAGAAAGATCAATACATGTGAGATGCGATGCTTGAGAAAAGTAACAAACAACACAAGAAGAGATCGAATACCAAATGAAACCATAAAAAAAATTATAGGAACAAAACCCTGCCAGGAATATATAGAACAACAACAACTCAAATGGCTTGGCTACCTGGCCAGAATGAATCCTCACCAATCACCATCAAGGGCGTTCTTCTCGAGAATGCATGGAAAAAGACCAAGAGGAACCCCAGAAGATGGATAAATGCAGTGACAGAGGCATGTAACAACAAAGGAAAATAACTAATTCTGACAGTTCGAGCAGCTCAAGAACGACACATGATATAAACCACGACACCTTTTAGGTATCAGTGAAAAGAGAAAAGAAGAAAGAAGAATAATATCTTCAGACTCTAGACACAGGAACAATAAGTAAAATAACCACCACAGAGAAGATATGTGTTAGACGAATGACAAGAAACAGCCTGAGAGATAAAATCAGAAATGAAGAACTGAGAAAATAGGAATAATTACCGCCCAAGAATACGTTCAGAAACAACAGCTAAAATAGTTTGGTCACGTGATAATGCAGAAAGATCACAACACAACGAGCCCTCAATAAATGTTGCGAGAACGCCAGACCAAAGGCAGACCACGAAAAAGATGGATTGATGAAATATTAGAAGCACAAGGAAAAATAACAGCAGGAGAGACCAACAGAAGAGCAAAAGATCGCAAATTATATCTCCCTTCGACGCTGCAAGGCATGTGAGGAAGAAAATAATAAGACTCCTTTCTTCCATTACTTATTCCTCCACACTTCTGCAAACAGAAATTCCCTTATCATTCAAACGTTATCAGATTGTCGTTTGCATCTTTCGCTCAGCGCGCTCTTCTCCAACAAGAATATTTATTTAGGAATGTGTTCTGAACTTGTTTTCCTTGATCTTTCTTTATCTTAATTGCGTGTAGACAATGTCCCTTAGCGTTTCGATCTCTTTCCTGACAACAGAAAAAAAGGGGGGGGGGGGGCTTCATCGCTGCACAAGATCTCCAGGCAATTTCAGAAAATTAATAATTGATAACAATAATAGAAAATATACGTGTTTACACAAAATTTTTTTAAGGTTTGACTCGCGCAATGGCATACAACCTACCTTTGTCTATTTTCAACTGCCAAGAATTATTTTATGTGAGAATGGGGTCTTCTTGACACCGCTCGTGGCTGACTGAATTTCTTATATGCACAAACAATCACAGTTTGAGTACATCCACAACCAATCACAGTTTGAGTACATCCACAACCAATCACAGTTTGGGTACATCGACAACCAATCACAGATTGAGTACATCCACAACCAATCACAGTTTGGGTAGATCCACAACCAATCACAGTTTGAGTACATCCACAACCAATCACAGTTTGAGTACATCCACAACCAATCACAGTTTGAGTACATCCACAATCAATCACAGTTTGAGTACATCCACAACCAATCACAGTTTGAGTACATCGGCAACCAATCACAGTTTGAGTACATCCACAATCAATCACAGTTTGAGTACATCGACAACCAATCACAGTTTGAGTACATCGACAACCAATCACAGTTTGAGTACATCGACAACCAATCACAGTTTGAGTACATCGACAACCAATCACAGTTTGAGTACATCCACAACCAATCACAGTTTGAGTACATCGACAACCAATCACAGTTTGAGTACATCCACAACCAATCACAGTTTGGGTACATCCACAACCAATCACAGTTTGAGTACATCCACAACCAATCACAGTTTGAGTACATCCACAACCAATCACAGTTTGAGTACATCCACAACCAATCACAGTTTGGGTACATCCACAACCAATCACAGTTTGAGTACATCCACAACCAATCACAGTTTGAGTACATCCACAACCAATCACAGTTTGGGTACATCCACAACCAATCACAGTTTGAGTACATCCACAACCAATCAGAACTGACGTAATTTTTTTCTTCTCATTGCAACCTCAAACACCATAGTAACAATTAACCTAATAAACATGAGCCAAGCAGGAAGGATAACTGGACAAGATCCTTGGGATCTGTCAGCTCTTGGAGTGGATCACAATAATAACATAACCGACCTTGGCCCAGTTTTGTTACAAGTTACAAAAGGACGATAAACGCTTGCGTGAACAGTCAATTTTGTTGTTAGAGAATGTAATGTAGTTGTAGGAGAGACAAAGAAGGGAAATAATTAACAATGTTGATAAAAGGCAAACACATTTGATGTCAACACTTAGTGAAAATAGTTACCAAAATTGTGTCTGTTTCTCTTACCTGTTCTGAGAGTTGAACTTTTCAAACTGAGGGAATGGTCCGCACTTGAGCACGGAGTTCTGGGGGCTCAGTGAGTGCAGGGCTCTTTCTGTCAGGGGTTCAGCTAGCCAGGATCGTGACTGGTCGAGTACAGAAAGGTTGGATAAGACCATTGCAATGGGTATTTCACTAGTAAACAAACCGCTACATATAATTGAAAGAATACACTCTGCGTAATTTGCTTTCTTTGCATACACTAACTGCATCTCGTTGTAGTTAGTAGTAGTACTACTACTAGTAGTAGTAGTAGTAGTAGTAGTAGTAGTAGTAGTAGTAGTAGTAGCAGCAGCAGCAGCAGCATCAGAAACTTCTGTTTGTCATAGAGACAAGTAATAATAAATGAATATTATCATAGTGGGAAACTTCCGAGGCGATAATCAGCAAATCAATTCAGAGGAAGAGGTATGTTTACAGCACTCGGAAAAGATGACAAATAATCAACAACAGGAAAAGAAACAAAGAACAAGTTACCTGTGTGGCAGTGTTCCCTAGCGTTTGGCTTTTCGTGGCAAGGCGCAGTGCCACTGAGTACGGGTTCGATCCTGTTTTGGTCCATATATTGTTCTTTGTTTTTTTTCTGTTGTTGATTATTTGTCATTTTTTCCGAGTGCTGTAAACATACCTCTTCCTCTGAATTGATTCTCCGTTAGTCATAGTTGGCTATGGTTGTTAGTAGAAGACGACAAAAGACACAACTACCTGAAGGCATACAGTAACTGTCTGTACGCGGATGAATACAGTCTGAGAGCAGCCGTTATTTTAGCGCTAAAAAAAAAGACGAAGGCGAAGGGGGAGGTATAGTGGTGGTTAATGGGGCTGAGAAACAATGTCGATTCTAGAATCTCACAACAATTTTTTTAAAAATCAACGCCCGATGAGATCCTTCCTTACACGGGCTTACAAATCACTTTCGCTTATTTCTGACAGAGCCGCGGTTGCTCGTTAGTTAGTGAAACGATCTGAACTGAACTGAACAAGAGGCCTGGGTCGATGGTTCATACGTCCAACCAGCCTTCAATGAGTTCATTCTGGGAAAGAAAGACGACATTGAAGGTCTATAAGACATATAGGTACCAAGAGTATATTCCCTTTATGCCACTAGATGGCGTGATGTCATAGAAGGCCTATAAAAACATATAGGTACTAATATATATATATATACATATATGACTATTTTCCTTATATGCAACTAGATGGCGTGACGGGACTTTTCTTCTTTTTTGATCATGAAAATTCTGACCTATAAAAGTGAATCATGGACAGTTGACAAACAAATGAAAAGAAGATTTGAGGTCACTGAGATGGGATTTCTCAGAAGAATGTTGAGAGTTTCCTGGACAAATAAAAAGACCAAAAGGGACAAGAGGCCTTCTCAAGCAGAAAGATCGCGGACGACAAAGAGAGAATATGCTGAAAAGCTTGGTGTGATGGCACGGAAAATAGTCAACAACAGAATTGATACGATGTACTGTGAATAGAGGGAGCCGCGATAGCTCAGTGGTTAGTGAACTGGACTACAAAAGACAAGAGGTAGGGTTCGATCCCAACCGACGGCTTCCGGTTCACCCAACCTTAAATGGGTACCGGATTTTTTTTCTGGGAAAGTAAAGCGGCACGGGCGTAACCGACCACATTACCCCAAAAACCATGTGTCGAAGGTCTGTAAAATCTAGGATCACTAACACCATATTCCATATACGCCGCCAATTGGCGTGACTGGGGTACTTTACTTTTTACTGTTGATAGAGAATTATGGAAGGACATGATCGCCTACGCCAACCGGTATGGTACATGATGATGATGATCGTGACAATATCTTGCCACAAAATCTAATCCTTGTTTCATCCATTTAAACGACTTTTAACAATAAAGTCACACACACCAAATAGCTCAGAGAAAGAAAAAAAAAACAAGTGTTGCTACATTGCACAACCTTGTACTCACGTCTTTCTTAACTTGAAGGTTTCCTCTCAGGTCATCATTTGTAAGGTTTTAAACACAGATTGTCTGTCATTATCTTAACTATAGCGCGCCCCCGTTGTCTATAAACTAAAGCTTCTGGTAAGCGTGGTGATTCTAGGGGGTCATCTGTCAGCACTTTCGATAACGTACATTTGAAGTGCAACTGAACAAACGATTTACACAAGTATCTCAAGTTAAGGGTGATTTATTGTATCATCAGCATGTGCCATAGCGGTTGGCGTTGGCGATCATGTCCTTCCACGATCTTCTATCCACATTGCATAGTATCACTTCTGATGTTGAATGTTTTCCATGCCATAACACATAAGCTTTCTATTATCTTTTCTCTTTGTGGTCCACGATCTCTTTTTCCCTGTATTTTGACAGTTGTAACGAAGAATTCAAACTTTCCTCTTCTCACGATGTGCCCGAAAAAGTTATGACAATGGTGATGATGATAGTTATAACGATTATGATAGTTATGACGATGGTGGCAATGATAGTTATGACGATGGTGGCGATGATAGTGATAATAATAATAGTTATGACGATGATGGTGATGCTGATCGTGGTGATGATGGTGCGTATGACGATGACGACAATAGTGATGATGATAGTAATGGCGATGGTGATAATGCTGTTGATGATGACGATGGTGAAGATGATAGTTATGATGATGGTGATAATAATTATTATGATGATAGTTATGACGATTGGGATGATGACAGTTATGACGATGGTGATGATGATGATAATAATTATGATAGTTTTGACGATGGTGATGATGACAGTTTTGATTATGATAGTTATGATGATAGTAATGATTATGATGATTATGATAGTTATGATAATGGTGATGGTGATGATGATAATGATGATAGTTATGAGGATGATGATGACAGTTATGGCGATGATGATTGTTATGACGATGGTGATGATGATAGTTATGGCGATAGTGATGATAATGATAGTTATGACGATAGTGATGATGGTGATGATAGTTATGAAGATGGTTATGATGATGATAATAATTATGATAGTTATGACGATAGTGATGATGACAGTTATGATTATGATAGTTATGATGATAGTGATGATAGTTATGATGATAGTGATGATGATGATAGTTATGATGATGATGATAATGATGATAGTTATGAGGATGATGATGATGATGATGATAGTTATGACGATGATGATGAAGACGATAGTTATGACGATGTTGATGATGATGATGATGATAGTTATGAAGATGATGATGATAGTTATGACGATGGTGATGATGATAGTTATTACGATGGTGATGATAGTTATGGCGATGGTGACGATAGTTATGGCGATGATGATGCTATTTATGACGATGGTGATGATGATGATAGTTATGACGATGGTGATGATAGTTATGGCGATGGTGATGATAGTTATGACGATGGTGATGATAGTTATGACGATGGTGATGATAGTTATGGCGATGGTGATGATAGTTATGACGATGGTGATGATGATGATGATGATAGTTATGACGATGGTGATGATGATGATATTTGTTACGATGGTGATGATAGTTATGACGATGGTGATGATGGTTATGGCGATGGTGATGATAGTTATGGCGATGGTGATGATAGTTATGACGATGATGATGCTATTTATGACGATGGTGATGATGATGATGATGATAGTTATGACGATGGTGATGATGATGATATTTGTTACGATGGTGATGATAGTTATGACAATGGTGATGATGATAATAGTTATGACGATGGTGATGATAGTTATGGCGATGGTGATGATAGTTATGACGATGGTGAAAGTGACGATGACTTTGAGGATTCAAAATGCTGGTCGCGCCAGACACTGGATTATTCCGCCTGCCTGGCTATCTGAGATTGGTAGTTTAAGAAACAGCATCTCCTGTGACCACCCGCCGATTAAAAATAAAAAACGAAACAAATAAATAAAAGACGGAGAGAAATATGCTAAGTCTGACCTTTAACGACTTTGGTTTTTTTCTTCTGTATTCAATTGATGATTGTTTTTTTTTCTTGTTGTTGTTGTTATAAATCTTCACATCTCTTTACGTCTTGCTTCAAAAGTGTATATCACTTGTCATGATGGTGTGGAACCGTCCCTCATGTCGCCACAATCACGTGCCATTGTCTCGTGTCGCGCTGATAAACATCTTTACGTAAAGTACACAGACACACATACAGACATATATGTACAGACACACATACAGACATATATATACAGACACACACACACATATATATATATAAATACATACATACACACACACACACACACACACATATATATATATATATATATATATATATATGGAGTCGTGATAGCTCAGTGGTTAGTGAACTGGACTACAAAGGACAAGAGGTATGGTTCGATCCCAACCAACGGCTTCCGATTCACCCAGCCATTAATGGGTACCGGATTTTTTTTTCTGGGAATGTAAAGCGGCACGGGCGTGCCGAGGGTCTGTAAAATCATGTGCCGAGGGTCTGTAAAATTTATGGTCACTAACACCATATTCCCTATACGCCACTTGGCCTGCTGACGGGGGTACTTTACTTTGATATATATATATATATATATATATATATATATATATATATACATATTCTTCTTTCCTTCCTCATCTGCCATTCAGCGTCGAGGGGAGATATAATTTGCGGTCTTTTGCTCTTCTGTTCGCCTCTGCTGCTGTTATGTTTCCTAGTGCTTCTAATATTCCATCGACCCATCTTTTTCGCGGTCGACCCTTGGGTCTGGTGTTCTCACAACGTTTGTTGAAGGCTCGTTGTGTAGTGTTTTGTTCTTTCTGCCTTGTCACGTGGCCAAATCATTTTATCTGTTGTTTCCTTATATATTCTATGGCGGGGGCTATTCCTAGCTTTTTTCTCAGTTCTTCATTTCTGATCTTATCTCTCAGACTGTTTCCTGTCATTCGTCTAACACATTTCATCTCTGTAGATGTTATCTTTCTTATTGTTCTTGCATCTAGGGTCCAGGTCTGACATTGGTAGCACAACGTTGGGATGAAGATTGAATTGTAGAGTGCTCGTTTTGCCTCCAGAGTTATTTCCTTGTTGGACAATAGTGGTGATAACTGTCCGATGATTTGACAAGCTTTGTTGCATCTTGATTCTATCTCTGCTGTTTGAGAATTATCGTTTGTCATTAGACTTTCTAGGTATTTGAATTCCTCTACTTGTTTTAGTTGTCTGCCTTCTATAGTTATGTTGATGTTCTGTTTATTTTTGGCGACATTCATGACTTCTGTTTTGTTCATGTTGATTTTCATGTTGTATTTTGTGCCTGTGATGTTGAGTTAGTTTAAGTGTTCTTGTAGGTCTTCTATTGTTTCATGTATTAGTGCCTGATTAGTGCAAATAGAAGCTCGTTGATCTCCTCTGTCTCTGATGGGTTGACTAGCTTGAATATATGGTCCATGTATGTAATAAACAGTCGGGGGATAGTACGCACCCCTGTCTTACGCCTGATCTAACTTCGAAGTGGTCTGTGTAGCCTGCTGCTGTTCTGACCCTGCAGCTGCTGTTGACATAGAGGCTTTTAATAAGGTTGGTTAGATGTTGGCTTACTCCGTATGTTGTTAGTATCTCCCACAGTTGTTCTCTGTTTACTCTGTCGAATGTTTTTTCCTGGTCAATGAAGGCTATGTATAAGTTTTGATTGTATTCTGTATATATATATATATATATATATATATATATATATATATATATATATATATATATACAGAAACACATAAGGATATATATATATATATATATATATATATATATATATATATACATAAACAGATATATAAGGATATATATATACATCTATATATACATATATATGGTGATGATGCGTACATACACACACACACACTTACATATGTATATATATATATATACAGACACACATACAAATATAAATATATACAAACATACAGAGCCGTTCTGAGATACATAAACATACACACACATTCTCACTCACATTCACACCGAGGGACGCTGACAAAAACACACGCTTTCTCTCTCATACAGACACGCACACTCATAGATACAACAAACACAGACACACACTCACATACACTTACACACTCTCTCTCTCTCTCTCTCTCTATCTCTCTCTCTTACCCACATACCCACATACACACAAACATACAGACACTCTCACTCACACACCTTACTCACCTCATGGTAAACTGACGTCTTGTTGATTGACGGGATGGAGAAGCTCTCGACCACAGGGGACCCATCGATGCCAACAATTTCCTGTAAGGGACACGAATACACTCTCTTATAAGCATTTCAGATATTACTGCATTGAATCTTCACACACACACACAAAAACACACACATACAAACACACACACACACTAGGAGTAGATTTCATATGCTTTTTTATGACGCACATGTTCCAGCTGAAGGCCTACTTGGCCGAAACGTGGACTTTTTTTGTTCTCCTACGTAAAGCTGTTACCATACCACTTTTTTTGTTACTCTCCTACGTAAAACTGTTACTATACCACTTTTTTGTTACTCTCCTACGTAAAACTGTTACTATACCACTTTTTTGTTACTTTCCTACGTAAAGCTGTTACCACACTATTTTTTTTAACTCTCCTACGTAAAACTGTTACTATACCACTTTTTTTGGTTACTCTCCTACGTAAAACTGTTACTATACCACTTTTTTTTTACTCTCCTACGTAAAACTGTTACTATACCACTTTTTTGTTACTCTCCTACGTAAAGCTGTTACCATACCACTTTTTTTTGTTACTCTCCTACGTAAAACTGTTACTATACCACTTTTTTTTTTACTCTCCTACGTAAAACTGTTACTATACCACTTTTTTTGTTACTCTCCTACGTAAAGCTGTTACCATACCACTTTTTTTTGTTACTCTCCTACGTAAAGCTGTTACCATACCATTTTTTGTTACTCCCCTACGTAAAGCTGTTATCATTCCATTTTTGTTACTCTCCTACGTAAAGCTGTTACCATACCATTTTTTGTTACTCTCCTACGTAAAGCTGTTATCATACCATTTTTTGTTACTCTCCTACGTAAAGCTGTTACCATACCATTTTTTGTTACTCTCCTACGTAAAGCTGTTACTATACCACTTTTTTTTTACTCTCCTACGTAAAACTGTTACTATACCACTTTTTTGTTACTCTCCTACGTAAAGCTGTTACTATACCACTTTTTTTTACTCTCCTACGTAAAACTGTTACTATACCACTTTTTTGTTACTCTCCTACGTAAAACTGTTACTGTACCACTTTTTTGTTACTCTCCTACGTAAAACTGTTACTATACCACTTTTTTGTTACTCTCCTACGTAAAACTGTTACTATACCACTTTTTTGTTACTCTCCTACGTAAAACTGTTACTATACCACTTTTTTGTTACTCTCCTACGTAAAGCTGTTACTATACCACTTTTTTTTACTCTCCTACGTAAAGCTGTTACTATCCCACTTTTTTTTACTCTCCTACGTAAAGCTGTTACCATACCACTTTTTTTTGTTTTAAATTGTCATGAAAGAATGTTGCGCGAATTATTATCATACAAAGCATCTATTAAAAGAGGAGAAGGGAGAGGAGAAAGTGGCAGACCCAGAGTAAGATGGACAGACAACATCAAAGAAACGTTACAACATCAAATGACAATGACTGAAGCCGCCAAAAGGGCGAGAGCCAGAACTTTGTATCTCCCTCGACACCCGAAAGCGTACAAGAGGAAGTGAAGTAAGACTACACGATTTCTTGTATTCTTTTGTTTGTTAGAATCATCATTAGCGAACACCGACAGAATCTACAGCTGCCCCAATATCATTCTTGAGAATATCCGAGGAGAATCCTGACCCACATGCACGAACTCCACGGCCTGGGATCCACAGTGAGGCAGGTTTCTGCTGTCTATTTTGCTCGGCCAGCGGCCATATTTATGGCCTACTTTTTCAATTTTAATTGCCATGAGTTCTTTAACGTGCGCGAGTGTACACGGAACCCTCTGTTCATTACCGTTACCCGAGAGGGCTAGACATGGGATCTCACGAGATCAGGGGAGGTAACGCCATAAAGAAACCACGAATTAATTGTTCCAGTTTTTTGTGTGTTATAAATCACCACCGCTTCCGGTGGGCTCTGAACCCTGGTCCGTCCTGTCCTGGTGCTGGCGCCGTGCTTCTAGACAACCCAGCCTTCCGATTCTATATCATTATCATGACCTATGCCATGCTGTTAAATAAAGTGCATCCTTCACATTTAGTGACGCTACGCTAATGCAATATTTATGCTAATATTTTTACATCTTTAGTGATGTGGTCAGTTTTAAGCCAGGCCGCCCTAATTTCTCCCAGGAAATAAAGCGATGGCATACATTTTCAGTGTCGGTTAAAACGAACTCATGATTAAGAGTTGAACCTAGATCAACTAGCAAGGTGACAAACTTACAAATAACATCGCTACCCATGGCTTCTCAGCGTTGAGATAGCACCACAGGTCTACTATAATCAACTAACTCCATCAGTCAATTTGTTCATTAGGGCCCTGATCTTTTATACCTGCCAGCACAGAACTATCTCACTACAAAAGCTAGTATACTATTGTTGTTCATTTCTACTGAAAGTTCACGAATGGTGGGAATGGGAATATAAAACAAAGAACCTGCTGATATGAGTTCTACAGTTCATATGATAACGATAAAGGAAGAGATCGTTATCAGCGTGATCAATAATACGATATCACTGATAAAGATAATTTGGCATTAACAATTCATTTTTTTATCAACATGATGCAATCGAAGCCTTGTAGGGAAAACGGATTATTCTAACTACAAAAAGTATTCCGTTCAATAAAACAATTGTGCATGGCAGAGGCGGATCGAAAATATATTAGAGTGGCCAGGGCGAACTATGAAAAAGCAGAAAGAATGACCCCCATTTCTCTTCCGAAGACAATCATAATATTATGTTCTCTGTTTAAGGCAAGACAGACAAAACATGTCTGCAATGGGAACGTGGACATAAAACAATGGCAGAATCTCTTTGCGTTCGAGGTAGAGAACGTCATTTTCTGAGGAGAATTTAATGCTAGAGGTAACCAGTGGGTAACGTCATAGTCAGTCGTCGCCTATGACACCTTCTAATGCTTCTACAGACGAGAGGAGACATGTGCTGCTGCTATAGATCTGGAGGATGCATACAACAGAGTACCGTTTGACTACCTCATGCTCCTAAAACTGGCGGTGCACCCCTTCCTCATTAGATGGATCACTGCAGCACTGTTTCAGAGGAAAGTGATACTCAGATGTGGAAGTTGGTCATCCAAGCCAACATCCATTTGTCTAGGGCTGCCACAAGGCTCACCATTATCACAAGTTCTATTTAACGTGTACACAATAACGATCACGGTACAACAACTTGATTGGAGGGAAAGAACAATAACTTTTGCTGATGACATTCTGGTATATCGACAGGGAAGTGACAAACGGGAAACCGCCATCCACACTGCAAAACGAACTCGGTCGCATCTCTTCCTGGCGTGGAGTATCAGGTGCATTGGTTAATAATAATAATAAAGCATCAGTTGCATGGTTCTACCTTAACAATCATATCGTTACAACGAAAACACCGATGGTACGAATGGCTGAAGATGTGACCAGGGGCAGATTGATGACGTACCTCGGAATTAAGTTTGATCGCAGCCTGTATTTTAGCCACCACGTCGACCATGTGATAACACAATTCCGCAAAGGATTAGTCGCCTTGAAGGTCATGGCAGCTGCCAACATAGAGGAGAGGCTGCTTACCCTTCTGTTCTAGGGACTCGTCCTCACACCAATCGAGTAATTATTACAGTCAGCACGAAGCAAATTGACAGGCTGGAGAAAATACAGAATGAAGCCATACGCATTATCTTGGGATGTACGAGGGACACTCCATGTGTAGCAATGAAGTATCTTCTTGAGTTTCCAACCATGGATGATAGAATAAAGATCTAGAGGACACGAGCATACCTGTACATAAGTGCAGATAAAGAGCATCTATTGCATCACGAGCTAAACACGGGGGAAAGTGTCAGGCTAAAAAGAGGTGGACAGCGCAGAAGATGTCATCAGACAGGTCTGTGGACTTACCAATATCAACACTGGTGTGGAGTGGATACGGGTGCCTACCTCATTCAGGGGCACATTTTCGTGTATTGTCACACTCGTCAGGAAATGTAGGGAACAGAACACAGTTGTGGTCAATGAGGAGGTCAACGGTCTCATCTGGGATAACATAGATGAGGAAAATGCAGTCATCTATACAGACGGATCCCTAATACGACACCAAAGGAGTGCATGGTCATTTACAGCACGCTCGGCAGGCAGACCAGTCAAAGAAAAGAGTGGTGAATACGTTACTATCACGAGTAGCATGACAATGGAGGTGATGGCAGTGACCAGAGCATTCAAATGGTTAGAGTCACAAGACTACACCCACGCCAGCATATTAAGTGATTCGATGAGCATGATAAGAAAAGTGGAGGCGGGCTCTGTACGCAGGCAATGGGTAAAGTCATTACAGAAGCAAAAATACGTAGGGTCACCTTTGCCCGCGTCTCAAGACATGAGGCAGTACGGGGAAATGAAAGAGCGGACAGGTTGGCTAGCTATGCTGTCACTGAAGACGGTCAACAAATAGATGGTGTGGAGGCGTAGGCGCGCCTACCAGCACCAGAGCTGGAAGTTTTCAGCGACCCACAGCTGATGGCTTGCGCCAGGATCGGTGAACCAAAACCATCCAGACCCTGCTCCACCTCTCCGTGGTGCCTCCAGTAACAGACTAACCTGTCTAGTCTGGCCAAGCGTGCAGGGATCGAAGAGGAAAGACAACCCGGTACTCAATAATGTCGTGCTGAAGTCGGATGTGTTGGGCCGAAAGGCGCAAATATAACAGTTATACTGCAAACCACAACACAACGCAGACACGTCCACTACGTCCTTGTAAGGGCGGATGATGAAGAGGACTATATTCTAGTCTACTACGATACTCTAGAATACTTTAGTCATCGGGCGAACGCAACCAACCACCACCAAATGGATCGGGCTGACATCATCAATGTCCTCCGAGATGTGGGAAGGGCACTGGACTTCAACAACTAAGAGTCCATGTCACTCCTTCGGATGAAAGAGATGGGAGTTGATAGGCACAGCCAGAAACGAAACACTTAGTAGGCATATAAGATTTATTAACCAACACAGAACTGGAGTCGTCAGTGGCTTGACACTGCGAGACTTGCTGAGGAGGGGATCTGAGCACCTATGAACATGTTCGGAGTGCAATGACGAGGATACGCAAATAACTCAATAACAGCTTGCGCACGTTCCTCTTTAAATAAATGAAATAAAAAAATATTTTGACGAACTAAATCAAACACTGCTGCGCATGTACATGGAATAGTTTTTTTAAAATAGTATCCTTAGGATATAAACACAAGAATTCAGAAATAAACACAAGAATTCAGAAACAAACACAAGAATTCAGAAATAAACACAAGAATTCAGAAATAAACGCAAAAAGAAAATTAAAAAAGTAAAGTGTTCCCTTTGCGTAAAGAGATAATAGTGTATATATTGCGTATATTTGTACATGCCCGATAGTATATTATATATATATCATCATCATCATCGTCATCGAGTGCCGTATTCGCAACGAAGGTTGGCTACCATGGAGCGCCATTCTGCTCTGTCTCTTGCTTTGATGGTGCAGGTTGTCATAGGCTGATTTGTCCATCTTTTGATGTTACTCGTCCATGTTAGTCTTGGTCTGCCTCTGTCTCTTTTATCTTGTATTTTCCCCTCCAGGATTACTTTTAGTAGGCTGTTGTGTCTTTTAACATTGCCCAAAAATCGCATTTGCCTTGTTTGAATTGTGCTTAGTAGTTCTCTTTTCATTTTTAGTTGTTTTAAGACTTCATTGTTTGTTTTCTTTTCCTTCCATCCAATTCTACCTATTCTTCTATATATCCACATTTCAAAGGCTTTAATTCTCCGTTCTGTTTTCTTGTCTAATGTCCATGTTTCTGCACCATATAGGAAAATTGAGAAGATGTAACATTTTGCTATTCTTAATTTTAGCCCTGGTGTTATTTGTTTTGATGTTAGTATGCTCTTCATGACATTAAAATTGCTTTTTGCCATTCCTATTCTTTTGTTTATTTCAGTTATACATTTTCCATCACTGGTTATAGTATGTCCAAGGTGGTTGTAGTTATATATATATATATATATATATATATATATATATATATATATGGCCTTTGGCGTCTTGACAGACGGTTGGTAGCAAGCAATCATAATAACTCAGTAATTTGGTAATGCATTAGTGTCTCATACTGGGTGCTGCTTTACTGAACATCTTTTCTTGTGGCCGAGTCGCCACATTTTCCCCGTTCCTTTCACTTATAGAAAATTCCCTCAAGGAAGCCCTACAAACATCCTTATATCTCAGCACTGGTCTGCCCTTTGGTATCTTTCCGTCCTTAAGTTCTCCATACAATATTTGTTTGGGAATACGATTGTTTGCCATTCTTCTTACATGGCCCAGCCACTTTAGTCTATGAATCCTAAGTGTTGCCATGATCGATGAGAGTTTGGCTCGCTGTAAGACATTAGAGTTAGTTACTTTGTCCTGCCATTTGATGTTCATAATCTTGCGAAGGCAACGGACATGAAAGCTGTTTAACCTTTTCTTCTGCCCTACATAGGTAGTCCAAGTTTCTGATTCGTATAGAAGTGTACTAAGCACACAACTTTGGTAAATTTAAATCTTAGTCCTGAGTGTTAAATTGGTGATGGCCCATGTTCTATCTGTAACTTAAGTGTATTTTATGGTGGATATATTTATTCTTTATTGCATAGATCCTTCACTGCTGCCAATCTTTGGTAGTCACTACCAGGCACTGTTTTTCTGAGTAAATTTTCTTTTAAGGAATGGACCTAAACAGCGAAGCGAACAGATACGATTTTATATTAAATATATAGACTCACCGTTGTAATTAATTCAAAATGTAATATATTGTTCGTTTGATATTTGTTTTGTCTATGTTTCCACGGGATGCTTGTGCCTGGCCACAACGTCGAGTAGTTTTGTGTCGTTTATTATCTACGTAAAGGCACGACCATACCATTATCTCTCATTAAAAAAAAAAATAAGCCTTTTGTGTAGTTCATTCCTTCAACATTTAAAGGACGGATCTTGCACAAAAATGTTCAATGTACTTTTCACGACTTGCATCTCACGTTGCCTATAGTTACACTTTGCTTTCATTTCTTTATCAAAAGTTGCGAAATTTCATAAATACATTCTTCCAACATATGCCAATCCAACATTACAACTATACAATCCTGAAATCTGAAATAGAAAAAGCTATAAAAACAATGAAAAATGGAAAGGCAGCATGACCTGACAATATACAGATAGAGATGATACAGGCTCTAGAAGAGTTTGGCATCGAAGTGATCACAGACATAAGCAATGACATATACCATACAGGATACATACCAAACGATCTAAAAACATCAACTTTCATTGCATTGCCTAAAAAGAATGGTGCAGTTGAATGCAGTCATTTCAGAACAATAAGCCTAATGAGCCAGGTAACACAAATTTTATTAAAAGTTATACAAGGAAGGATTCAGAATAAAATCAATACTGAATTAGATGAGCAACAATTTGGATTCAGGAAAAACAATGGTACAAAAGAAGCCATATTCAGCATGAGAACATTGATTGAAAAGTACACAGAAGTAAACAAACCAATATATGCCTGCTTTATAGACTACACCAAAGCTTTCGATAGAATACACCATAACCAACTCATAGACTGCCTAAAGGATATAAATCTAGACGACACAGACATACGACTAATATGTAATTTGTACTGGGAGCAAACAGCAATAATAAGATATAACCAGGAGAACTCTACACCCATGAACATAAAAAGAGGAGTAAGACAAGGATGGATCCTATCACCAAGTTTGTTCAATCGATACACTGAGCAAATCTTTAAAAACATCACAGAGATACCAGGCCTAAACATTAATGGAAAGATAATCAATAAACTAAGATATGCTGATGATACTGTTCTACTAGCAGAAAATCCTAAAGACCTACAACAATTGCTTAATGTGATAAACATAACAAGCACAAAATATGGACTAGAAATGAATATCAAAAGGACTAAAACTATGATCATAAACAAAGAAAATTCTCAAGACCTACAATTAAATATCACGGTTGAATGAATACATCTGGAGACAGTCCAGAGCTACAACTACCTGGGACATACTATAACCAATGATGGAAAAATGCAAAATTGAAATAAACAAAAGAATAGGTATGGCAAAAAGTAATTTTAATGCCATGAAAAATATACTAACAACAAAACAAATATTAGCAGGTCTGAAACTAAGAATGGCAAAATGTTACTTCTTTTCAATATTCCTGTATGGTGCAGAAACATGGACATTAGACAAGAAAACAGAACAGAAAATTGAAGCCTTTGAAATGTGGATTTATAGAAGAA
Organism: Megaustenia siamemsis; assembly: GCA_032433765.1. Classification (NCBI taxonomy): domain Eukaryota; kingdom Metazoa; phylum Mollusca; class Gastropoda; order Stylommatophora; family Ariophantidae; genus Megaustenia; species Megaustenia siamemsis. The sequence continues at coordinate 71,279,433 of JAVIAB010000156.1, forward strand.
TAGGTAGAATTGGATGGAAACAAAAGATAACAAACGATGAAGTTTTAAAACAACTAAAATGAAAAGAGAACTACTAAATACAATTAAGACAAGACTAAAGAAATTGTTGGGGCATGTTAAAAGACACAACAGCCTACTAAAAGTAATATTGGTAGGGAACTACAAGGTAAAAGAGGCAGAGGCAGACCAAGACTAACATGGACGAGTAACATCAAAAGATGGACAAGTCAATCTATGACAGCCTGCACCATCAAAGCAAGAAACAGAGTAGAATGGCGATCCATGGTAGCCAACCTTCGTTGCGGAGAAGGTACTCGATGATGATGATGATGATGATTACATTCTTCCAATTTGTATAGTCTAATATTTAAGTAGCCTAGAAGTGGCGGATATTTTTTCGGACCAACAAGGCCCAGGGTTCGCCCAGCCTCTTAAAATGGGTACCACAAAGATTTTTGAGAAAGTAAAGATGACCTGGCATGATCAAGTCACCACAAATAGTGCCGCGGTCATGGGCAAATCTGGTCACTAACAACATATTCCTCATACGCCGAACAAGGTGTGGAGGAAATACAATATTTATTGTGTTTTTATTTCCTTTTTAAGAAATGTACAATTATTTACTATGGACTGGCAACAAGACACGGGGAAGGGCGATAATAACGCTGCAGGGTAAATCTGATATAAATTATAAAACTTGACTGAAAACAAAATCCAAATCAGCTTTTTAAAACGGACGTGCTGGCAGAACTGATGGCATCAACTCCGGAAGGTGCCTGGCTGGTAGTTCCGCCACTGACAGATTCGATCAAATAAATGTGTGTTCCCAGTGAAAGATCCCCTCCAGTGGATGAGCTGTTGTGGAGTTTCATTACGTTGATGGATGACGGATGTGATGCCGACATTATATTGTTGAGCGTGCATGTTGTCACGGACAACCTCTCACGTGGTCTAAATCTACCAATGAGGAAACTTAACTCATTCTGATAATTACTGTAAGTTAGTAAATTAACCAATGGCATAGACACACACATACTGACCCACGAGCTGCCTTCTGCTTATTGATTAGATTATAAGATACAATTTCTATAAATATCTAGGATAGAGCAATAACAAAGGACTAGGGGTGATAACTAAATTAAAATGTCTAAACCAGGAAAGTAAAGAAATGTAATAAAATTATATCATCATCATCGAGTGCCGTCTCCGCAACGAAGGTTGGCTACCACGGAGCGCCATTCTGTTCTGTCTCTTGCTTTGATGGTGCAGGTTGTCATAGGCTGATTTGCCCATCTTTTGATGTTACTCGTCCATGTTAGTCTTGGTCTGCCTCTGCCTCTTTTACCTTGTATTTTCCCCTCCAGGATTACTTTTAGTAGGCTGTTGTGTCTTTTAACATGGCCCAAAATCGCATTTGTCTTGTTTGAACTGTGTTTAGTAGTTCTCTTTTCATTTTTAGTTGTTTTAGGACTTCATCGTTTGTTTTCTTTTCCTTCCATCCATTTCTACCTATTCTTCTATATATCCACATTTCAAAGGCTTTAATTCTCCGTTCTGTTTTCTTGTCTAATGTCCATGTTTCTGCACCATATGGGAATATTGAGAAGATGTAAAATTTTGCTATTCTTAGTTTTAGCCCTGGTGTTATTTGTTTTGATGTTAGTATGTTCTTCACGACATTAAAATTACTTTTTGCCATTCCTATTCTTTTGTTTGTAAATGTCCGATATTAGGAAGAAACAATCATCATTTTTTGACCATGTAATGAGAAGAGAACAACTGGGAATATATTGTAACAACTGAAAAAATTGAGGGACGAAGACATAGAGGGAAGCAAAGAGAAAAAAATAACAGACAGCTTAAGAGAATGGCTTGGCAGAAGGTCAACAACAGAAATGATAAATAGCTGCCGAGATCGAAAGTTGTGGAGAGACATGAACACCTACGCCAGCAGGCCCAGTACTTGATGATGATGATTCTTTTGTTTATTTCAGTTGTACATTTTCCATCACTGGTTATAGTATGTCCAAGGTAGTTGTAGTTCTGAACTGTCCCCAGGTCTATTCCTTCAATTTTGATATCCACTTGTGTGTTTTGTTTATGATCATAGTAGTTGCGTGGCCGTGTGGCTAAAACCACTGTTCCGCTACCTGAAAAGCTGACGTATGGTGTTCGAAGCCCGCGGTAGACAGAAAGGATTTTTTCTCTTGGGGTGAAATAAAATACCTGAGTCGTGGCGACTGCTTGACCAAGCGGCCTTGATCCCTCTGGTTCTATCGTTGCCCCCCCCCCCCCCCCCCATTTCCCCCGGACATACACCAGCAATGGTACTATGTGTCGTAAAGAAAGATAGTTTATGATCGTAGTTTTAGTCTTTTAATACAATTATATATATCTTAAAGAAAGATAGTTTATGATCGTAGTTTTAGTCTTTTAATACAATTATATATATCTTTGAACAAGTGTAAGGTCCGTTCTATCAAGTTCACTGTTGGTGTTGTTCACAAATAACTTGGTTATTGTACAAGCCGGTCGTCTAGCACTGACTCATTAAAGAAAAATAGAAACTTAGAATGTATGTTCTCTCTAGAAAGTAACTATGTAAGTTATTGGTTCTTTTGTTAATAAAGTAAACTTATTGGATATTTTGTTATTGAAAGTAAATTATTGGATATTTTGTTATTGAAAGTAAATTATTGGATATTTTGTTATTGAAAGTAAATTATTGGATGTTTTTTTTTTTGTGTCAAAAGTAAATTCTTGGGTATTTTGTTGTTAAAGGTAAATTATTGGATATTTTGTTGTTAGAGGTAAATTATTGGATATTTTGTCTTTAAAGGTAAATTATTGGATATTTTATTGTTAAAGGTAAATTATTGGATATTTTATTGTTAAAGGTAAATTATTGGATATTTTATTGTTAAAGGTAAATTATTGGATATTTTGTTCTTAAGGCTAATTAATTAATATTTTCTTGTTGAGGGTAAATTATTGAATGATTGAGATTTGTTTCTAGTTTTGTTAATAGAAGAAAACATTTTTTTTGGTTGCTTGCAGCATTTTTGTTCTATTTATTAATTTGATCACTTTATAATAAGAACATGTGTGTGGATGCTTGTGTGTGTGTGTGTGTGTTTGTGTTTGTGTGTGTGTGTTTGTTTGTGTGGTCTTTTATTTTGAAAAAAAAAATAATTGTCTTGAGAAAACCAGATGTCCATTTCATTATCTAGAGATAGCCGGGCATTTGTTGTGTTATATAGAGATAGCCGGGCATTTGTTGTGTTATATAGAGATAGCCGGGCATTTGTTGTGTTATATAGAGATAGCCGGGCATTTGTTGTGTTATCTAAAGATAGCCGGACATTTTTGTAATATATAGAGATAGCCGGGTGCTTGTTGTAATGTATAGATATAGCCGGACATTTGTTGCAATGTATAGAGATAGCCGAGTGCTTGTTGTAATGCATAGATATAGCCGGACATTTGTTGTAATGTATAGAGATAGCCGGGTGCTTGTTGTAATGTATGTAAAAAGCCGGGTGCTTGTTGTAATGTATAGAGATAGCCGGGTGCTTGTTGTAATGTATAGAGATAGCCGGGTGCTTGTTGTAATGTATAGAGATAGCCGGGTGCTTGTTGTAATGTATAGAGATAGCCGGGTGCTTGTTGTAATGTATAGAGATAGCCGGGTGCTTGTTGTAATGTATAGAGATAGCCGGACATTTGTTGTGTTATCTAGAGATAGCCGGACATTTTTTGTAATGTATAGAGATAGCCGGGTGCTTGTTGTAATGCATAGATATAGCCGGACATTTGTTGCAATGTATAGAGATAGCCGAGTGCTTGTTGTAATGCATAGATATAGCCGGACATTTGTTGTAATGTATAGAGATAGCCGGGTGCTTGTTGTAATGGATAGAGATAGCCGGACATTTGTTGTAATGTATAGAGATAGCCGGGCATTTGTTGTAATGTATATAAAAAGCCGGGTGCTTGTTGTAATGTATAGAGATAGCCGGGTGTTTGTTGTAATGTATAGAGATATCCGGGTGTTTGTTGTAATGTATAGAGATAGCCGGGTGTTTGTTGTAATGTATAGAGATAGCCGGACATTTGTTGTAATGTATGTTATATTATTTATATATATATAACATACTCTATAATATACAATATTATAATTATTGTTATATGTGCCTGTTTTATTGTCCTGAGTTAGCGAACTGTTTGTTGCATTATCCTGAGGTAGCCAGATTCATGTTTTATTGTCCTGAGTTAGCGAACTGTTTGTTGCATTATCCTGAGGTAGCCAGATTAATGTTTTATTGTCTTGATTTAGCGAACTGTTTGTTGCATTATCCTGAGGTAGCCAGATTCATGTTTTATTGTCTTGATTTAGCGAACTGTTTGTTGCATTATCCTGAGGTAGCCAGATTCATGTTTTATTGTCTTGATTTAGCGAACTGTTTGTTGCATTATCCTGAGGTAGCCAGATTCATGTTTTATTGTCTTGATTTAGCGAACTGTTTGTTGCATTATCCTGAGGTAGCCAGATTCATATTTTATTGTCTTGATTTAGCGAACTGTTTGTTGCATTATCCTGAGGTAGCCAGATTCATGTTTTATTGTCTTGATTTAGCGAACTGTTTGTTGCATTATCCTGAGGTAGCCAGATTCATGTTTTATTGTCTTGATTTAGCGAACTGTTTGTTGCATTATCCTGAGGTAGCCAGATTCATGTTTTATTGTCTTGATTTAGCGAACTGTTTGTTGCATTATCCTGAGGTAGCCAGATTCATGTTTTATTGTCTTGATTTAGCCAAGTGTTTCTTACATTTATCCTGAATTAGCCAGGTTTGTGTCGTATCATTTCGAAGGAGTCACATTTTTGTTGTGATAGTTCTTTACCTGTGAGAGATCGAGGCATTTGTTGATGTGTTTGAATGAGAACAATGTATTGATGTCTCTTGAAGACAGCAACGTCTACGCACCTTCTCACTCCTCGAGGAGAAGTTTGCAATTTGTCTGCATCTACAATTCCTTCACGTTTGTTATCAAACAATCATTTACACATGTTAGGTGAACACTCATAACATCAGATAGGAGATGCAGAAATTAGAAGCAGAATAGGACAAGAAAAGTCAGAATAGGACAAGCAAAATTAGAATAGGATAAGCAAAGTCAGAATAGGACAAGCAAAATTAGAATAGGACAAGAAAAGTCAGAATAGGACAAGCAAAATTAGAATAGGACAAGCAAAGTCAGAATAGGACAAGCAAAATTAGAATAGGATAAGCAAAGTCAGAATAGGACAAGCAAAATTAGAATAGGATAAGCAAAGTCAGAATAGGACAAGCAAAATTAGAATAGGACAAGCAAAGTCAGAATAGGACAAGCAAAATTAGAATAGGATAAGCAAAGTCAGAATAGGACAAGCAAAATTAGAATAGGATAAGCAAAGTCAGAATAGGACAAGCAAAATTAGAATAGGACAAGCAAAGTCAGAATAGGACAAGCAAAATTAGAATAGGACAAGCAAAGTCAGAATAGGACAAGCAAAATTAGAATAGGACAAGCAAAGTCAGAATAGGACAAGCAAAATTAGAATAGGATAAGCAAAGTCAGAATAGGACAAGAAAAGTCAGAATAGGACAAGCAAATCGCAGATTTCAGCTGATCAGCTCGTCGAGGACGGAGTGTGTCAGCAACAGCGCAAGCTTGCGCAAAAAATGAGGACATTCACGAGTAATTTCATGCAAATGACCCGTCTCGCTTCATGGCGTCGTTCTAATATCCATCATGACAACAGGGCACTTGATTTTTTAAATAATAAAAAAAAAAAAACTTGTTCGTCAAAGTTGAAGATTAGTTGAGATGACAGATTCAGTTGAAATAAAATGTGTGGTTGAAATATCTCACACCTGAAAGTGTAGAACACTTGAAATGGTTTTAATCATTAATCCATTAAAATGGCATCATTGCACAAAACAATGAAGCCGGAAAATTCGCACTTTTAAGTGGGATGTCACAAATTGGAACCACTCGTCTTAAATATTAATTTAAAATGTGATCAGAATGTAACAGTCTCAGGGTATCGTCATCCCTAAACGCTGAAGAAATTCTAGATTTATATTTAAAATGTCACTTTCTTTGTTATTAAAATAAGCAGCTGTGGTTTACCCCATCAAATCCCTACTTGTGCCACGCCTATGGCTGATAGAATTCAATGTATATCAGACCTGCCTATTATCTCGTCCCATTCCCAATTAGCGATGAAAGCCATGGGCCTGGTGAGTCCAGGAGCGGACTGTTAATGGATCGATTCTTCAATCGATTTGTTTAATCGGTTCCGTATTTCAGCCTCAGCTATTACTTCTGCTGCCGTGAACTAAAGAGATGAGCTTAGTGTAGTGCCACAGTGTACAAAGCACTAACTATTAATTTAGAATTTGGATCGCTTGTGTTCAGATAATTGATCGGGGAATTTCCCTCCCTCCAATTAATCTGACACGGCTGGGCTGGCATGTCCAACCTATCTGGGAGCGAATCAACACAATGATTTTGAAAGAGAAAGCAGCTATCCCGACTTAATTACAGTCCCCTCTCTGTCAGAATCTGTGCAACTGCAGCGCGCTGACTTCAAAGCTCAAATCATCAGTCAATTTAGCTGTCAGAAATGTGTACATGACTCCTATATTTAGGAAACAACAGACAGAACGAGTCCGTGCGCCCCCTCCCCCCTCACACACACAGATCCTTCAATGATGTAAAAGTAAAGTAAAGGCTCACTCTAGACCCTGCTATGAGCTTTGTCAATATGGTGTTAGTGTCCTTTTTTTTCAATGACCAAGGCACATTTTTGGGAGATGTGGTCGGTATCACGTCAGGACACCTTTAATGCAAGAGTAGAGGGAAAATAGCTGCAGTTGAAACAGAAAAAAAACTATTAGAACACACAATCTGTCAATGAAGATGAAAACACGCAAGAAACTTAGGTGGAAAAAACTCATTAATTTAGTTAGACTGTTTTCACAGAAGAAACAACTCCGGTTGCTAAAAATTGCTGACTTGCAAGAAGATGAAGGTTAACGTGAAGGTTAGGGAGTTTTTGAGCAACGACAATTGTTGTTTTTGCATGTGTGTTTGTATAAGACAAAGGCTGTTTTTACATGTATATTTGTATAAGACAATTGTTGTTTTTACATATGTGTTTGTATAAGACAATGGCTGTTTTTACATGTGTGTTTGTATAAGACAATGGCTGTTTTTACATGTATGTTTGTATAAGACAACGGCTGTTTTTACATGTGTGTTTGTATAAGTCAACGGCTGTTTTTACATGTGTGTTTGTATAAGACAATTGTTTTTACATGTGTGTTTGTATAAGACAATGGCTGTTTTTACATGCGTGTTTGTATAAGACAATGGCTGTTTTTACATGTGTGTTTGTATAAGACAATGGCTGTTTTTACATGTATGTTTGTATAAGACAATGGATGTTTTTACATGTATGTTTGTATAAGACAATGGCTGTTTTTACATGTATGTTTGTATAAGACAATGGCTGTTTTTACATGTATGTTTGTATAAGACAATGGCTGTTTTTTACATGTATGTTTGTATAAGACAATGGCTATTTTTACATGTATGTTTGTATAAGACAATGGCTATTTTTACATGTATGTTTGTATAAGACAATGGCTATTTTTTACATGTATGTTTGTATAAGACAATGGCTGTTTTTTACATGTATGTTTGTATAAGACAATGGCTATTTTTACATTTATGTTTGTATAAGACAATGGCTATTTTTACATGTATGTTTGTATAAGACAATGGCTGTTTTTTACATGTATGTTTGTATAAGACAATGGCTATTTTTACATTTATGTTTGTATAAGACAATGGCTGTTTTTACATGTATGTTTGTATAAGACAATGGCTGTTTTTTGCATGTATGTTTGTATAAGACAACGGCTGTTTTTACATTTATGCTTCGTTTCTCATGAGCTTCTATATGTCTGAATGTGTGGGCCCGAAGACAGCAGCAGCAATCCCAAGGTTCCAACATCTGTCTATATGACAGTATGTGAGTGTGTGTGTGTGTATATATAAGATTCAAGACTTGGATAACTCGTGCATTCAAAACTTGGATAACTCGTGCATTCAAAACTTGGATAACTCGTGCATTCAAAACTTGGATAACTCGTGCATTCAGAACTTGGATAACTCGTGCATTCAAAACTTGGATAACTCGTGCATTCAAAACTTGGATAACTCGTGCTATTACTGTCTTCATGTTGGACGTAGACTCGTAGCAATATAGTTGCTGGCATCAGCTGCCCGTGTAGCAAGGATATCGGGTTCTTATATAGTAGGAATGTTAGGTGCCCTTGTGGTAGGAATGTTAGGTGCCCTTGTGGTAGGAATGTTAGGTCCCCTTGTGGTAGAGATACTTGGCGCCCACGTGCTAGTGATATCATGTATCCCTGTATAAGGGATTTTAGGTGCCTTTACGGTAGGGATTTCTAGTGCCCCTGTATTAGGGCTATTAAGTGCCCATGTGGTTGGAGTATCGGGTGCCACTGTTATAAGAATGTAAGATGTCCCTGTGGTAGGGATATCAGGTGCCCCTGTGATAAGAATGTAAGATGTCCCTGTGGTAGGGATATCAGGTGCCCCTGTGATAAAACGTAAGATGTCCCTGTGGTAGGGATATCAGGTGCCCCTGTGATAAGAATGTAAGATGTCCCTGTGGTAGGGATATTAGGTGCCCCTGTGATAAGAACGTAAGATGTCCCTGTGGTGGTGATATCAGGTGCCCCTGTTGTAGGGATACCAGTTTGACCTGTGGTAAGGATATCGTGTGCTCCTGTGGTAGGGGGGTCAGCCTTCCACGACTGCGGGTTTGATATTGATATCAATATGCATTATTCTTGGAACGGCTCACATTTGCAATGCAACCTGTTGGAATTTAACCTACAAGGTGTGCATAGCTAGCGAGCTAATGGGACATCAGTGTGTACAAACAACATTATCTGCTGAAGACGGCGCCTGGGGGTTTGCAGTGATGCCAACCTTATACTGTGATGCCAACTTTATACTGTGATGCCAACTTTATACTGTGATGCCAACTTTACACTGTCATGCCAACTTCACATTATGATGCCAACTTTATATCGTGACGCCAACTTTATACTGTGATGCCAACTTTACACTGTGATGCCAAATTTACACTGTGATGCCAACTTTATACCGTGACGCTAACTTTATACTGTGATGCCAACTTTACACTGTGATGCCAAATTTACACTGTGATGCCAACTTTATACTGTGATGCCAACTTTATACTGTGATGCCAACTTTACACTGTGATGCCAAATTTACACTGTGATGCCAAATTTATACTGTGATGCCAACTTTATACTGTGATGCCAACTTTACACTGTGATGCCAAATTTATACTGTGACGCCAACTTTATACTGTGATGCCAACTTTACACTGTGATGCCAAATTTACACTGTGATGCCAAATTTATACTGTGATGCCAACTTTATACCGTGACGCTAACTTTATACTGTGATGCCAACTTTATACTGTGATGCCAACTTTATACCGTGACGCTAACTTTATACTGTGATGCCAACTTTATACTGTGATGCCAACTTTATACCGTGACGCTAACTTTATACTGTGATGCCAACTTTATACTGTGATGCCAACTTTACACTGTGATGCCAAATTTATACTGTGATGCCAACTTTATACCGTGACGCTAACTTTATACTGTGATGCCAACTTTATACTGTGACGCCAACTTTACACTGTGATGCCAACTTTACACTGTGACGCCAACTTAATACTTTGATGCCAACTTTATACTATGATGCCAACGTTAAACCTCATGCCAACTTTACACTGTGGTGCCAACTTTATACTGCGATGCCAGCTTTACACTATGACGCCAACTTTATACTGTGGTGTCAGCTTTACACTATGACGCCAACTTTATACTGTGGTGTCAGCTTTACACTATGACGCCAACTTTATACTGTGGTGTCAGCTTTACACTATGACGCCAACTTTATACTGTCGTGTCAGTTTTACACTATGACGCCAACTTTATACTGTGGTGTCAGCTTTACACGGTGGTGCCAACTTTATACTGTGGTGTCAGCTTTACACTATGACGCCAACTTTATACTGTGATGCCAACCTTACACGGTGGTGCCAACTTTATACTGCGATGCATACTTTACACTATGACGCCAACTTTATACAGTGAAGCCAACATTATATTGTGATGCCAACTGTACACAGCAATGCGCATATATAAAATGTGTGTGTGTGCGTGCTAGCTTCTGAATGCATATTACAAATATATAAAGTAATAATGAGTCAATTGTCTGTACTTGTATCAACACTCGCTTTTGTGTCCATTCATATTCCAAACCTCTATCCGAGCATCTCTTGATAAAGCCGCCACGCGTGTGCCTCTGTTGTTTCCTGGCAAGCTCATTATGTATTCATCTCAACCCCTGACCCATTTTTATCCTCTCTCTGCCAGGTTGAACATACGATACACCACCGCCATCGCTTCCTCCTCCCCCACCCCCATCAGTTGCAGATCAACAGCAGCACGCCATCGATCCCTCATGGATAACTGCCCCCCATCGATCCCATTCAAATAGCCGCTAACCTTTCAGCCATGCGTGAGACCTACCGCACATTTGTGTTGTCTGTTCCCACTCTTCTATCCTACAGATCTCCACCGATGTACTTTGATGTCCCCACTAGCCGTGATCTAAGTGCCACCTTCTCTAAAAGACCACCCTCTCCAAATGTCGCTTTTATCTCCCAAGAACCAAGAGACTCTCCCAGGTCCCGTCTCTAAAACAACAAGTCATGTAAAACTAACAATTTAAAGACAATTCTGAGTACTGATTTTTCATGTATTTATCTTCTAATTTAATATAATATAAAGTTCCCTTGACAACTAAAAAGACCTATGAGGAAATTCTCAAATAGGCCAACACAAAAGGGAACTCCTTAAAAAAACATCAGAAAAAAACAATCAACATTTTTCGGGCACATCATGCGAAGAGGAAAGTTGGAATGCTTGGTTACAACTGGCAAAATAAAAGGAAAGAGAGATCGCGGACGATAGAAAGAGAGAAAATGTTGGATAGCTTGGTGGCATGGCATGGAAAACGGTCAAGAACAGAATTGATACGATGCACTATTAATAGAAGATTGTGGAAGGACATGATCGCTTACGCCAAACGGTATGGCAAATGATGATGATAATCTTCTAAGTATTTTTATTTCTCTACTCAAGGGCGTACCAGGGTAGTCTGGACAATTCTTCAGGCCTTTAAATATTATTGGTTCCTCCGGTTTTAGAAAAATAATGTCCCTAACTTGTTACATTCACATTTATAACATTGTAACAGTGAAGGTTTCCTCCACGCCTTGCTAGACGTATGGGGAATATGGAGTTAGTGACCATATTTTTCTATGACTACATTTTTAGGTAACGTAGTCGGTATCATGCCAGGCCGCCTTTACTTCCCAGAAAAACATCTTGTACCCATTTGTAGAGGCTGGGTGAACCCCGCTCGGAGCCCTGTCAGGTCGAAAAAAAAATCCGCCACTGCTGGGGATCGAACCCGAACCCTTCTGGTCAGAAAGCGAGCACACTAACAACTCCGCCACCGAAGCTCTTTGTAACATTGCTCTACGCTTTAAAAACTAATGGTTATATTAATTTTAGGACATTTCTCCCACTTAAATTGTCCCTAGTAGGCCCATGGTACTATAGATACGCCACTGCGTCTAGCAATCGCTAGCTCCCGGAAGAAAACATTCGTCGCCCGATCTTTGCTTCTGTCTCTCGCGACCATGTTATTTTCGCATGACTAATTTAGCGGGAAATCATGGCCACAACAAGCAAACAGACGATCCGCAGACGTTGTCAAACTTGTCAATATTAACAGACTGCTCGTTTTGAATTTAATCAGAACAGGGGAACAAAACGGTGAAAGAGGAACTGGGAGTGAGAGAGAGGGACACGGAGATAGACAGAGAGAGGGACACGGAGAGAGAGAAATGTACAGACGAGGGAGGGATGGAACCATACAATGCGAAAATATCATAACTAAAATTTATATTTATGATTTTTTATGACTAATTTATGAATGGCATAGATGAGTAATTTTGAGAGAGGCAAATGGGGAAAATAACTGTGTAGGGGTGTAGATCTGGCTGACCGTGTTGTGACTAACCGTTAAGTCAGCCAATATCATGTGCCATACCTTGCGATACAATGGGATTGCACAAGAATCGTTCACACTTGTAGGTCGTAAAGATCCTCCTCGCTTTTGATCCAATCGATATTTCTCTTAGTTTGATCCTTACCGATAAATTGCCAAAATCACCATTCATTTTGATCAAATTCCCCCCTCCCTCTCATGTCCCCACCACTATCCATTAAATCACCATCACTTTTGGTCTAATCCACTCTTCCCGTCCCCACCACTCTCCATCAAATCACCATTACTTTTGGTCTAATTCAACCCTCACGTCCCCACCACTAAACGTCAAATCACCATCACTTTTGGTCTAATCCACTCTTCGCGTCCCTACCACTTTCCATCAAATCACCATCACTTTTGGTCTAATCCACTCTTAGCGTCCCTACCACTTTCCATCAAATCACCATCACTTTTGGTCTAATCCACTCTTCGCGTCCCTACCACTTTCCATCAAATCACCATCACTTTTGGTCTAATCCACTCTTCGCGTCCCTACCACTTTCCATCAAATCACCATCACTTTGGTCAAATCCACTCTTCGCGTCCCTACCACTTTCCATCAAATCACCATCACTTTTGGTCTAATCCACTCTTCGCGTCCCTACCACTTTCCATCAAATCACCATCACTTTTGGTCTAATCCTCCCAGTCATCTTTACTATAAATTCTCCGACTCATCGTTTCCGTGTTGATGGTTCTCCCGGTCATCTTTACTATAAATTCTCCGACTCAGTGTCTCCGTGTTAATGGTTCTCCCAGTCATCTTTACTATAAATTCTCCGACTCATCGTCTCCGTGTTGATGGTTCTCCCATTCATCTTTACTATAAATTCTCCGACTCATCGTCTCCGTGTTGATGGTTCTCCCAGTCATCTTTACTATAAATTCTCCGACTTATTGTCTCCGTGTTTATGGTTCTCTCAGTCTTCTTTACTATAAATTCTCCGACTCATTGTCTCCGTGTTGATGGTTCTCTCAGTCTTCTTTACTATAAATTCTCCGACTCATTGTCTCCGTGTTGATGGTTCTCCCAGTCATCTTTACTATAAATTCTCCGACTTATAGTCTCCGTGTTTATAGTTCTCCCAGTCTTCTTTACTATAAATTCTCCGACTTATTGTCTCCGTGTTTATCTTTCTCCAATAGCTCAGAATGTAGTGTTTGTTTTCAGATAAAAAAATAAATAAATGTCGCCTTCCCACATTTATCTGAGGGAGGGGGAGAGAGAGAGAGAATGGAGTGGGGAGAGGAGAGAAGAAAGAGAAGTGAGAGAATTTGAATAAAAGAAAGGCTACAATATTATAATATTTAAAATATGACGCTTGTGCGGCTACAGGAGCCCTGACCGCGGTTAGAGAAGAAAGGAAGAGAGCCACTGCCACCTGTCACGTCCGTGTGGCTACAGGAGCCCTGACCACGGTTAGAGGAGAAAGGAATAGAGCCACTGTCACCTGTCACGTCCGTGTGGTAAGAAACGACTAAGGAGGCTGGGTGCCAACATCTTGACTGGTGCTATGGTGTTCGTGCATCAGAGCTGAACCCATCTTCAGTACATTCGATAATGTGTGGTCGACATGCTTTCTACTGGAGAACATATTGAGGAGGGGGATGTGAGCTATTTGCACTTGTTCGTGTGTGTGTGTGTGCGATGAAGATAAACTTTCGACTAAACTAAATTACAAGAAGAAAAATATAAAGCCATTTATAACTTTTCTGAAACCACTTCAGTGACGGGGTTACAGGCTGCGAGCCCAAGAGTACAAGCCGCCAAGTGAGAGAGAAGTTTGGGTCTGCTATTTCACATACATATCTAGTCCATATTTTGTGCTTGTCATGTTTATTTCATTAAGTAATTGTTGTAAATCTTTAGGATTTTCTGCTAGTAGTACAGTATCATCAGCATATCTTAGGTTATTGATTATCTTTCCATTAATCTGTAGGCCTGGCATCTCTATGATGTTTTTAAAGATTTGCTCAGTGTATAGATTGAACAAGCTTGGTGATATGATACATCCCTGTCTTACTCCTCTTTTTATATCAATGGATGTAGAGTTCTCTTTGTTATATTTTATTCTTGTTCTCTGCTCCAAGTATAGATTACATATTAGTCGTATGTCCATGTCATCTAGATGTATCTCTTTTAGGCATTCTATAAGTTGTTTGTGGAATACTCTATCAAAAGCTTTGGTGTAGTCTATGAAGCAGGCATATATTGGTTTGTTTACTTCTGTGTACTTTTCGATTAATGTTCTCATGCAGAATATGACTTCTTTTGTCCACTATTTTTTCTAAATCCAAATTGCTGCTCATCTAATTCAGTATTGATTTTATTCTGAATCCTTCCTTGTATAACTTTTAGCAAGATTTTTGTAAAATGGCTCATTAATGTTTTTGTTCTAAGTCACTGCATTCAACTGCACCATTCTTTTTAGGCAATGCAATGAAAGTTGATGATTTTAGTTCCTTTGGTATGTGTACTGTGTGCTATATGTCGTTGCATATGTATGTAATCACTTCAATGCCAAAATCATCTAGTGCCTGTATCATCTATATCTGTATTCTGTCAGGTCCTGCTTCTTTTCCCTTTTTGACTGTTTTAAAATCTGAGGTGGAAAAAGCTATAAAAACAGTGAAAAAGGGAAAAGCAGCAGGACCTGACAGAATACAGATATAGATGATATAGGCACTAGATGATTTTGGCATTGAAGTGATTACATACATATGCAACGACATATAGCACACAGTATACATACCAAATGAACTAAAATCATAAAATCTGAGGTGGAAAAAGCTAGATTTTATAGCCATACAAACCCACAAGTGGATGTCAAAATTGAAGGAATAGACCTGGAGACAGTTCACAACTACCTAGGACATACTATAACCAGTGACGGAAAATATACAACTGAAATAAATAAAAGAATAGGAATGGCAAAAAGTAATTTTAATGTCATGAAGAACATACTAACATCAAAACAAAGAACACCAGGGCTAAAACTAAGAATAGCAAAATGTTCTGTCTTCTCAACATTCCTATATGATGGAGAAACATGGACATTAGACAAGAAAACAGAACAGAGAATTGAAGCCTTTGAAGTGTGGATATATAGAAGAATAGATAGAATTGGATGGAAGGAAAAGAAAACAAACGATGAAGTCTTAAAATAACTAAAAATGAAAAGAGAACTACTAAACACAATTAGAACAAGACAAATGCGATTTTTGGACCATGATAAAAGACGCAACAGCCTACTAAAAGTAATCCTGGAGGGGAAAATACAAGGTAAAAGAGGCAGAGGCAGACACAGACTAACATGGACGAGTAACATCAAAAGATGGACAAACCAGCCTATGACAACCTGCACTATCAAAGCAAGAGACCGAGCAGAATGGAGCTCCAAGGTAGCCAACCTTCGATGCGGAGATGGCACTCGATGATGATGATTTCACATACCCGTCCCCTAACAAAGCTAATCAAAAAAAGCGTAACCTTAGTGAGAGTTCAACTCACGTCCTTCTAGATGGAACAGAGAGCAATATGAGCTGCTAGAGGGTCCGGGGATTCATCAAAGGGGCAACAATGACAATCGTGGTAAAGTATTGGCAGAGAATAGTCAGTATTTATTGATATTGTTAGAACGTGTTCATAAAGAATGTATGCGTGTCTGTCGAAATGTTTAAAGAATTTGTAATGTTTGTGAGGATCTGTGGACATCTGTGAGGATTAGTGGACATCTGTGAGGATTTGTGGACATCTGTGAGGATTTGTGGACATCTGTGAGGATTTGTGGACATCTGTGAAGATTTGTGGACATCTGTGAGGATTTGTGGACATCTGTGAGGACTTGAGAATTTATGTGAGGGTTTAGGAATTTTTGTGAGGATTTAGGAATTTTTGTGAGGGATTAGGAATTTTTGTGAGGATTTAGGGATTGTTGTGAGGGTTTAGGAATTTATGTGAGGGATTAGGAATTTTTGTGAGGATATAGGAATTTATGTGAGGGTTTAGGAATTTATGTGAGGGTTTAGGAATTTATGTGAGGGTTTAGGAATTTATGTGAGGGATTAGGAATTTATGTGAGGGATTAGGAATTTTTGTGAGGATTTAGGAATTTATGTGAGGGTTTAGGAATTGTTGTGAGGGTTTAGGAATTTTTGTGAGGATTTAGGAATTATGTGAGGGATTAGGAATTTTTGTGAGGAATTAAGAATGTATGTGAGGAATTAGGAACGTCTGTGAGGAATTAAGAATGTCTGTGAGAAATTAGGAACGTCTGTGAGGAATTAAGAATGTCTGTGAGGAATTAGGAACGTCTGTGAGGAATTAAGAACGTCTGTGAAGAATTAAGAATGTCTGTGAGGAATTAAGAATGTCTGTGAGGAATTAAGAATGTCTGTGAGGAATTAAGAATGTCTGTGAGGAATTAGGAACGTCTGTGAGGAATTAGGAACGTCTATGAGGAATTAAGAACGTCTATGAGGAATAAAGATTGTCTGTGAGGAATTAATAATGTCTGTGAGGAATTAAGAATGTCTGTGAGGAATTAGGAACGTCTGTGAGGAATTAAGAATGTCTGTGAGGAAATAAGAATGTCTGTGGTGAATTAGGAACGTCTGTGAGGAACTGAGAACATAAGTAAGGAATTAAGAACATATGTGAGGAATTTAGAACATCTGTGAGGATTTAAGAATGTCTGTGATGCAGCTTCTTCTAATCATTTTGAATGTAAAACAGAAGAATCATGTGTACGACAAACAACTGTGACTTATATGTTGGGAAAAAAAATAATATTGCTGTAGATGCTTGAAGCAGTGAGTAGTACCGCTAATATTCTTTGTTGAAATGATGATGATAATGTTATTGTAGCATATATAAATGATGATGATAATGTTATTTATGGTCATATATAAGTGATGATGATGATAATGTTATAATAGCATATATAAATGATGGTGACGACAATGTTCCTGGAGTAACTTCTACTGGGCAGGCCGTGCTGTAAACGAACTCCGCAGTCAAATCAGTGGTACAACTGCTGATACCATCAACAATACCAAAGCAATCAACCACTGACGTACTACAGAGTCCATGATCTTCCGCTGATTTGTGCCTGTTCATTGCAAATTATTGGCACAGCGTCTACTTCCATGTTTTGATACTTTCACTTCATGCGGACACAAGTGGCTTTAACCTGTAATGTGAAGGAACCTGTATCATATAGTTCATTACGATGAAATATTGTCAGTGTCATGCCAATATCTGTGACATATCATGACAATGACTGTCAAGATGTACTGACATTGACATTCTCTTGATAAAGTAAAAGATGTTTAATGTAGACGTAACAGTGATGTGTTTATAAATTGTGGATCGGAGGAGTGGTCTAGTACTGTATTAGAAGTGGCGCCGTCTTGTACTGTGATGGAGAAGGAGTGCTCTAGTACTGTGTTGGAGAAGGAGTGCTCTAGTACTGTGTTGGAGAAGGAGTGGTCTAGTACTGTGTTGGAGAAGGAGTGGTCTTGTACTGTATTAGAGGAGAAGTAGTGGTCTAGTACTGTATTAGAGGAGAAGCAGTGGTCTAGGACTGTATTAGAGAAGGAGTGGTCTAGTATTGTATTAGAGAAGGAGTGGTCTAGTACTGTATTAGAGGAGAAGTAGTGGTCTAGTACTGTATTAGAGGAGAAGTAGTGATCTAGTACTGTATTAGAGGAGAAGGAGTGATCTAGTACTGTATTAGAGGAGAAGGAGTGATCTAGTACTGTATTAGAGGAGAAGGAGTGATCTAGTACTGTATTAGAGGAGAAGTAGTGGTCTAGTACTGTATTAGAGAAGGAGTGGTCTAGTATTGTATTAGAGAAGGAGTGGTCTAGTACTGTATTAGAGAAGGAGTGGTCTAGTACTGTATTAGAGAAGGAGTGGTCTAGTACTGTATTAGAGAAGGAGTGGTCTAGTACTGTATTAGAGAAGTAGTGGTCTAGTACTGTATTAGAGAAGGAGTGGTCTAGTACTGTATTAGAGGAGAAGGAGTGATCAGACACTGTATTTAGAGGAGTGGTTTGGTACTGTGGTGGAGAAAGAACAGTGATGGAGAAAGAACCGTCTGCAATATAGACCATGAAAGTCTGATAAGGGGGCAATGGTTGCTAATACAATAATCTGATCTCAAGATTGGAAAGATAGAACTATTATCATGATTTGGAACAAAATAAAAATATGTTATTATGACTTTGAAAGATGAATCTCTTATATCGTTTAGGAAAGATCAATCAGTTAATTGATTAAGAATAGTGATTATAGATCTCCAGAACGAGGAAGGGCGGTCTAGTTACATGACTGATGGAGGTTAATCGATGTGTATTCACAATAGAGCTACTTTGATATTCAAGCAATATGGCAATACGACGATTGATAGTATCCACTAAGCCGTGTGTTGTTACTGCATCGTTTATGTTGACCAAATACACGTTATTTCTGCCAGAAAAGAGCTATCGCCATCTGGAGATTATTTCAGGGGAAAGAACTTTGATTGTTTCCTTCTGCGAAAATCATAAATACATTTCTCTCTATTTCTTTAGATATCGTTTTACTGCTTACCTGCCCTTGAAATATGAGTCATTATAGGCACTGGCACAGACAGACGAATACAGAAATAGAGCTGGACGATTGGATTTGTTGAGTTGTAGGTTTCAAATCAAAAGTGGACAGGTTTTGAATTGAAACTGGAGTTGAGGTGAACCCAAAAGTAAATAAAAGAACCGGATGTAATGTTTCAGCTTAGAGGGAGTTCGAGTTGGAGTAGCTCCAGCTGAAGACAAATAGAGACATCGCCGGCCACATTCTGGCACGATAACTTAAATATTTATGGATGGTTATGATTTTGGAAGGCCCTGGTATTACTGCAAACAAATTAAAATCCATAATTTCTCAACCGCAGGTGCCAGTAGAATCATCAGAATTAATATCTCATCTACCAAACAAAGAAATGTAGCTATAGTCCCCATCATAGCAGTCTCAGCACACGCCAAAAGACATACGGCAGAAAAACACAGAAAGTGACCACAGACATCTGTTCCCCGTCATACGATACCATCATTCATCGGAATATCGAAATACGATCAAAACGGATGAAACGCACAGCTTGCGGTGTGAACAGAGCACTTAACTCAGTAGCTCCGGCAGCAAACTGGACGATCATTTAAAATGCAAGACCACTGTAAGCTGAAAGCCTCCCGTCAACTTGATTCTCTTCTCAACTAACTCAGTAGCTCCGGCAGCAAACCGGACGATCATTTAAAATGCAAGACCACTGTAAGCTGTAAGCTGAAAGCCTCCCGTCAAATTGATTCTCTTCTCAACTAACTCAGAATCATCATCATGTTCTTACTGTGCTTTATTATAAAGGGAGATAAACGCGACAGTGCTTTCATTCTAATTTCGCTTTAATATAAAAACAGCAATAATGACACGAACAACACACGCCATAATCCGCCATCACTGCACATCATAACTATAAATCATTGCACTTGTAGAGAGTGTAACGCCAGACGTCACGAGTAAACACAATCAGTTCTGCCAGGAGGAGATTGATCTCGACATTCCCTGGAACATTCTCGATGTTCTCTCGCAGGGAAATGTCCGGTCATCCGAGCTGCTAACGGCTTCTCCCGGAACTCGGACGAATAGCCCATGAATGTGCGTCAGAAATAAGATTTGCCCAGTCGTATATCCATAACGCTCAGCATCCATATTTCCCCCCTAAAATCCTAAAACAACTTCACAAATTCTAGATTGTCCTACTCCAAATCTTATATTGTTTCTACATTTCAAGTCTTACATAATTCTATATTTAAATTATAACTTTTATATCGAGTCTACATTACTATTCCAAGTTGCACATATATTTTATTTTTCATTTAGTCTCCAATTTTATATACTTTTCTACATTCCGACTCGAGCATCCTTATTCGTCTAGAATTCGATTCCTGCGTCTTTTTTATTTTTATTTAATACTTTTGATACAGTTCAATGTAATCTTGATCCACGGGGAACAAATCACTGTTGTCTAGCAGTTACCATCGGGAGCAGAAAAGGCTATGGGAGAACACTCAGACAGAAACCACGGGTAAGATGGGTTCAACAACCCTGGACGGCATCCACCCTCATCATCATCACCATCATTAGGTGCCGTCTCCGCATCGAAGGTTGGCTACCATGGAGCGCCATTCCACTCTGTCTCTTGCTTTGATGGTGCAGATTGTCGTAGATTGACTTGTCCATCTTTTGATGTTACTCGTCCATGTTAGTTTTGGTCTGCCTATGCATCTTTTACCTAGTATTTTCCATTCTAATATTACTTTTATTAGGCTGTTGTGTCTTTTAACATGGCCCAAAAATTTCATTTGTCTTGCTCTAATTGTGTTTAGTAGTTCTCTTTTCATTTTTAGTTGTTTTAAGACATCACCGTTTGTTTTCTTTTCCTTCCATCCAATTCTATCTATTCTTCTATATATCCACACTTCAAAGGCTTCAATTCTCTGTTCTGTTTTCTTGTCTAATGTCCATGTTTCTCCATCATACAGGAATATTGAGAAGATGTAACATTTTGCTATTTTTAGTTTTAGCCCTGGTGTTATTTGTTTTGATGTTAGTGTATTTTTCATGGCATTGAAATTACTTTTTGCCATACCTATTCTTTTATTTATTTCAGTTGTACATTTTCCATCACTGGTTATAGTATGTCCCGGGTAGTTGTAGTTCTGAACTGTCTCTAGATGTATTCCTTCCACTTTGATATTTAATTGTAGGTCTTGAGAATTTTCTTTGTTTATGATCATAGTTTTAGTCTTTTTGATATTCATATCTAGTCCATATTTTTTGCTTGTCATGTTTATCACATTAAGTAATTGTTGTAGATCTTTATGATTTTCTGCTAGTAGAACAGTATCATCAGCATATCTCAGGTTATTGATTATCTTCCCCATTAATGTTTAGGCCTGGCATCTCTGAGATGTTTTTGAAGATTTGCTCAGTGTATAGATTGAACAAGCTTGGTGATAGGATGCATCCTTGTCTTACTCCTCTTACTTACTTACACCGACCCTACGAGAAGGAAAACTCCTAGGTCCAGCCTGCCGAAGACGGAGAGTGTCAGGTACGGCGCAGGTTTCGGAAGAAAATCAGGGGCACACCTGTAAGAGAGTACTAACCATGTGAGCAGCTCATCGTGTGTCATGTTCAGTTCTTACCCCTCCATCGTGAAACAGGACAACGATCGCATAATCACAAGACATGAACGCTGAGGAAGAATGAGGAGGGGAAAGAGGTGGAGAAGGAGAAGAAGATATCATCTTGATTTTTCTCGCAGTCCAATTTCAACGACATAAGTTGTTCTGCAGTCTAGACTACAAATTCTTGTCAACAATGATCGTATTTATTTTCCTATAAATAACACTAAAATTATGTCATGTGCTATCCCAACACTGATAAATTTGTATTATCAAGATATCGATAAAATACAATACAACTTAGAAATAATGGGATCTAACAAGTACTGTCAGAAATACCAGCTCATATGCCAAAATCCATAACGAGTGGATGCACTTGCAGCGCATCTCTACCAAGGGAGGAAACTTATTCAGAGTTCTCACAAGAGGAAAATGTTAGTCAAGGGAGATCACTAATAAGACCGAATATTAATCTAAATCCGCTAGTCTGGGCAGCGGAAACAGTTGTAGGTACAAGCAACTCCTGTCTTGGGGTCAAGGACAATTAAAGGTCCGGCCCCAACCAAAAAAGGGGTGAAAGCTGATGCAAAGAAAAGCTAGGTACAAAACACAGGGCAAACAATTTCACATAAGAGAAAAAGAGGAAAGTAAAAAGAAGCACGGAAAAAATAAGGAAACAAAACTACGGCAGCTCAAGAGAAGAAAGAGATGGGGAAAAATTAATTAAGAAAAATAAGGAAGAAAAAATGACTAAGATGTGGAAAAAGAAACTACAGCTCATATACATATTACCATCTACCTACAGCTCTTATATACACTTACCATCTACCTACAGCTCTTATATACACTTACCATCTACCTACAGCTCTTATATATTTCTACCATCTAACTATAGCTCCTATATATTCCTACCATTAAACTACTGCTTCTGTATATTTCTACCCTCAAAATTAAGCTCCTATATAATTATACCATCAAACAACATCTCTTATATATTTCTGCCGTGAAACCACAGTTCCTATATACTTCTACCATCAAAACTAGTGCCCATATATAATTCTACCATCAAACTAGTGCCCATATACGTATAATTCTACCATCAAACTAGTGTCCATATATAATTCTACCATCAAACTAGTGCCCATATATAATTCTACCATCAAACTAGTGCCCATATATAATTCTACCATCAAACTAGTGCCCATATATAATTCTACCATCAAACTAGTGCCCATATATAATTCTACCATCAAACTAGTGCCGATATATAATTCTACCATCAAACTAGTGCCCATATATAATTCTACCATCAAACTAGTGTCCATATATACTTCTACCATCAAACTAGTGTCCATACATAATTATACCATCAAACTAGTGTCCATATATAATTCTACCATCAAACTAGTGTCCATATATAATTCTACAAGATAACAAAATATCCTCTATATTTTTACTATTAAATTATAACTTCTTTATGTTTCTATAATGAAGCTACAGTTCTGCTACTGACTTCTCAACCTCGATTTGGTCTCCACGGCCCAGCTGTCAATGTCGAACATTCTGGCATACGCCTGTGATGTGCTAACACCGGCGGACGCCATTATTAATACTTTTAAATAATTGAACGTATTGATTGCGTAGTTATGGTGCCTCGGTCGGATGGAAATACCATAACAATAACACGACGCTGAAATCAAATGGAAGAACAGAAAGAGAATCATCGAGTTGTGCTGAAAGAGATGGGTGAAAGTGGAGCAAGTAAAGATAAATTTAGCGAAAATGGAATTGTAAATTTGTAGAACAATGGGTGATGTGGCATTAAATCATGGTGCGCTTTGAGATGGGGGAGTAATGTCGTTGAACGGAATGGACCGGTCGTTTTTCAATCAGGGGAAACCGTTTCGATATTTGGTGGTTCAACTGTTTTTTTGGGTTTTTTTTCATTCGGAGGGGAAATAACACCCATAAACTGTGCACTATGCGTTGACAGCATTGAGCATGTGGGCTTTATTTCCAGCTCTTCAGAATACCAGAAATGTGGTAGCGTCGTAATAAGAGAGAGAGAGAGTATGGGAAATAATGGAGAGGTAAGGGTATGGGGAAAAAAATAGAGGTAAGAGTACGGTATAGAGAATAATGGAGAGTGAAGAGTAGATGGGAGGGACTAAGAGAGACTGAAAGAGATTCATAGAGAGGGAGAGAGATTAAGAGAGAGTGATTGAGATTCATAGAGAGGGAGAGAGATTAAGAGAGAGGGAGAGAGATTAAGAGAGACTGAAAGAGATTCATAGAGAGGGAGGGAGATTAATAGTGAGGGAGAGAGATTAATAGAGAGACTGAAAGAGATTCATAGAGAGGGAGTGAGACTAAGAGAGACTGAAAGAGATTCATTGAGAGGGAGAGAGATTAATAGAGAGACTGAAAGAGATTCATAGAGAGGGAGAGAGATTAAGAGAGACTGAAAGAGATTCATTGAGAGGGAGAGAGATTAAGAGAGACTGAAAGAGATTCATTGAGAGGGAGAGAGATTAAGAGAGACTGAAAGAGATTCATAGAGAGGGAGAGAGATTAAGAGAGACTGAAAGAGATTCATAGAGAGGGAGAGAGATTAAGAGAGACTGAAAGAGATTCATTGAGAGGGAGAGAGATTAAGAGAGACTGAAAGAGATTCATAGAGAGGGAGGGAGATTAATAGAGAGGGAGAGAGATTAATAGAGAGACTGAAAGAGATTCATAGAGAGGGAGTGAGACTAAGAGAGACTGAAAGAGATTCATTGAGAGGGAGAGAGATTAAGAGAGACTGAAAGAGATTCATTGAGAGGGAGAGAGATTAAGAGAGACTGAAAGAGATTCATTGAGAGGGAGAGAGATTAAGAGAGACTGAAAGAGGTTCATAGAGAGAGAGACTGAGAGAGAGTGAAAGAGATACATATATATATATATATAGAGAGAGAGAGACTGAGAGAGAGTGAAAGAGATACATATATATATAGAGAGAGAGAGAGACTGAGAGAGAGTGAAAGAGATGCATAGAGATAAAAATACTAAAAAAGACAGCGACGCTCAACCAAAATGGTGAATGATAGCAAAATAAGAAAAGTCAACACGAATGCAGGGACTAACAAAAACAGAAAGCATCAGTTGTTTGTGTTTTAAAACGTTAAAAAAAAACAATAGAAAGCACAATCAAAATTTAAAACTCATATTGACAAACATATAATAAACATTTGATTAGATTCTAGATTACTTTGATGATATTTTCCTACATCGTTCACGCTGTCAAGGCATTGTTTGTGCAAAAATAAAAGGAAGACAGATACACATATAGGAAGACAGACAGACAGAGAGAGAGAGAGAGAGAGAGAGAGAGAGAGAGAGAGAGTGGTGTTTTGAAGATTAATTATTGCAATATTACAACAAGAAAATACAATTATTTTCTTATCTTTGGTTAAAAAAAATACTGAACAATTCAACAGGCTTGAAAAATAAAGTTGAGGGCTAAATAATAATAATAATAATAATAATAATAATAATAACAACAACAATAATAATAGCAATTAAAAAAAACGACATATTCTTTTATTGATGGCATTGGCTGCATCAGTGAGTGACAAACGTACGATGATAACAAAATGAGTTCTTGAAACAAAGCACGCAAGCCCACTCCAAGTCCTTTTAACACATTATTAACAACATTCTCAAACATCTGCTAAAAGAGTGCCAGAAATTACTGCTGTCAATCGATACTAACACTCGGTATCAGCTTGACAATATGCATCTACCGATGACACGTAGCAGTGAATCAGTTCTGAAAAGTACTTGTTTAATTTTTCATTAAGCCAAAGTGGGTAAACCTGCACTTAAACCTCTTGAAGTTCTGACCAATGACGTAACACCAGGACAAAATGACCTGGGGAGATTATCGTATTTCATGTAAGAACGGGTCTAGAAGTGATTTGTTTTTTATTTCGTTTTGATGGCTAATTTTCAGCGTTTTCCCTCAATTTCTGTTTTCATTCCCTTCTTGAAGGAGGAAAAATATCACTCCGCCACTAAACATAACTAACTCTTCTATCACAACGGTGACGTTTCTAGACTGAACTACTTGCTTTTTGTCTTTGGGGATGGGGGAGGGAGGGTGGATGGCATTAGAATGACCTTGAGGTGTGGAGGAGAAAGAGAGAAATGAGAAGGAGTGGAGGTGTTAGTTTGACTTTGAGGTGTGAAAGGGAGAGAAATAAATAAAAGAGGGATGGGGGGTGTTTGTAGTATGACCTTGAGATATGGAGGGGAAAGAAAGAAATGAGCGAGGGATGTGGTGTTTAAATATGAGATTGAAAAAAAAAATAAAGATATAAATATGATTGTGACGTATATGTGGATTCAATTAAGCTATTAACAAAAGAAAACTTCCAATTTCTTGCATCACTCATCATCAACAACGGAAACTTCTAAGAAGAGATTATTTTAAAAAAAAAACGTAATTGCTTCCAAAAACATGAAAACTAACGTCCAAATCAAATCAAGGGAGGCTACTTCAATCCAGGAGGTTTCCAACTGTGATTTCTAAACCTGGACTCCGCTAGTTGAAACGATGATTCTACTATCAAAACACATGTGAGTTTAAATGATATACAGAACAATCATTCAAATTATTTTGAAAGACAAAAGAACCAACTGAGTCCAAATTAAGAAGCTAAAGATAAATCAAATATGTCCATCGTCCTCGGTATGACACTGAGGGAACTTGGCTCATATGAAGCTATAAAACTGGCCAGTAAACTTAAACAAACCAAACTGGCATATTTTGACCTTTATTTTTTCCTTTCTTTCTTTTTCTCTTTAATTCATTATTTCTTTCATTCGTTATCTCTTTCATTCATTCTTTCTTCCATTAGTTCTATTTTTATCTTTAATTGTCGATGAATGTTTAACGTAGAAATTCCTTGAAATGTCTTCTCCTACTCATCTAATCCCCCTCCCCACCCCCCACCACCCCCAAACCATTTTAAAGGAACCCTGCTTGCCTCATTGACAGATTTAACACAAGATCAGATATGGAAAAATGAAATTTGGAATAATTCCCGCCATAGGATGCAAAGAGAAACAATAGATACAAAATGTTTGGTCACGTGTTAAGGCAGAAAAATCAAAACACAAGACATCAAGCCTTTAATAAACGTTACGAGAACACCAGACGCAAGGGCCGACCACGAAAAGATGGAATGATAAAAAATTAGAAACACCAAGAAAATTAACAACAGTAGAGAGAGCAAACGAAGAGCAAAAAAAAAAAAACTGCAAATTATATCTCACCTGGACCCTTAAAGACAAAATGTGGAGGGTAAGAAAATGAAGTATATATATATATATATATATATATATATATATATATATATATATATATATATATATATAAAGTCCGCCGTTATTATTTCTTCAATAATGAGATATCGACAAACTCAATTAACAAAATCTGAATACTACTCCCATTTCCAAAACACTGAGTTTCAATCATTTTAAGATATCGATAACAGTTAATAGAGAGAACATTGTGGCTTAATCAAAGAAGTAAATCAGCGTGATGAAAATGTCTGATCTTTGGACACGTAATGTCAAACGTTACAATTTCTATGGCCTCTTGTATTGATTTACTTAAAGACATAAAGTAGTCCGTGATATAACGAGGTTAACAAAACATTCGCGCAATAATACGTAGCTGGGTTTTTTTCTTCTTTTTAACCCATTTCTATGGTTTTCTATTTCACAAAAAACAAACCAGGAAGATTGATGATGTCATCACAAGGTCCGACAATGGCCAGGGAATCGTTTGGTTTCTCGCAAACAAAGCTAAAACATTCGGTTTCAAGATTAAAATCTAAGACATGATTTGTAATGATAAACTATAGACACGGACAACTTTAATTGACACAGTTGTCAGTTAACAACAGCCACCACATTGTAATATTGGCAGCCTCACGGGTGCTAACATCATTTCATAACATCATTTGAGGCTGTACATGAAATAGAAAAGACTCATGAAAAAAGATGGAAATCCATGTGAATCAGTGGACCTGACTTGTTCACTTTGTGGCCGAGTGTGTTTGTCAAACATTGGTAGAATCAGCCACGAGAGAAGCTGTTCCACAAAAACAAAAGCTCAACAAGCAAAAAAATATCCAATAGCCACCACTAAGCCACCGTCTGACAAGACGAAAAGGTCCATATAGAGGTGCTAAATCTATTTCAGTAGATGGTTATGGGTATCCAACTTATTGTTCTATTTGCACTCACATAATATAATACGGAGCACACGGACAAACATAATAATATAAGAAATGCAAACCAATCTATCTAAAATAGACGATTAGAATTGTGTTCCAACTGTCAGTCAGTCAGTCAACTGACAGTCAGTCAAGTGTCAGTCAGTCAAGTGTTAGTTAGTCAAGTGTCAGTCAGTCAAGTGTCAGTCAGTCAACTGACAGTCAGTCAAGTGTCAGTCAGTCAAGTGTCAGTCAGTCAACTGTCAGTCAGTCAAGTGTCAGTCAGTCAAGTGTCAGTCAGTCAAGTGTTAGTTAGTCAAGTGTCAGTCAGTCAAGTGTCAGTTAGTCAACTGACAGTCAGTCAAGTGTCAGTCAGTCAAGTGTCAGTCAGTCAACTGTCAGTCAGTCAACTGTCAGTCAGTCATTTGAATTCCAACCTTTATAACCTGGAAGTTTTGCCTACTTTTGGCGAGGCTCGGCCCGTTCAAAATCAGACTAATTCTCCAAGTTATATTAGACCGCAATTGCCATCCGAAAGTGAAAGTGAAAGCTAATTTGGATTGGTGCCCGCTGGTAGGGCATTATCAATATGGTACTTCAAACATCTATTATTTCACATACTGGTCTCCACATACCTACGATATATGGGTTCTGTGGGAGGATTTAAATGGAGAAGGCGATGTTAGATAATCGCCATCTAATATGGTGACGTCAAGAGAAACGAAGAGGAACTTTAACAATGTAGGTCAATATGTTCTTAAAGAGATCAAGAGAACGGAATTGGCTTCACGCGCGCACGTCACGAAATCTAGTGACAGAGTCAAGGTCATTTTTGAGAACAGTACATTGTAAAAGACGTTAACAACAAAGAAGCAAAAGATTAATGCACAAATGAAGAAAGACCCGGAACAACCATCGTATGAAGACACGAGAGCTAACAGACAGACCTGGTGCAACCCATTGTTGACGTCATGGACGCACCAAAATGGCAGCTTATTTATATTCGAGCCATGGACTAAGCAATGTTTACTTTGAATTCCACGATATCTGTTATTGCAGCGAGTTGGTAGATTTTTGAAAATGTATTCAAGGGTTTGAACATAAATGTTTGTTCACAGTTCGTTAACCTTCGCTGTAGATAAAGTCTTTAATTCGATGGCTTCATTTGTGAGCTTGGTAGCTAAGGACCTAACTTGTGCAAACGGATGGCATTGGCAAGGATCATTGTGAATCTATGAAGTAGGCTCGTTTTGTGTTTAACTCAAAAGCATATGTACTTTTTAACCAAATATTTTTTTTCTTTGGGGGGGGGGGGGGGGGGGCCCTCAAGGAAGATATCCCCGATGGAAGAATAAATTGTACTATTAGTCCCATAAATGATTCGCTTCCAGAGGTTTATGATGTAAACAAAGCAGTTTTGTTATTGCAAGTGAATAATGTCCACACCTATAATTGGTCAGGATTGTGTAGCAGCAGCAGCTTTATAGCGAACACAGAAAACATCATAGGATTGTGCTGTTCTGAAACAGCTATGCCATGCTACCCTAGAATTGCCTTTAATGGGATTACTGTGACCACAAACCAATCTCCATGTGTGTGCCACATATTTACACCCCAGAAAGAAATACTGAATATAACAACATCATATGCCGTCTGTGATATTAATGACCACAAACCAGGAGCCTCCTGTATGATTGATACAACTGTTGCACCAAGCACTTCATCACCAGAGCCATATCTATGGAATGTTAATCTGACATTGTTCTTGAATGATGTCCAAGTTAATGAGACATCAGAATCGTGTGGCAGCAGCTACAAGAAGGGAGCAGAGAACATCAAGTTCTGCTGCTATAAAGGAGACTTACCTTGCTATCCCAGAATTGCCTTAAATGGAATCAATGTAGTTGAAAACTTCTCCTCTTGTGTAAACTACACATTCACATCCAAGAGTGAATCAGTGAAGGTCACAAAATCATATTCCCTCTGTGGTTTTACTAACTACAGGTCAGGTGGCTTCTGTTGGATTGGAAATGATAACTTACCACCACTGTGTGTCTATATATGTTTGGAATTGGAGTCATCAACGATGGCCTAACATCATCGAGTGCTACGACGATCATCATTTTCGGGAGGACGCGAACTTCCATGGTATACGGTGGATAGGCGGCAGGAACCATTGAAGGCTATGTCTGAAAAGTGTTCCTTCTTGCAGTTTCCTCATATTCCAAGTCCGGCTTGTTGCAGGAGCTACTGAGTTAAGTGCTCTGTGCACACCGTGAGCTGTGTGTCTCATCCGTTTTGATCCTGTTTCGATATCCCGCTTGTTTACGATGAATGATAATATCGTATGACAGGGAACAGTTGGCTGTGGTCACTTTCTGCGCGGTTTCGCCTTATGTCTTTTGGCGTGTGCTGAGACTGCTACGATGGGGACTACAGTTACCTTTCTTTGTTTGGGAGATGTGTTAGTAATTCTGATGATTCCACTGGCACGGGTGGTTGAGCAATTATGGATTTTAATTCGTTTGCAGTGATAACCAATCCATAACCAATAACGAATAACCCATCGTATGACAACCCGAGAGCTAACAGGCGGACCTGGAACAACCCATCGTATGACGACCCGAGAGCTAACAGACGTACCTCTAACAACCCATCGTATGACGACCCGAGAGCTAACAGACAGACCTGTAACAACTCATCGTATGACGACCCGAGAGCTAACAGACGGACCTGTAACAACCCATCGTATGACGACGCGAGAGCTAACAGACAGACCTGGAACAACCCATCGTATGACGACCCGAGAGCGAACAGACAGACCTGGAACAACCCATCGTATGACGACCCGAGAGCTAACAGACGGACCTAGAACAACCCATCGTATGACGACCATAGAGCTAACAGACGGACCTAGAACAACCCATCGTATTACGACCATAGAGCTAACAGACGGACCTAGAACAACCCATCGTATGATGACCATAGAGCTAACAGACGGACCTAGAACAACCCATCGTATGACGACCCGAGAGCTAACAGACGGACCTAGAACAACCCATCGTATGACGACCCGAGAGCTAACAGGCGGACCTGTAACAACCCACCGTATGACGACCCGAGAGCTAACAGGCGGACCTAGAACAACCCATCGTATGACGACCATAGAGCTAACAGACGGACCTGTAACAACCCATCGTATTACGACCATAGAGCTAACAGACGGACCTAGAACAACCCATCGTATGACGACCATAGAGCTAACAGACGGACCTAGAACAACCCATCGTATGACGACCCGAGAGCTAACAGACGGACCTAGAACAACCCATCGTATGACGACCCGAGAGCTAACAGGCGGACCTGTAACAACCCACCGTATGACGACCCGAGAGCTAACAGGCGGACCTAGAACAACCCATCGTATGACGACCATAGAGCTAACAGACGGACCTAGAACAACCCATCGTATGACGACCCGAGAGCTAACAGACGGACCTAGAACAACCCATCGTTTGACGACCCGAGAGCTAACAGACGGACCTAGAACAACCCACCGTATGACGACCCGAGAGCTAACAGGCGGACCTAGAACAAACCATCGTATGACGACCCGAGAGCTAACAGACGGACCTAGAACAACCCATCGTATGACGACCATAGAGCTAACAGACGGACCTAGAACAACCCATCGTATGACGACCATAGAGCTAACAGACGGACCTGTAACAACCCATCGTATGACGACCTGAGAGCTAACAGACGGACCTAGAACAACCCATCGTATGAAGACCCGAGAGCTAACAGACGGACCTGTAACAACCCATCGTATGACGACCATAGAGCTAAAAGACGGATCTAGAACAACCCATCGTATGAATTTGTACATTTGCTAAAGAAAGTAATAAGAATTGCATAATAATTCATTTCTACACTTGCAGAAGTGATAGTAGATTTGACAGCCCCCCCCCCCTTTTTTACATCATCCCACCATCCCCAGCCACAAAATCAATCCATATCATCCTAGCTAAATGTTATTACAAGAATTCTCTGATTATATTTATTTTAAGCACAAAAATGGTTATACACATGCAGTGTGATACACTCACCAGGTTACTGAAACTTTTGTCGGCCTCTGTGTATTATGTTCACATCACTAATAACGAAAACAGAAAACATCTCTAGGGCATGTGCTGCTCATTATGTAATTACTTTCCTTTTGTTTGCCATCAGTAAATGATACCTAGGGCGCTAATGTGGGTCCAGCATCAGCGATCATTACATAGGGGTCCTAATCTCTTACTTTGCTCGCCATCCACGGAACAGCAACAGACGGGAATTATGAAGTCTGAGCTTAGATCAAAAACAGCACTCAGACTAGCACGACCAGGCATTGATGACAAGAGATATGAAGGCTGAGAGAGAGAGAGGGAAGGGCGAGTGAGAATAAACCTGCGCACTGTTCTCCCCTGGGTAATGGAGTAAGATGGTCTAGACACGCCCTCTTCTTTCCTCCAACACAGCAAAAAGAAAAAAAAATGATACCAGACAGAACTCTGAATTCTCACTGCTCCTCCCCAACTTCTCTCTCCCTCTCCTTCTCTTTCAATAAAAGCCTCTCCCAAGATATTTGCGCCAATTACTTCCTGCATGTAGCTGATCGATACGACTCATGTAGAGCATGGAGTTATGTCCCCTTTCGTCTGGAGGTCCCAACTCCGCTAGCGCCTGCTATGCTCTAAATGCCACGCCTCCAAGTAACCCAGCTGCCATTAAAATATTACTACAACAATTTGAATTTGTATTATCACAATTAAAACAAAAGATACCACTACCATAATTGTTACTCTCACGATTACAACAAAATACCACTACCATAATTGTTACTCTCACGATTACAACAAAATAACACTACCATAATTGTTACTCTCATGATTACAACAAAATACCACTACCATAATTGTTACTCTGGCGATTACAAAAATAGACCACTACCATAATTGTTACTTTCACAATTACAACAAAATAACACTACCATAATTGTTACTCTCACAATTACAACAAAATACCACTACCATAATTGTTACTCTCACAATTACAACAAAATACCACTACCATAATTGTTACTCTCACAATTACAGCAAAATAACACTACCATAATTGTTACTCTCACAATTACAGCAAAATAACACTGCCATAATTGTTACTCTCACAATTACAGCAAACATAATGAGTGCTAACACACTGATCGTCAAATTAAATTCTACAATAAAATGTTCCTTAGATAACACTAACACGTATCACATCAATACAAGTAAACCTACCACACTTCTGACATATACCACTACCACACTTCTCACATATACAATTACCACACTTCTTATACATGTATATACAACTGCCACACTTTTTACATATACAATTACAACACTTCTTACATATACCCAGTACATATATAACATATTCCACTAACATACCAAATAAATATATAAACAGTGGCATGATTATATTTGTAAATGAAATGAGGTCAAAGTTAAAAAGAAAGAGAAAAAGAAAAAAACGCAAGAGAAAAGAGGCATGGCCCCTCGACATAAAACATCCTTGTCCGTTCTGTAGTCGCACCTGCCATTTGCAAAATCAGCCATGAAAGAAGCTGCTAGTCAAAACAGCACCCGACCTTTACTGATAGAATGCGACATTTGCTATTTCCAACCGGCTGTGAGGACACACAAGGTCGTATCAAATTTTGTACTAGCATAAACTATAACATATCTGTTAACATATACCGCTTTGTGGCACAGTTTTAACGTTTGTTATTTCATCAATTTCTTATGACGTAAACATTTCTTTGGCAGCCCCCGTTCCTTCTTTGTCAAACCACTGTATTATTGCCATCTCCCTTCCATCTTTGTGACATCACTGTATTATTGCCATCTCCCTTCCTTCTTTGTGACATCACTGTATTATTGGCATATCCCTTCCTTCTTTGTGACATCACTGTATTATTGGCATATCCCTCTTTTCTTTTTGACATCACTGTATTATTGACATAGCCCTCTTTTCTTTGTGACATCACTGTATTATTAACATAGCCCTCTTTCTTTGTGACATCACTGTATTATTGACATAGCCCTCTTTTCTTTGTGACATCACTGTATTATTAACATAGCCCTCTTTTCTTTGTGACATCACTGTATTATTAACATAGCCCTCTTTTCTTTGTGACATCACTGTATTATTAACATAGCCCTCTTTTCTTTGTGACATCACTGTATTATTGACATAGCCCTCTTTTCTTTGTGACATCACTGTATTATTGACATAGCCCTTATTTCATTGTGACATCACTGTATTATTGGCATATCCCTCTTTTCTTTGTGACATCACTGTATTATTGACATAGCCCTTATTTCATTGCTGCATCACTGTATTATTGACATAGCCCTCTTTTCTTTGTGACATCACTGTATTATTGACATAGCCCTCTTTTCTTTGTGACATCGCTGTATTATTGACATAGCCCTCTTTTCTTGTGACATCGCTGTATTATTGACATAGCCCTCTTTTCTTTGTGACATCGCTGTATTATTGACATCCCCATTCCTTCTTTGCTACACCTCTGCATTATTGTCATTCCCCCTTCTTTCTTTGCCACACCCCTGCATTATTGACATCTCAGTTCTTTCTTTGTCACGCCGCCGTTACGCCCTGCATTACTGACACATTTCTTCCTTCTTGTCACACCGCCGTTACGCCCTGCATTACTGACATCTTTCTTCTTCTTTGTCACACCGCCGTTAAGCCCTGGATTACTGACACCTTTCCTCCTTCTTTGTCACACCGCCGTTACGCCCTGCATTACTTACATCTTTCTTCCTTCTTTGTCACACCGCCGTTACGCCTTGCATTACTGACACCTTTCTTCCTTCTTTGTCACACCGCTGTGTTATTGACACCTCCTTTCCTTCTTTGTTACGCCCCGCATTATTGGCACATTCCTTCCTTCTTTGCTGGACTCTTTACTAGCCTGTTGACAAACCGAACATACTCCATTGCAATCAAGCGCATACACTCTTGCTTCATAAATATATTGACAGCTAGATTAATACAACAGCACCGCATATCCTAGATGGTTGAGTGCTAGCTGTAACATAAATTAAGAAAGCCAGTTCAAATCATTACTTAACGGACCGTTGTTCCAATCAATATCACAAAAGCGAACGCCGAATACGGAAAACAACGAGTAAGCAGGAAATGTTACGATGGAAGCACGAAAATTGAATTTCTGTGTTGAAGAGCTCTGTTTCACAAGAGGGGAAAATGAATTGTATATGATGATGAATTACTGTTGACTACCCTGGTCGCCATGGAAACGGCAACACAGCCATATGAAAATACTTATTGGCTGAAAGATATCCTGAAACTGAAGCTTGTTAATCGATTACCAGTATCGAAGAAAACATGAACCAGCTAATCAGTAATGTAATATTATGTTTGAGTATGTGTTAGGCAATTTTTAAAATCTTACGCTACAAGTTTATGTCAATAGAATTGAGAACGGGAATTTATATGTGCTATACAGAGCCATTTGAGAACTATGGAAGCAAATCATGGACAGTAGACAAATAAACGAAAAGACTATTAGAGGCCATAGAAACTGGATTTCTCAGGAGAATGTTGGGAGTTCCCTGGACAACAAAAACGGCCAACGAAAACATTCTAAAAGAGGCCAACACAAAAAGGAAGCTCCTTAAAAACATCAGAAAGAAACAATCAACATTTTTCGGGCACATCATGAGAAGAGGAAAGTTGGAATACTTGGTTACAACTGGCAAAATACAGGGAAAGAGAGATCGCGGACGATAACGAGAGAAAATACTGGATAGCTTGGTGTCATGGCATGGAAAACAATCAAAAAAACAGAACTGATACGATGCACTGTAGATAGAAGATTGTGGAAGGACATGACGCCTACGTCATCCGATATGGCACATGATGATGATGTTTTAGTTACAGATAGAAAAATCTTATCCAAATCTGCGACCATTTTCAAAACTGCCTCCTATCAATTTGCGTGCCTGTTATTTTTAGTTTGTTTTGTTTTAACTTGTTTAGGGGATTTGGTCTATCTATTCAACAGACAAACCATCCAATCAACTTTCTGACCGATCATCCGTTTGTCTGTCTACCTATCTATCATCTATTCAACTTTCTGACCGATCATCCGTTTGTCTGTCTACCTATCTATCATCTATTCAACTTTCTGACCGATCATCCGTTTGTCTGTCTACCTATCTATCATCTATTCAACTTTCTGACCGATCATCCGTTTGTCTGTCTACCTATCTATCATCTATTCAACTTTCTGACTGATCATCCGTTTGTCTGTCTACCTATCTATCATCTATTCAACTTTCTGAACGATCATCCGTTTGTCTGTCTACCTATCTATCATCTATTCAACTTTCTGACTGATCATCCGTTTGTCTGTCTACCTATCTATCATCTATTCAACTTTCTGACCGATCATCCGTTTGTCTGTCTACCTATCTATCATCTATTCAACTTTCTGACTGATCATCCGTTTGTCTGTCTACCTATCTATCATCTATTCAACTTTCTGACCGATCATCCGTTTGTCTGTCTACCTATCTATCATCTATTCAACTTTCTGACTGATCATGTTTGTCTATCTATCTATCTATCTATCTATCTATCTATCTATCTATCTATCTATCTATCTATCTATCTATCTATCTATCTATCTATCTATCTATCTATCATCTGTTCAACTTTCTGACTGATTATCCGTTTGTCTATCCATCCATCCATCCATCCATCCATCCATCCATCCATCCATCCATCCATCCATCCATCCATAAATCTATCTATCTATCTATCTATCTATCTATCTATCTATCTATCTATCTATCTATCTATCTATCTATCTATCTATCTATCTATCTATCTATCTATCTATCTATCTATCTATCTATCTATCTATCTATCTATCTATCTATCTATCTATCTATCTATCTATCTATCTATCTATCTATCTATCTATCTATCTATCTATCTATCTATCTATCTATCTATCTATCTATCTATCTATCTATCTATCTATCTATCTATCTATCTATCTATCTATCTATCTATCTATCTATCTATCTATCTATCTATCTATCTATCTATCTATCTATCTATCTATCTATCTATCTATCTATCTATCTATCTATCTATCTATCTATCTATCTATCTATCTATCTATCTATCTATCTATCTATCTATCTATCTATCTATCTATCTATCTATCTATCTATCTATCTATCTATCTATCTATCTATCTATCTATCTATCTATCTATCTATCTATCTATCTATCTATCTATCTATCTATCTATCTATCTATCTATCTATCATCTGTTCAACTTTCTGACCTAACATCCGTTTGTCTGTCTACCTATCATTTATTCATCCATGTGCCTTTGCCTCTGTCCAATTATTACTCGGTTCATCTACTATACTATGTCGAAACTTGATTAACTAGGTCTGAACGTGATTAACTATGCCTGTACGGATTAACTAGGTCGGACTGTGATTAACTATGTCAGAACGTGATTATCTAGGTCTGAACGTGATTAACTATGCCTGTACTTGATTAACTAGGTCTGACTGTGATTAACTATTTCAGAAAGTGATTAACTAGGTCTGACCGTGATTAATTAGATCTGAATGTGATTAATCAGGTTTGAACGTGATTAACTATATCAGAACGTGATTAACTAGGTTTTAACGTGATTAACTTTGTCTGTACGTGATTAACTAGGTCTGACCGTGATTATCTAGGTCTGAAGGTGATTATCTAAGCCATTAACTGCTTGAGTTTGTTTCTGCTTATCCTATTTTCTATTTATCTATCTACCTGCTTATTCATCCATTCATTTAGCTATCTAAACAGGACGGCCAAAAAGATACTAAATGGAGAGAGGACGGTCAACAAGATAACAAAAGGAGAAAGGGCGGTCAACGAGATAATAAATGGAGAAAGGACGGTCAACAAGATAATAAATGGAGAAAGGACGGTCAACAAGATAATAAATGGAGAGAGGACGACCAAAAGATAACACATGAGAGAGGACGACCAAAAGATAACACATGAGAGAGGACGACCAAAAGATAACACATGAGAGAGGACGACCAAAAGATAACACATGAGAGAGGACGGTCAACAAGATAACACATGAGAGAGGACGGTCAACAAGATAACACATGAGAGAGGACGGTCAACAAGATAACACATGAGAGAGGACGGTCAACAAGATAACACATGAGAGAGGACGGTCAACAAGATAACACATGAGAGAGGACGGTCAACAAGATAACACATGAGAGAGGACGACCAAAAGATAACACATGAGAGAGGACGACCAAAAGATAACACATGAGAGAGGACGGTCAACAAGATAACACATGAGAGAGGACGACCAAAAGATAACACATGAGAGAGGACGGTCAACAAGATAACGCATGAGAGAGGACGGCCAACAAGATAACGCATGAGAGAACACGGCCAACAAGACAATAAATGGAGAGAACACGGCCAACAAGACAATAAATGGAGAGAACACGGCCAACAAGACAATAAATGGAGAGAACACGGCCAACAAGACAATAAATGGAGAGAACACGGCCAACAAGACAATAAATGGAGAGAACACGGCCAACAAGACAATAAATGGACAGAACGCGGCCAACAAGATAACTCAATGAGACAATAAGAACAATTCTTATAACGCAGCAACAGCCACCACAATTGTTCATTAATTACAAACTTGACATTGTCCTTACTACGTTTTATCGGAATAACAGAAACATAACAACCAACAACAACAAATATATTTTAAAAAAACGACAAAATGTAGCTGAATCTCATTAACAAAAAAATAAATTGAAAAGATGTGAGTCATAGAAACATTAAGCAGAAGAAAATGCACATTCTATACCAATAATTGAAGACTTATCCATCATTATGTACGAAGTTATATAGATAATAAAGGCAATGATTGTTGATGTAAAGAACATACCGCAGATAAGCAAAAAAAAATGGAGGTCGACGCCGGCCGGTATGACACTATTGTAGAGATGTCATTAGACAGATAATCACTAGCCTTCATGAGATCGTAACAAGCGAGACAAGAGTGGCAAAGAAAGGTATTAATAACGATAACAACAGGAGAAGCTCATTAGTTCTGAAGAGAAGATACTTTACAGCATTCCAGAAGCTTTAGCGCCTCGGTGGCAGAGTGGTTAGTGTGCTCGCTCTCTGATCACAAGGGTCTGTGTTTGATTCTCAGAAGTGGCGGAATTTATTTTCTGATCAACAATGCTCCGAAGTTCACCTAGCCTCTATAAATGAGTACCAAAGATTTTTAAGGGAAGTAAAAGCGGCCTGGCGTGGTGTCGACCGCATCACCTCAAATTGTGCCGTGCTCATGAAAAACATGGTTACTAACACCATATTCTCCATACGCCTAGCATGGCTTCGATGTAACCTTTACTTTGTACTTGCTGACCTTAAGCCTAATCTCACATATACTAAGTTTTATCACTTGTATACTCATATACATATATGTGCATACAAGTGATAAAACATCAACGAATAAGGAAGTAAATGACGATTTGACACGCCCTCTGGTCATTCATTGCGTTTACAATTAGGATCTAAGTGTTTTAGTTAACTCTTTCCATATGGAAACTTGTTATTAAAGCAACGGAAGTGATTTCAGAGACACAATTGTTCATGGTTTTAAGAATAGATCTACATATTTATATTTATCTAACATTTAACATATTATACGTGACGTTTTAGATAACTGAACAAGGTTTTCACCAATACCAAGATGATACAAGACATGTCAAAAGAATATTGTTTGATGACGGTTCACACTAATCAAACTAAGAGTGACGCACAGTGCGTCGAAACGTACGGATAGAGTTAAGGGGGACTAACTTTCAGCGTGCATTAACGGCCAACTACGCTACTCACTATAAACTTCATCACTGTGTGCAAAGAGGCAACGTCCCATGATAGGATCAGATCTGGAGGCTACCAGCGACTCGTGGCTTGCTGTCAGGACCGGTGAGCTAGAACCACATTGACCCTACTCCGCCTCTTCGCGGTGCTTCTAGAAACAGTCTAACCAGTCTAATGACCATGTGTTTGTGTGTTTATATATTCATGTGTTTGTGTGTTTATATATTCATGTATTTGTGTGTTTATATATTCATGTGTTTGTGTGTTTATATATTCAAGTGTTTGTGTGTTTCTTAGTTTACCATGGCTGGATAGGAGATACAAGTTGAAAATAAAACACACACTAAAGGAGCAACATAAGAGTAATACAAACATCAGCATCGTGTGCCTTGCATGCTGGCGGAAATGTTCATATTTTGTTACATTGTTTCTACACTTGTTAATCTCGTTGATTTCTTACCATGCATTTCTCACAAATCATCTGGCATCTTTCGTCTTGTTTATCTTGTTTTCTGATTCCCTCGTTTTTTCCTGTTGTAACAAAATACATTAGTTCCCTCCCTACACATTACAGTGGATTAATGATGATGGCCAATTCCTGGTGTTTGATAAAAAAAGCGACTTGCACTTTTGTCTCTTTCAC
The DNA here is from genome assembly GCA_032433765.1 of Megaustenia siamemsis. Lineage (NCBI taxonomy): Eukaryota > Metazoa > Mollusca > Gastropoda > Stylommatophora > Ariophantidae > Megaustenia > Megaustenia siamemsis. The sequence continues at coordinate 71,319,912 of JAVIAB010000156.1, forward strand.
TTCACCTCCGTTACTCCTTCAGCTGCTACGATATTCTTCTGTACAACCACATTTCCATGGCTTTAAACGATTTATTTTCTGTTGCTGATTTGTCCATGATTCACCTCTATAAGTTAGGAATGGCTCTATATTGTACATCGGAGAACCAAATCTTCTTTGTACAGTCTGAACAATGTCAAAAACACTTAAGGCTAAAGGTGGTATAACATTCAAACATAATTGACGCTAACTAGCTGGGCACGTGACATGGATGCCTTCTTCATAAGCTCTCTATATTCCATCACTTCTCCTTCACTATTCCACCATTAATCGACAACTACTCCACCACTACTCGTCCACTACTACTCAATCCAGTACTCATCCACGACCTCCCACACTACTCCTCCACGACCTCCACTATTACTCTTCGACCTCCCACACTACTCCCCCACTACCTCCACCACTACTCCACCACTACTCCTCCACTACTCCCCTACTACCTCCACCACTACTTCCTCAACCACTACTCCTCCACTACCTCCCCCACTACTCCACCACTACCTCCACATTAACTCCCTCTAACACATTTTTTTCTCCCCTCATCAACAATTCTTCTCAATAGCAGGTCAACGCATGACGTCATACAGCAATAACGTAATGGCGACGCTGACGTCATACGAGCAGAAGAGTTTAATTTAAGAAATTATTTTTTTTCCCCAAAAATCGATGTTTGTTTCTTGGACTTAAGCCCAAACTACAGAACCTGGGCTGAAAGCGGTGAACGACTCATAGTTGACTGCTTGCGACATGATCAGTGAGTGAATCACAACTGTTCAAGGCTCTATTTACATCATCATGTAGAGTAAAAAAGCAAGTGACGTGCAGGTATTATGGTGTTGGTGCAGATATATTTTGTGTTGACCTCTGGCACACTATTTTGGGAGCAACGAAGTCGTCCCCACGGAAAACATGGAATAAAACCAGCCAGTCTGATAAAGCTAGTACAGGTCGAAGAAGGAATACAACCCGCTACTCAAAAACGCCGTGCTTAAGTCGGAAGTATTGGGCCGAAAGACGCAAGCGATGGCAGAAAAAAAAATACCCCCGCGGTGATCCAGCCACTTGCATAAAGGGATACCAGGGTAGCGCTCTGGGAAGGTGAGGAATGTCGCATTGCATCGTGAGTTTCGATGCCTGAAGCGACACTATCCAGAAGTCTCCGAATACTTCTGGATAGGCGGCCGAACACATATGGGTGAAAACTCGCGTGCTAAGACGCCGAATGAAGTCTCGTACTTGACCTTTAACTTTACTTCCGTTGATTTGCCCATTCTTGTCTCTCCAGTAAGATAACACACACACACACACACACACGCACGCACGCACACACGCACGCACGCACGCACGCACACACACGCACACACACACACACACACTTCTTCTATTATACACTTAAAGTGATTAAACGTAGCCGTATTTAAAATTGTGGTTAAAAATTGCAGAATGCACCATTGGGACTGTCAGATTTGCCCATCTTTGATACGTTATAAGCATTAACTACCAAAATAGCATTCACACACGCATTTCTAATCGAACTTAAAATTGCACGTTCTGTGCATGGTGTCACAAACTGGAACCACCTCCGTAAAATATCGGTATTAAGAATGAGGGGGGTGTACTAGACTCATGACATTTTCATCCATACATTCTGCAACATTTTCAAGTTCAGAACTAAGATGTCATTTTTTAGAATAAGACAGACAACTGTGATCTACAACCAATAAACGTCCTGTAAAGGGCGGACGATTAACAATAGTAATCGTCACAGAAGTAGACGAATGCATTTCCGGTCTGGCGTACGCGGCAATCAACAGAAAGTGCTTACGTCATTCAGAATGTTGGAAGATGGAATCATCGGGGTTTTACAAGTTCGGTTTGCTTTGGGAAGATTACTTCGGTTTACTTTGGGAAGATTACTTCGGTTTACTTTGGGAAGATTACTTCGGTTTACTTTGGGAAGATTACTTCGGTTTACTTTGGGAAGATTACTTCGGTTTACTTTGGGAAGATTACTTCGGTTTACTTACTTTGAATAGGTTACTTCAGTTTACTTTGAGTATGTTACTTCTGAGATGTTACTTCCGTTTACTTTGAGTAGGTTACTTCAATTTACTTTAGGTAGGTTACTTCGTTTTACCTTGAGTAAATTACTTCAGTTTACTTCGAGTAAATTACTTCAGTTTGCTTTGTAGGTTATTTCGGTTTACTGTGAGGATGTTACTTCGATTTATTTTGAGCAGATTACTTCGTCTTACTTTGGGACGATTACTTCGGTTTACTTTGAGTAAATTACTTCACTTTACTTGGAGTAGGTAGGTGAATTACAAATTCATACCCGGAAACCTCGTGGTGGCTGCTCAGAACAGCGGGCCTTTTATTCACCGATCAAATATTTCCTGGTTACAACTAACAAAATACAATGAAATATAGATCGCGGACTACAAAGAGAGAAAATAGTTGATAGCTTGGTGTCATGGCATGGAAAATGCTCAACAACTGAATTGATACGATGTACTGTGGACAGAAAATTGTGGAAGGACACGATCGCCTTCGCCAACTGGTATGGCACATGATGATGATGATGATATTATTTCCCCCCCCCCCCCGGATTTTATTTTTAATTTCCTATTTAATTTTTGCTATTGGTCTGCCGTTAACAATTTCGACAATAATTAACTTTTTAAAAAAATTGGCACCAACAAAACTTCCAGTCATCGCACATGTTCTCTAGTGTCGAGTCTTACTTAAGACCATTGTCTGCGTCCTGCCCCAGGCAGAATGTGAGCGTGCCAACTGGCAATGAACGCTGGCAAAGCTGACAATTTACGACCCCGCCCTGTCTCTGACTCATCCCACGTGGTTAGTCCACCCACTGGCTCATCACCTGAGCCCGTTGAGTGATGGGTCGGGTATCGCACGAGGGCGTTCTCTCAATAAAATAACTTTATTTGTCAGTAAAATAGTCCGGCACTCGGCTTAATTACTTAATATACCACCGCCAGTACTCGTGCTGAGAAAAGAAAAGAAATCGGTGTTACGATATCAATTAATCACTGTCATTATGTTTTCTGCATTAAATTGGTAACAATCGATTCCTTTCTCAAACATCAATTCTTTGAGCATTTTAATATCTTGCATAATCGTTAGTTTCCAAACCACAGTGTCAAACAGCACCTGAACTCATGTGTTTGTATGAGCGACGACTCCAGAAGTGGCCTTACTTTACCCTGGCATGCACCTCTGTTGTTGCCTTGAAAGGTCGGTGAGAAAGAGTTCAAATCGAAGTTCTCTGCTTTGTTCCCTGAGTGATACCTCTTGTGTCTTGCACTGATTTAATCAAATCCATTCAGACTTTTTTTTTTTTTTTTAGATTTTTAACCCCCCCCCCCCCTTTTTACACCACTTTTCCAGTTTCTGAAACGTCTGCAACACTGACTTGTTGTGAGCAAAATAAGCAATTATGGAGCAAGGAATAAAGGAATGAAAAATAAAAAGAAGGGGAGAAAGAAGAAAAGATTTCCTTCCACAGATTGTTTTCTCAACTACGAGTATATTTATATTATATTATATTACATTATATTACATTACATTACATTATAAATTACATTATACATTACATTATACATTACATTATTGTATTGTATTGTATTGTATTGTATTGTATTGTATTGTATTGTATTGTATTGTATTGTATTGTATTGTATTGTATTGTATTGTATTGTATTGTATGTCTATGTTCAGTGCATCTTTAACACTTGGCGTTTTGCGTTGTCACAAAGCTTACCATGTTGCCCTTATCGAAGTATATTTCAATGGGGCCCATGCATGTTATATTTGTTCTTGTGATTCGCTCTTTCTCTTGATTTTATATTATATGTTTCTTGAGTTATTGAGTTATTTGCGGATCAACATCACTGCACTCCTAGCATGTCCAAATGTGCTCATATCTCCTCCTCAGCAAGTCGCGCAGTGTCCAGCCACTGACGACTCCAGTTCTGTGTTGGTGGATAAGTCTTCTTACACGCCCACTAAGTTTCTCATTTTTGGCTGTGCCCATCTTAACTCCCATCTCTTTCATCCGAAGGAGTGACGTGGACTCATGGTTGTCGAAGTCTTGTGCCCTTTCCCACATCTCGGAGAGCATTGGTGGCGTCCGCCCAGTCTATTGGATGACCATCTGTTCAACAACAGCACAGCTAGCCAACCTGTCCGCTCTTTCATTTCCCCGTACTCCAGCATGCCCAGGGACGTAGTCAATGTCTCTACATTTGATTCAATGCATCCACCGTTATCGTTAGCGACCATGGACAATTGTTGGTGTCATGAATTTCGTTCTCTGTGCTGAGATCTGTCCGCGTGACCAGTGAAGAGCTTGAAGTTATAATTCACTGTCCCGGGCACTATGATAGTGGGAGTTAAGATAGTGATCTTACATACGTTTGTCACATATAACCCGTTAGTTATTATTGAGAATGTTAAAAGCAGACGCATAGTAAAAGTTAAAATGGAAAGAAAATCTTGGGTGGAAATTAACATAATCATCACCACCATGTGCCATACCGGTTGACGTAGGCGATCATGGCCTTCCATGATCTTTTATCCACAGCGCATCTTCTGTTGTTTGCTGTTTTTCATGCCATGACACCAAACTGTCTAATATCTTCTCTCTTTGTCGTCCTCGATCTCTATTTCCCTGTATTTTACCAGTTGTAACCAAGTACTTCAATTTTCCTCTTCTCATGATGTGACCGAAAAATGTTGATTGCTTTTTTTTTCTGATGTTTTTTAGGAGCTCCCTTTTTTGTGTTGGCCTCTTTGAGAATGTCCTCATTGGTCTTTTTAGCTGTCCAGGGAACTTTCAACATTCTTCTGAGAAATCCTATCTTTGTCTCCTCTAATCTTCTTTTCTTTCATTTGTTTGTCTACTGTCCATGATTCGCTTCCATTGTAGAGACGTCTTAAGGGATGTCCCACAGACAGCACAAGTTAGTGTATTCATGAGACGAATTAATAAAAGTTCAAAACCATGCAAATGTGGTGTTTGATTCAACTTTGGTCAGGATTTTGCCAACACGTTTTTGCTAACTAACTTTCCTGTCATTAAACGTAGACTGAGATGTGTTAGACGCATTGCATGAAACAGCATGAGAGATAAGATCACAAATGAAGAACTGAGATGAAATGTGTTAGACGCATTGCAGGAAACAGCCTGAGAGATAAGATCGGAAATGAAGAACTGAGATGAAATGTGTTAGACGCATTGCAGGAAACAGCCTGAGAGATAAGATCGGAAATGAAGAACTGAGATGAAATGTGTTAGACGCATTGCAGGAACAGCCTGAGAGATAAGATCGGAATGAAGAACTGAGATGAAATGTGTTAGACGCATTGCAGGAAACAGCCTGAGAGATAAGATCACAAATGAAGAACTGAGATTAAATGTGTTAGACGCATTGCAGGAAACAGCCTGAGAGATAAGATCACAAATGAAGAACTGCGATTAAATGTGTTAGACGCATTGCAGGAAACAGCCTGAGAGATAAGATCACAAATGAAGAACTGAGATTAAATGTGTTAGACGCATTGCAGGAAACAGCCTGAGAGATAAGATCACAAATGAAGAACTGCGATTAAATGTGTTAGACGCATTGCAGGAAACAGCCTGAGAGATAAGATCGGAAATGAAGAACTGAGATGAAATGTGTTAGACGCATTGCAGGAAACAGCCTGAGAGATAAGATCACAATGAAGAACTGAGATGAAATGTGTTAGACGTATTGCAGGAAACAGCCTGAGAGATAAGATCACAAATGAAGAACTGAGATGAAATGTGTTAGACGCATTGCAGGAAACAGCCTGAGAGATAAGATTGGAAATGAAGAACTGAGATGAAATGTGTTAGACGCATTGCAGGAAACAGCCTGAGAGATAAGATCACAAATGAAGAACTGAGATGAAATGTGTTAGACGCATTGCAGGAAACAGCCTGAGAGATAAGATCACAAATGAAGAACTGCGATTAAATGTGTTAGACGCATTGCAGGAAACAGCCTGAGAGATAAGATCACAAATGAAGAACTGCGATTAAATGTGTTAGACGCATTGCAGGAAACAGCCTGAGAGATAAGATCGGAAATGAAGAACTGGGGAAAAGTTTTTTTTTAAATAAAAGACAGTAAAATAGTAGAAGTTCTCTCTATGCCTAGCTAGGCGTTTGAGGAATATTGTGTTAGTGGCCATATTTTGCCATGACCACGGCGCATTTCCGGGTGATATCATCGGTATCTCGTCAGGCCTCCTTCACTTCCAAGTAAAATCTCTGGTATCCATTTGTAGAGGCTGGGTGAACGCCGGAGCCTTGACGGCCCGAATATACCGCCGCTTCTGGTATTGAACACGAACCCTTCTGTTCAGGATGCGGGTGCACTAACCACTCGGCCACTGAGGCTCCCAAAAATGAGGGTTGGGGGGGTTGGGGAGGGGGGCTAAGAATAATTGCAACCATAGAGTGCATACATAAAGAAACATCAGATACAATGGTGTGGCAACGTGTTAAGGTAGAAAGACAAAAAAACACAGCCAGCTTTTAATAAACTTTCTGAGAACACCAGACTCAAGGGTCGACCATGGAAAAGATGGATTGACGGAATATTAGAAACACTCGGAAACATAACAGCGGCAGAAGCTAACAGAACAGCAAAAACCTGAAAATTATATCTCCCCTCGACGCTAAAAGACAAACGAGAAATGAATGAAGAAGTTTAAATACAGACATCAACCATATTGCCCGTTTTTCTTATTTATCGTTCCCCTTTTGTCCTTGTCTTTGGTAACAGATCCAGCAACAAAAAAGTCCCTCTAATGTTTGCACGCTCCGTATATGTTACGTTATTTATTGAACTAAATAATATAGGGAGTTGTCTAGTGTTACAGATAGCAGACATCATTCAGTAAATGGCAGTTTAGACAATCAAGAACTAGTGGGAATAGTGATCATCATATGGCAGGAAACAAGAAAACATTATAAATGTATAAAGATTTAATTCAGATGTTTAACAAAAACAAAAACAGAAAATGGAGTCATTGATTATGTACAAGGGAAGACAGGCTGGAGAGAGAAAGAGTGATTATCAACAAGGGAGAGAACGAGTGAAAATAACTAATTATTGGACAAGGGAGACAAACTGAAGACAGAAACATGTTTATTAACAATGAAGACACACAAAGAAACAAAATTAATTGATTCTTGACAAGGGAGACAAAACATTGATTATTGGTAAGGGTGGTAAAAGAGGGTGAAATCATTGATATAGGCAAGAGAGTTAAAATTAAAAATAAACGTAAATTATTGACAATGGAGACAAACAGAAAAGAAACAACTATAGATAAGGAAAACAAACAAAGGAGACTCCTTGGTTAATGACAAAGAAGGCAAACTGAGGAGAGACACACAGCCTGTGGGAGACAAAGATAAAGTGACTGAGGGTCATTTGGATGAGACAGAGTGACTGACGAAAGCATAACCTCGAACCAGCAAGTCACTCACAAATCAGTTGCAGAATAAAGAGGAAGGAATAATTATGTGAACGAATAGGAGACGTGTGTAACTAGCAAGCTAGTTTCAACTTCAGCAAACACATAATCTGTTCATATCATTACAGCTTTTTAATGATGGAAATACATCATTTGCCATAGTCGATGTTACGGAGTTTGTGCACATTAATCGTGTTCATGAAAGTTTGCTAAACTTAAGAACACTGTTCGAGTACACTAGCTATCATGTAATGCAGCTGGAAGGAGAAACGGTAGCGCAGTGGTTAGTCAACTGGAGGGCCAAAGACTAGAGGCCAGGTTCTTGATCGACGGCTGCTAGGTTTACCCAGACGTAAATGGGTACTGAGGGAACTTGCTGGTATCAAGGTAAAAAGCCGGTCTCGAGACAGAGAGGTCGTGAGTTCAAATCCCGGCTACACCAGTTGGCATTTTTATTTTGTGATTTCACTCGGCGACTACCACTGGTCTCAGCAGCGAGGCCCGGCATGAAACGTTAATTACTCATCTTCTTCCTCTTTCCTTCCTCATTTGCCTTTCAGCGTCGAGGGAGATATGATTTGCGGTCTTTTGCTGTTCTTTTACTCTTCTTCTGCTGCTGTTATGTTTCCTAGTGTTTCTAATATTCCGTCAATCCTTCTTTTTCGTGGTCGGCCCTTGAGTCTGGTGTTCTCGCAACGTTTATTGAAAGATCGTTGTGACGTGTTTTGATCTTTCTACCTTATCACGTGGCCAAACCATTGTATCTGTTGTTTCTTTATATATTCTATAGCAGGGGTTATTCCTCGCTGTTTTCTCAGTTCTCCATTCCTGACCTTATCTCTCAGGCTGTTTCCTGTCATTAGCCTAACATATTTCATCTCCGCAGAAGCTCTTTTTTTCTTATGGTTCTTGAATCTAGGGTCTAGGACTGGCATTGGTAGCACAACGTTGGGATGAAGATTGTGTTAACATTAATAATTACTCATCGACGGAAAAAAAATATGAGTACCTCCGAAGTTGGAGTTATCTGCCTGTGCGGCAAGGGACCCTTGCGCAAATGGCTGCCAGGGAAAAACGGATCAACACACAACATTCAGTTCCTAGTCTCCAGGCACTTCGATAGAGGTGAAAGCCGGCGAATGCAAAGAAAAAAAAAATGGGTAGTGGATTTTTTTTTGTCTGGGAAAGAAAATCGACATTAGCGCAATACTGACCCCGAAATCAAACGTGTTGAAGGTCTATACACATATGAGGACTAACACCATGCTCCCTACAAGCTACTTGACGTGAGGGGGCTATTTTTCTTTCTGCATGCTTCTTCTACTTCTTAGCTTAAGCGTCACCCGTTATGTGGGCGTTAACGCGTTGTGCCGCTATTCTACGGCAAAGCCGCCATATCATTGCCTTTCGGACCGGTAACTCCATCTTTTACTTAACAATTTTGCCCGGCAGCGGACATTGTAGCCTAACTCTTTTGGACTTGTATAATAACCAAGGGTTCAACAATCAAGTGCGTACATGTAAACGGGACCTACCTGTTCTTGGCCGCTACCTGAGGTGGCTGGGCTACCCTGAAATCTGAAGATGGTAAAGCCGCGAAGAAACCACGGATTTTCATTGAAAAAAAATCGCACCGCCTGAGACAGGATTCGAACTGAGGACTTTACTGTCCAGAGCTCAAAGTCTCACCTCTAGACCACGAAGTCCCTCTGCTCTATACATGCAATAATACAAGAAAACACACGTAGTGACCACAAAGAAACAGAGTAAATTTACTGAAGCAATTATTATAAAATTCACTCGCAACACGTGATTAGTTGCACTTTTTCAACCTCGATATTTGGCCCGTCAGTTTGTTAATCAAAACTGCAAAACAAAATCATAAAAGTTAGTTTGCTGATCAAATAAATGTTATCATTTTTCCTGCTGGATCACATCTGACAGATCTTAGCACATTTGAGAAAACAAACAAGCAAAACCAAGCATATTATATTAACACCACAAGAGTGTAAAAAGTGAATATAAAGAAATGAATTATAAATCTCAATGCAGCGTATAAAGAAGACGAGAGGGAAGTACCAGTCTTGTTTAGAAGAGGAGGGAGGAGCGAGGGCTTTTAGAACACACTAACAGGGCGAGTTTGTCCGGATGAAGAGAAAGTGAGGAGAAGACAGAAAGGCCAATCCAAAGATTTACGACCCCAAAATATGGGTATTGATTTTCTAATGCTGGGTGTTAGTGTTTTGTGTGGCAGCTTGGAGGCAGTTCTTGAACTTGGAAATGTCGAACTGTCAGAGGTCAAAGGGAAACAAAAGTTAACACGATGTCCGTGTAAAGAGAGCCAATTTGGGACGCTAACGCATTTGTTACCTAATGAACGTTGTTTGGGTTAGCGGGCTTGCTAAAGTATTGATTGTGTTGTTCTTGCTGCTCAATAGAAACACAACAATAATTAATATGAGCAGGAAATGCTGACAAAGTGGGAATATGAAGTCGGTGTACACGAAGCTATATGAAGTCGGTGTACACGAAGCTATATGAAGTCGGTGTACACGAAGCTATATGAAGTCGGTGTACACGAAGCTATATGAAGTCGGTGTACACGAAGCTATATGAAGTCGGTGTACACGAAGCTATATGAAGTCGGTGTACACGAAGCTATATGAAGTCGGTGTACACGAAGCTATATGAAGTCGGTGTACACGAAGCTATATGAAGTCGGTGTACACGAAGCTATATGAAGTCGGTGTACACGAAGCTAACTTTATTATTATTGTTATCGCCGTCATTATCTTCGTAATTGTCATCAGTCTTCTACCCCGTTCACCGCCATGAAAAGAGCGTCTGTTGCCATGTCTTGTAGCTTACAGTGCAGCTCCAACATTTTGAGATTTGATCTGCAAACATTTAACAAGTGTTCTAGCATTAATAAATAAAAAGTCTCAAAAGTAGAAAGCGCTCAAGTAATAATTTCGTTTAGAATTGAGAAAGTGCAGTAGCTTGATTGTCATTGAAAGTTTAGAAAATGCTCTACCTAGGCAGTTGTTTAAATATGCAAAAAGTGCTGTTGAATCTTTGTTTTTTACTTGGAAAATACTCTAAAATCAAGTTTCAATCTTTGAAAGTGACAGAAACACACTGGCTGGACACTTTATGTGCTAGACAAATGGTGGTAGATAAGAAATGCCCAAGTGTACTAGATACTTTATCAGCAATCGAAGAACAGACAGCATTAGTCTACGTCACATCTCAGCAAGGAAATCCTAGTCGTGAAGGTTGGAGGAACATTGTGAAAACGTCATCAGAGTGCCCCTAAGACAGCCAAGGTTTAGTGGACTAATGACGTACATAATGGACCTGTACAACTTATTTAGGTCCCTGTACTAATACATGATCAATTCACAATAAAATGTAGTTTTCTTTATATCAACTGACTTTACAAGGAAATGGCTTCACTGCAGCTGGGATATTCCCACTTCTGTTCAGCCCGTTCCAACAACCAACAAAGTGTTCATCTCGATCGTCCATACTGTTCTATTGATTGTTTTGGGTTGTTTTTTTTTGTATTGCGCGTTTTTATGTTCATAAAATTATTTTATTGAATGTGTCGCAATAAACTGTATAAATGGCGCGCAGCTGAAAGTGGGCACTTCTGAGTCGCTGTAACGGCCGTCACGGGCAGCATAATCTCCATGTGCCTGCGCCAAATCCTTGTGTAGACGTCATGATCAGTAGGCGTGGCCAAGAATCTCCCAAAAAATGAAGTCAAGCCTCCATTTCGGTGAAACGCTCGATTCGACCGCAGTCCAGCTGGTGGTAAATTTGCAGTTGAACACACACCACATATAACGTCACAGGGCAAAGCCATGACCAGGTAGCATTCCACTACACTCCACGACCAGTCACCTGCAGCACATTCACAGGGTGAGGGCGCCAAGTTGATTTTGCAGTCAGGTGAATGCTACTGGACTACTGCTGTCTCCACAAATGAAAATCTCAACTAGAAAGAATAACTTTATAACCAAACTGCAACAAAATGCCATCAGTCCTGAACCCGTTTCCACGAAGCGGCCATCTTGGCCACCGCACCAACCTGCGTTATATCAACTGAAGTCTAATATAACCTACAAGATATAGTCTGAGGTTGAATGGACCGTACCACGATGAAGAGAAAACCTAAAGTCAATCACGGCCTACATCAGACATTTGTAAACGAGACATTGCTAACTTGCATTCTTAGCCGCTAATTTCTGACAAAACACGAGTTTTATAGATAGCCGGATTGATTAGGCTAAGAGATGGGTTGTGAGCATTTCATGAACATCAGAGTCTGGTTGGAAAACATCTGATCTTCTATCATTTGTAATCTCACAGTAAGTGCTTGCCGTCAGAGTTTAACGTTTTCAGATCTCACAATATGTGGTTGCCGTCAGAGTTTAACATTTTCAGATCTCACAATATGTGGTTGCCGTCAGAGTTTAACATTTTCAGATCTCACAATATGTGGTTGCCGTCAGAGTTTAACGTTTTCAAATCTCACAATATGTGGTTGCCGTCAGAGTTTAACGTTTTCAAATCTCACAATATGTGGTCGTCGTCAGAGTTTAACATTTTCAGATCTCACAATATGTGGTTGCCGTCAGAGTTTAAAGTATTCAGATCTCACAATATGTGGTTGCCGTCAGAGTTTAACATTTTCAGATCTCACAATATGTGGTTGCCGTCAGAGTTTAACATTTTCAGACTTCACAATATGTAGTTGCCGTCAGAGTTTAACATTTTCAGATCTCACAATATCTGGTTGCCGTCAGAGTTTAACGTTTTCAGACTTCACAATATGTAGTTGCCGTCAGAGTTTAACATTTTCAGATCTCACAATATCTGGTTGCCGTCAGAGTTTAACGTTTTCAAATCTCACAATATGTGGTTGCCGTCAGAGTTTAACGTTTTCAAATCTCACAATATGTGGTCGTCGTCAGAGTTTAACATTTTCAGATCTCACAATATGTGGTTGCCGTCAGAGTTTAACATTTTCAGATCTCACAATATGTGGTTGCCGTCAGAGTTTAACATTTTCAGATCTTCCAGTAAATGGTTGCCGTCAGAGTTTAAAGTTTTCAGATCTTCCAGTAAATGGTTGCCGTCAGAGTTTAAAGTTTTCACTTCCTCTGCTGTGACCTCTACGAAGGTGAGATTGACTTCTTCAAAGCTCCTTTAATGTACGTATATCAGTCTGTCAAATATCAAATGACACAAGGCTTCCGGCAGCTCACTCGCACCTGGGAAGAAAACCTTACAGTCTAAAGACAAGAAGTCAGAAGAACTGAATTTTCGCCAAATCAGAAGTGAAGACGTGCCTATAACATAACATTAGCTAATATGATCGAAGTACTAAAGGCAGTCATGCTAAACTACCTGGTGGATGAAACAGCTCAAGTGAGATATCGGTATATCGAAGATATAAAGTGAGATATCGGTATATCGAAGATATAAAGTGAGATAGCGTTATATCGAAGATATAAAGTGAGATAGCGTTATATCGAAGATATAAAGTGAGATAGCGTTATATTGAAGATATAAAGTGAGATAGCGTTATATCGAAGATATAAAGTGAGATAGCGTTATATTGAAGATATAAAGTGAGATAGCGTCATATCGAAGATATAAAGTGAGATGGCGTTATATCGAAGATATAAAGTGAGATAGCGTTAAATCAAAGATATAAAGGTCCCCGATTCGATCCAAAGTTTAGGCAATTTTTTTCAGATATTTGCGAATATTTATTTTTGTTTGCCACTAGACCATATCGTTTACAATGAGGGTGGACAGCATTTATTTTCTGAGGGCCAGATTTGTAAACTATGGAGACGCGGAGGGTCAGATTTAAAACTATGAGGACGCGGAGGGCCAGATTTATAAACTATGAGGACGCGGAGGGCCAGATTTGTAAACTATGAAGACGCGGAGGGCCAGATTTGTAAACTATGAGGACGCGGAGGGTCAGATTTAAAAACTATGAGGACGCGGAGGGTCAGATTTAAAAACTATGAGGACGCGGAGGGTCAGATTTAAAAACTATGAGGACGCGGAGGGCCAGATTTGTAAACTATGAAGACGCGGAGGGCCAGATTTGTAAACTATGGAGACGCGGAGGGAGTGCCAGATTTGTAAACTATGGAGACGCGGAGTGTCAGATTTATAAACTATGAAGACGCGGAGGGCCAGATTTGTAAACTATGGAGACGCGGAGGGAGTGCCAGATTTGTAAACTATGGAGACGCGGAGTGTCAGATTTATAAACTATGAAGACGCGGAGGGCCAGATTTGTAAACTATGGAGACGCGGAGGGAGTGCCAGATTTGTAAACTATGAAGACGCGGAGTGTCAGATTTATAAACTATGAAGACGCGGAGTGTCAGATTTATAAACTATGAAGACGCGGAGGGCCAGATTTGTAAACTATGAAGACGCGGAGAGAAAGATACCATCCCCCTTATGAAGCCATTATATAAATGACCTAATGTGCATGCACAAGGGATTGTAATGTAACAATCTTATTAATGATGGAGAGGAGAAGATCGAAAAAAGAGTGGAATGAAAGCGAGAGGGTGAGACAGAAAAAAGGAAGGGTGTGTGTGTGTGTGTGGGGAGAGAGAGAGAGAGAGAGAGAGAGAGAGAGAGAGAAAATTCAACAATAAATTAAAATAGAAAGTTTACTAGTTAGGGTTTAAACTCTATGTGTTACTTTTTATTGATGTGTTACTTTTTTTTATTGGTGTGTTACTTTTTATTGATGTGTTACTTTTTTATTGGCGTGTTACTTTTTAATTGATGTGTTACTTTTTATTGATGTGCTACTTTTTCTTGATGTGTTACTTTTTATTGATGTGTTACTTTTTATTGATATGTTACTTTTTATTGATGTGTTACTTTTTATTGATGTGTTACTTTTTATTGATGTGTTACTTTTTCTTGATGTGTTACTTTTTATTGATGTGTTACTTTTTATTGATGTGTTACTTTTTATTGATATGTTACTTTTTATTGATGTGTTACTTTTTATTGATATGTTTTAGCTGAAGGAAAGGAGTGTGTAGTTATTTTCAAATCAAGCGCAGGAATCTGTCAAATAACTTTGCGGGCAGGTTCTGGCCCGCGGGCCGCAAGGTACGGAGTAGTGGCCTGTAAGTTTACAGGTACAGAGGCCATTGTTCCTTCTCGCTACTAATAATTTTCTCGACTCAGTGAATCAGATACGCATTTTTTTATCAACTGGATCAAGTAGAAATCGTGAAATGAACCATGGTTCATTCCATAGCCAAATGGGCGTCCTAAGCATTAGGCAAACAAACATTCTGTCAGGAAGAAAACGAAATCACCGACAAGAGCAGGCTATCCAACATGTGAGAGCCATCAGCCCTCGTCGAAAGCTTGATGGAACAGAAGCTCAACATGGAAACGTCGAGAAAATCACCGATTTTGTGGGAGTTCGATGCCCATGCTAATCTGTAGCTGTCACGTGACAACCGCGAGCAAGGGAAGACAAATGTGATGAAATGAGGGGACAAGTAGGACAGTTAAATGGAAGCTCTACTTTCCTCTACACGAGTGCCGGACTATAATAATAGGAATAGCAAAAAGCTTTCTTAACAACACGATGTATATATGCTCACATGAAAGCAAATACTGACAATAATCAAATGTTATATCTACGCAACATTCTTGTAACGTGCAGAAATGTGGACACAATGAATAACATAGCGGGAATGAGAACTGAGGCCGTTCAAATGTGGATTTATCATCATCATCATCATCATCATCATCATCATCATCATCATCGAATGTCGTCTCTGCAACGAAGGTTGGCTACCAGGGATAGCCATTTCACTCTGTTTCTTGCTTTGATGGTGCAGGCTGCCATAGATTGACTTGTCCATCTGTTGATGTTACTCGTCCATGTTAGTCTTGCCCCAAAAATTTCATTTGTCTTATCTTAATTTTATTTAGTAGTTATCTTCAGTTATTTTAAGACTTCATCGTTTGTTTTCTTTTCTTTCCATCCAATTCTACCTATTCTTCTTTAAATCCACATTTCAAAGACTTCAATTTTCTGTTCTGTTTTCTTGTCTAATGTCCTGGTTTTTGCACAATACAGGAAAATTGAGAAGACGTAACATTTTGCTATTCTTATTTTCAGCCCTGCTGTTATTTGTTTTGTTGTTAGTATATTTTTCATGCCATTAAAATTACTTTTTGCCATACCTATTCTTTTGTTTATTTCAATTTTATATTTTCCATCACAGGTTATATTATGTCCCAGGTAGTTGTTGCTCTGAGTGGATTTATAGAAGAATGGGAAGAAAGAAACAATGAAACTTTGAAATAGTCGAACATGAAGAATAGAGGAAAACGGGGATAGAAATGGGGAGCATTAGGTGGAAAGAAAAGAAGACAAACGAGGAAGTTCTGAATCAGCTGAAAATGAAAGTAAATAACTACTTAACACAATAGGAAAATAGACAAGTGAAATCTTGTGAGCATGTTAAGAGACTCAATACCCTATTAAAAGTCATATTGGAACGGAAGGTTTAAGGTAGACTAGGCAGAGGCAGACTAAGACTCTAGTGGACTGATAACATCAAAAGGTGGACAGGTGAAACTATGATACTGTGCAAAAATAAAACAAGAGAAAAAGTAAAATGGCGTTCCATGGTAGACAACCTTCGGTGTGAAGGATGCATCCAATGAATGAATGGCACTACACGGTAGCCAACCTTCGTTGTGGAGACGGCACCCAATGAATGAATGGCGCTACATGGTAGCCAACCTTCGTTGTGGAGACGGCACCCAATGAATGAATGGCGCTACATGGTAGCCAACCTTCGTTGTGGAGACGGCACCCAATGAATGAATGGCACTACATGGTACTCAACCTTCGTTGTGGAGACGGCACCCAATGAATGAATGGCGCTACATGGTAGCCAACCTTCGTTGTGGAGACGGCACCCAATGAATGAATGGCACTACATGGTAGCCAACCTTCGTTGTGGAGACGGCACCCAATGAATGAATGGCACTACATGGTAGCCAACCTTCGTTGTGGAGACGGCATCCAATGAATGAATGGCACTACACGGTAGCCAACCTTGGGTGTGGAGACAGCACCCAATGAATGAATGGCAATACACGGTAGCCAACCTTGGGTGTGGAGACAGCACCCAATGAATGAATGATTAAACACGAAGAAACAAATATTTAACATCATTCAAACTGGACAAATGGATTATTTCCCCTGAATGCAATAAAAGGATCAATAACTTGAAAATCATCTCACAACAGATAAAACGGAGGTTAAAGAAGACCAAAGTACAAAGATTAACCTGGAGAAGCAAGAAATGTGCAGGAAGACCTATAGCAGTCCAGCAGGGAAGGATGAAGTTGTGTTTCACGGTAGCCATTATTCGGCCCGAAGTTTGCACAAGATGATGATAATATGCTAATAACAAAGCGAAGACATGGGGGGGGGGGGGGGGGGGGGGGGAAAGCGAACGAAACCGCTAGACCTCAGTACAAATTGATAAGCGTTATGTAGAGTTTGATTTGAAACTAGTGCTGCCTTTCTGTGGCGACTGATAGCTTTCACGAGACGCATTTGGGAATTCTCATTTTTTTTAAATGTAGATGCATTAATATGTCAGTTATACATACCGCTTTCAACAAGATTCTCTTATCTTTCTTTTTGTTAAAAAAAGTTAATTTTTGTGTTTTGTTTTTATCTTGTCCACCCACATGCACCCCGTGCGCACTTCCGTTCTTTCAGAAGAAAGATTCTTCTCAGATCTTACAGGGAACTTTTTATTCACATTTTATTCTCCTTTACTTTTCATTTCTCTCTCTAGTTCCATTTTGCAATTATTTTTTTTTTTTAATTTTAAATACATATTTTTACGTGTGTTGAATGTTTGTTCCTGTTGAAGGTCTTTGCGCGGAAACGTCGTTCTGATTAGCGGTGTCCACGTGTTACGTGAAGCTTTAATAGCACATTTATATCTTCATATATATATATATATATATATATATATATATATATATTCATTTATCCTCATTGTTAGCTTCATTGCAGCTTCGCATTTTGATGCATGTATGTGTATTTAACAAAGAAACAAAGAAAACGACATCACCTCAGTGCAAAATAAAGACAAGTGGAACAATATTAAAACAGGTAAATGAATTTAAATATGTGGGAACTTTGTTAACCTCAGACGGAAGATGTACAAAAGAGGTGAGATGCAGAATGGCTCAGGCTAAAGCAGCTTTCCAAAAAATGAGGAAGATACTATGCAATCCAACTTTTGTCAATAGAAACAAGAAAAAAAGTTCTTAAATGTTATGTAGAGTCAGTCTTAACATATGGATGCGAATCATGGACAATAAAATCAGACAAGAAAATCACTGGAGTCTTGGGAAATGTGGTTTTACAGAAGAATGTTGAAAGTACCATGGACAGCTAAGAAGAGTAATGAAGATGTACTGAAAGAGGTCAAAGCAAAAAGAGAGCTAATTTCCAATATTAGGAAGAAACAATCATCATTTTTTGGTCATGTAATGAGAAGAGAACAACTTGAATATATTGTAACAACTGGAAAAATTGAGGGACGAAGAGATAGAGGGAAGCAAAGAGAAAAAATAACAGACAGCTTAAGAGAATGGCTTGGCAGAAGGTCAACAACAGAAATGATAAATAGCTGCCGAGATCGAAAGTTGTGGAGAGACATGATCACCTACGCCAGTAGGCCCAGTACTTGATGATGATGATGTGTATTTATTTGCTTTGACCCTCTTAATTTTTTTTTTTTCAAAGTTTATTTTGGTCCCGTTTTAACAAGAATTTAGATTTTGTTACGTTTTTAATTTTTAAAATATCAATTTTGTTACGTTTTTAATTTTTAAAATATCAATTTTGTTACGTTTTTAATTTTTAAAATATCAATTTTGTTACGTTTTTAATTTTTAAAATATCAATTTTGCATAACTGTATTTTAAATAAAAATATCTATTTTGTTAACGTTTTTTTTAATAAAATAAAAATGTCAATTTTGTCACTTTTAACACACACAAAATGTTTGTCCCGTGTATTTTAAAATTTTCAAAATATCATTTTTGTCCTGTTTTTAATTAACAAAATATAAAGAAAACATTGGAGTCTCTCATAAATTGTTACATATTTGTTTCCCCTGTAGTGAGCGAGTGACGCCGATACTTTCAAGACACTGTGGTACTGTAGAGATTATTCTTTGTCTTGTACGGCACCTGTTGAGAGAACGCATTCTGTTATAAGCAGCAAAGTGCTCAGTGAGTACATTTAGGTGAAGTGCTGAAGCAGTGACGTATGTGTTCATTATAAGACAAAATGATGTCATTGTGTTTGAGATGTTTTATGAGAAGATGTTGAAATATTACAATTTGTTACGTGAAATTGTGTCATGTGAGAAATATTCATGGCGCGAGCGTAGTGAAATATAGCCCCACTCTACATCTACTTAAAAATGTGCACAGGTTCTGTTTACAGAGCAATACTGGCAAGCCCGATATGCGTATGTAAGTAAACACTTGTCTAATCGTCATATTTGATAAAGGGGGGGGGGGTGAGATGGGTGGTCTAGATGTGAGAGAGGGCAGAAGGCAAAAGCGCCTCACAGCATAAGGGAATGGCGCCTCACAGCATAAGGGAATGGCGCCTCACAGCATAAGGTAAAAGCGCATTATGGCATAAGGGAATGGCGCCTCACAGCATAAGGCAAAAGCGCCTCACAGCATAAGGGAATGGCGCCTCACAGCATAAGGCAAAGGCGCCTCACAGCATAAGGCAAAGGCGCCTCACAGCATAAGGGAAAGGCGCCTCACAGCATAAGGCAAAGGCGATTCACAGCACAAGGCAAAGGCGTCTCAACACAGAAGGGAAAGGCGCCTCACAACATAAGGCAAAGGCGACTCACAGCAGAAGGGAAAGGCGACTCACAGCAGAAGGGAAAGGCGACTCACAGCATAAGGCAAAGGCGACTCACAGCATAAGGCAAAGGCGACTCACAGCAGAAGGGAAAGGCGACTCACAGCATAAGGCAAAGGCGACTCACAGCATAAGGCAAATGCGCCTCACAGCAGAAGATAAAGGCGACTCACAGCAGAAGGGAAAGGCGACTCACAGCATAAGGCAAAGGCGACTCACAGCATAAGGCAAAGGCGACTCACAGCAGAAGGCAAAGGCGACTCACAGCATAAGGCAAAGGCGACTCACAGCATAAGGCAAATGCGCCTCACAGCAGAAGATAAAGGCGCCTCACAGCAGAAGGGAAAGGCGACTCACAGAAACAGGCGATGGCGCCTCACAACAGAAGGTAAAGGCGACTCACAGCAGCAGAGCTGGAGGCTGTCAGCGATCCACAGCTGATGGCTTGCGCCAGGACCGGTGAACCACAACTATCCTACTCCACCTCTCTGTGGACTCTCCAGAAACAGACTAATCTCTAGTGTGGCTAAGCTAGTAGAGATCGAAGAGGGAAGGCAACCCGGTACTCATCAACAACATACTGAAATCTAACGTGTTGGGCCGAAAGGCGCAAACATCACAGCTCTACTGCAAACTGCGACACAGCGTTATCTACGTCATGTTAACGTCCTTCAAAGGGCGGATCACGAAGAAGACAATCAATTCCTTTTGTAGTCATCGGGTGAAGGACAGAAAAGAAAGAAAGAAAGAACGAAAGAACGAAAGAAAGAAAGAAAGAAAAGAAGAAAGAAAGAAAGAAAGAAAAGAAAGAAAGAAAGAAAGAAAGAAAGAAAGAAAGAAAGAAAGAAAAGAAAAGAAAGAAAGAAAGAAAGAAAGAAAAGAAAGAAAGAAAGAAAGAAAGAAAGAAGAAAAGAAAGAAAGAAAGGAGAAAGAAAGAAAGAAAGAAAGGAGAAAGGAGAAAGAAAGAAAAGAAAGAAGAAAGAAAGAAAAGAAAGAAAAGAAAGAAAGAAAGAAAAGAAAGAAAGAAAAGAAAGACAGAAAGAAGAAAGAAAAGAAAGAAAAGAAAGAAAGAAAGAAAGAAAGAAAGAAAGAAAAGAAAGAAAGAAAGAAAAAAAGAAAGAAAGAAAGAAAAGAAAGAAAGAAAGAAAGAAAGGAGAAAGAAAGAAAGAAAGGAGAAAGAAAGAAAGAAAGAAAGAAAGAAAGAAAGAAAGGAGAAAGGAGAAAGAAAGAAAAGAAAGAAAGAAAGAAAGAAAGAAAGAAAAGAAAGAAAGAAAGAAAGAAAGAAAGAAAGAAAAGAAAGAAGAAAGAAAGAAAGAAAGAAAGAAAGAAAAAGAAAGAAAGAAAGAAAGAAAGAAAGAAAGAAAGAAAGAAAAGAAAGAAAAGCAAGAAAGAAAGAAAGGAAAGAAGAAGAAAGAAAGAAAGAAAAGAAAGAAAGGAGAAAGGAGAGAAAGAAAGAAAGAAAGAAAGAAAGAAAAGAAAGAAAGAAAGAAAGAAAGAAAGAAAAAGAAGAAAGAAAGAAAGAAAGAAAAGAAAGAAAGGAGAAAGGAGAAAGAAAGAAAGAAAAGAAAGAAAGAAAGAAAAGAAAGAAAGAAAGAAAGAAAAGAAGAAAAGCAAGAAAGAAAGAAAGAAAGAAAGAAAGAAAGAAAAAGAAAGAAAGAAAGAAAGAAAGAAGAAAGAAAAGAAAGAAAGAAAAGAAAGAAAGAAAGAAGGGCCAGATTTACCAATAAGTTAAATACGCTACAGCTTAGGGTCACACAATCCGAAGGGCCTCAATTTTCAGAACTTGTTTTGGCACTACGCTATTTTCGTATCAGGATGTGGTTTTAGATATTGAGCGAAACCTTCGGGTGTTCATTTTTAATGGATGAGGCGGGGTGGATGGGGGTGTGGGGGCTTCAGATCTTAATTCACCTAAGGGCGTCACCAAGTTTAAATCCGACCGTGGGTAAGCCTCTTAGCGGGGACGTCCCGGGTTCGATTACCGCCACAATCGGTACGGAATTCTTTCACTTCAAGACCATGGTATATTTGTTACTCCCCGCGCCCCCAATCCCACACCGCCTCCAACCCTGGTTCTCTGGGTAGTGACATCCGATGTCTAGCCCTCTTGGAGTTAAAGTTTAAAAAAAAAAAAAACCGTCGAAAGTTAAGAGTCGAAAAGAGTGACCAAAATGGCCGCTGTTTCCGGCACCCATAGTTAAATAAATCTACCAACGTTGAAGACGGAAAAGGACCGAAAGGCGCAGATATCTTGGCGTTGCCGTAAGCTATCGGCTTAACGTTGCCACGCCCAGTTAACGGGTGAGCGCCAAGAAGAGGAATCATCTTACTTTCTCATGAATTTAACAATACCAGATAACATTCGTCCATTTTGTTCTTTTAGCCAAATGTCCCGCTCTTTCACCCCAAATCCCAAAGCTACGTTCTTCCAATCCAATGTCCCGTTTTGCCATCCAATCCCGTTTTTATCATTCAAAGGTCCCGTTCTTTCATCCCCGTTTATCATACACGTTTTTATGTAAAGAAATATGGTGAAACAAATTATAATTGAAAAGTTTAGATGTCAAAACGTTTCTACAGGAATCGGAGATATTTTAGTTTAGATGTGAGTAGATGTTCTTATATATACTAGAAATTTAGATGTTTGCATTTAAACTAGAAGTTTTGATGTTTTCATTTATACTAGAAGTTTTGATGTTTGCATTTATACTAGAAGTTTTGATGTTTTAATTTATACTAGAAGTTTAGATGTTTTAATTTATACTAGAAGAAAAAGAGTTCTTAAATGTTATGTAGAACCAGTCTTAACATATGGATGTGAATCATGGACAATAGGACAACAGACAAGAAATCACTGGAGTCTGTAGAAATGTGGTTTTACAGAAGAATGTTGAGAGTACCATGGACGGCTAAGAAGAGTAATGAAAATGTTCTAAAAGAGGTCAAAGCAAAAAAGAGAGCTAATTTCCAATATTAGGAAGAAACAATCATCAGCTTTTGGCCATGTAATGAGAAGAGAACAACTGGAAAAATTGAGGGACGAAGAGATAGAGGGAAGCATAGAGAAAAAAAAATACCATACAACTTAAGAGAATGGCTTGGCAGAAGGTCAACAACAGAAATGATAAATAACTGTGGAGATCGAAAGTTGTGGAGAGACATGCCCACCTACGCCAGCAGGCCCGGTACTTGATGATGATTTATACTAGAGGTTTATATGTTTGCATCTATATAAGGAGTTTAGATTTGCTCATTCATGCTGAAGTCGGATGTGTCGGGCCGAATGGAGCAAATATCACAATTATACAGCAAACCACAACACAACGCAGATACGCCCACTTAACGTCCTTTTAATGGCGGATGATGAAGAGGTGTTCTCCTTTAGTCATCAGTCGAACGCAAGCAAGATATTCTCA
The DNA here is from genome assembly GCA_032433765.1 of Megaustenia siamemsis. NCBI lineage: Eukaryota > Metazoa > Mollusca > Gastropoda > Stylommatophora > Ariophantidae > Megaustenia > Megaustenia siamemsis. The sequence continues at coordinate 71,342,907 of JAVIAB010000156.1, forward strand.
TTTATACAAAGAGTTTGGATGTTTTCAGTTACACAACTACAAGTTGACTAGATGTTTTATATGTGTGCATTATTTGTATTTTTTGGAATTGCATTTTTTTTTTAATTTTTCATTTGTACTCGTGTAAGAAAATTTGACTTTCTCATTTATTAGTGTGGGTTCAAAGATTGTATTTATACAAGAAGATTAGACTTTCTCATTTATTAGTGTGGGTTCAAAGATTGTATTTATACAGAAGATTAGACTTTCTCATTTATTCAAGTGGGTTCAAAGATTGCATTTTGTATTTATTTTAAAAAATTAGACTTACTCATTGATACAAAGAAAATAAAAGCTCAGAAGACAATTTAAACTCTTTATAAACAGTGATACAGTGTGGCGTGCTTGAGAAATGCTGACATAAAGAACAAACTAAAGAGTAGCAATAATGCAGGAAAAAAACAACAACTGAAAAACACAGTGGCACGTGATAACACTAATGTAGTGGATCCACAGTATAAGAAAAAAATAATCTCAACTATACAAACCATAAAATAATAATAAATTAATAAACTTAATTCAGCATAACAGCAATGTGAGAATATGTGCAAGCTAATCTAGAAAGCCATGGTGACCAAAGGCAGTGAGTTCAACAAATAACTAGTTTGCCTTTCTCAAACACAGAGAACCAATTTTCGTTTTTGACTCAACCAGTTTCTGAAAATGTGTACCAGAAGTTACAGCTGAGAAAGACAGGCAGAGTGACGTGACTTTGACATCATCATTCTGGAATATCCCAATGGACACGGGAAAAAAATAGGTACTAATATTAGATAGCTCATACACTGTAATGCAAATAAATAGGAGGGAGGTTAACCTCAGATGGCTGATAAACAACATACGAGGTTTTGAATAGCATTCACAAGGACTGCATTAAAAAAATAATAAATAACAATATTATGTAATACAATTTTGTCAATAGAAATAAGAAAAAGAGTTTTACAGTGCTATTATGTAGGGCCAATCTTGGCATCTGTACGGTAATCATAAACAATCGGACAAAAGAAATCACTGAAGGTAAAAAAACAATACAGTTTTAACCAGAAATGATGAGAATTCCAAGGACTTATAAACAAGAGTAGAGAGGACGTTCTAGAAAAGTCCAACGAGAATATAAGGCTTGTTGGTTACATCAGGAGTAAGTGATATTCAATAGGGGAGGCTGGGATATATAGTGATTAGAGAAACATTGAGGGGGGTAGAAGAGAACACAGAACAAAAGTGCCAGGAACTAGAAAATAGAGATAATTAGTAGCGGGCACTAAAGAATAGAGATAATTAGTAGCGGGCACTAAAGAATAGAGATAATTAGTAGCGGGCACTAAAGAATAGAGATAATTAGTAGCGGGCACTAAAGAATAGAGATAATTAGTAGCGGGCACTAAAGAATAGAGATAATTAGTAGCGGGCACTAAAGAACAGAGAGAAATAAAACCAAGAACTTTAAGAAATAAGATTGATACGATGTCGAAAACATAACTGACAAATAATTGTGTTGATAGAAAGTCGAGGACAGTCATGATCACCTATGCCAGCAGGCACGGTACTTGACGACTGTAAAGCGTGATAGCGTGCAACAAACACGTAAAGAAAAATAAAATAAAAACAGCAGGTGAACAAAGGTTAACAAGACTTCTAAGAAATCAAAATAAAGGCGAAAGATGTAGGAGAAATGCTGTGAGAACTAAAAGTGAGGCAAGCTGGTACTAACCTGACTAGTTGTGGTCTACGTGTCTTGTGTTGAAACGTTGATGTCATGTTGAACAAAACTGAAACGTGCTTGTCTCTTGCCACTACCAAAACGTGCTTGACGAAGATTCCGGATGCAAGTTGCGAGTTCTTAGCAAAGCGATTCAGGAGTGGAATTACTGTAGTCTCATTCATTAATACAAGTTTTTTAATATATAATTTTTTTTATTAATTTTTTTTTTAGCTTATTCAATTAGTCAACGTTTAATAAGTCCTTGTTTAACAACATCTAATGCTATTTCTTTATTTATCTGTAGCTTGTTGTAAGCTTCAATAGCAGTCACAGCGGAGCCTGCTCACAAACTGTCCTGTCTCTTCTAGCGGCAAGTCCTGACTGGAAGCACACACCCCTCCCCAGTACAGCTAGGACTTCTGCCACAGGCCATCGATCTCGGGCGTTGTCTGTCGGAAGTAATGAGGTCTGGCTAAAGCAGGTCACGAGCCAAACGATACGAGCAACTGGAAGCTAAACAGGATCGTCTCACGGTTGCATTCTATGACAAGAACCGAGCCGTGGGCCGAGTGTAGTAACTCGGCTTTCAAAGAAATGTCACAAGCGTATGCTACACAACGCTAAAACAATATCGTTAGTTCAAGCATCTAGAAATTAATGACGCTCTGAAGATCGCGTTTTTTTTTTTTAAATACACCTGTTATGTATTTAATGTTTATTGAGGATTATACGTAATACAAATCCGTTATATAATGTGGCATACTACTATCAGTTATATTTCCGTGTAAAATAAATGTGATTTATTTTGGCTAAATCGTAGAATAGCTTGTAGCAAACTTCCTATGTCCTGATCAGGCCGTAGGTAGACGGGACTGTCTAAGTGAGGACAGCGGCTGTCTGTATACGTGACACGCCCGCCCGCATCAGCAGGGACCTCAACCAACAAATTTGTAGGCACTTCCAAGCACGAGCGAGTAGATGAGAGTCCGGAGGCAGGTGGGCGAGTCGTGTTTGGTTCCGGCTGTATGGATCGTGACAACTGTTCTTGGATCGGTACGAGAGGAGGGAGCTTGTCGGATGTCACTTCTTTAGTCTCTACTTTTCTTTCTAACACTTGCTGTCGCGTGCGCTCTCTCTATCTCTCTCTCCTCCCTCCTATCTCAATCTCTCACTATCTCTCTCTCTCTCACACACACACACACAGAGACGCCCTGTTTTTTTTTTCTTCTAATTACCCTTGTCTCCGCCTTTCCCTTCCCTGTATCCTTCACACTTTTTCTCTTTCTTTCTCCAAGCCCGCTCACTCGCCGTTTCTGTATTTCTAATTCTTTTTCAATCACTTTCTCTCTCTCTCTCTCTTTGTTCTCTCTCTCTTATTCTCTCTAACTATTTCACTACAACTTCCACTCTCTCACACACCCAAGCCTGCCCCCCCCCCCCATTACAAAAATGCCGCTACTTCCACTCTTATTATGGCAACATTTATTATATTCCTTTCTTTCTCTCAAACTCCTCCAAATTCATATCTTATTTTCTCTTTCCATCTTTCAATCTCTCTTCTCTGAACCTAATTCACTTTCTCCTACTTTATTACTTTTCTTAACTTTCACTGACTCTTCCCCTCACTCACTCACTCACTCACTCACTCACTCACTCACTCACTCACTCACTCACTCACTCACTCACTCACTCACTCACTCTCCCACTCACTCACTCACTCACTCACTCCCACTCACTAACTAACTAACTAACTCACTCACTCACTCACTCACTCACCACTCCCTCTCACTTACTCACTCATCCACTCCCTCTCACTCACTCGCTCATCCACTCACTCACTCCCTTCCTCACTCACTCACTCACTCACTCACACACACATTCACTCACTCTCACAAACACACACATCCACTCACTCACACGAACACTTACCCACTCACACATTCACTCATTCATTCACACACACTCACTCACTCACTCAGTCATACTCGATTTCTATCAGTTTCATAAACTCTCACACACCCTCCCTCTCTCACTCCCTCCCTCCATCACTCTATTTTCCTTTCCCTATTTATCTTTTACTTCAACTCACTCTTTCATTTCTTGTTCACCTCACTTTCTTCCTCTGCCTCTTTCCTCGCACTCTGTTTCTCTAAACGTTTCCTAATCACTGTCGTGCATCTCCAAGTCACGTTTACTCCCCTCCCGTTCCCCCCCCACACCCTCTGTGTATGTGTGCAGTCTTCATTGTCTCCACTCTTACTCTCCTTTTATCCTTTTATTCCACCTGTTCTGTAGAACACTCTCATCTAAATACAACTTCTCTATCTGTCTCTCTTCACCCTCATTCTCTCCTCTCCCTTCCACGTACACACACACACACACACGAGCAAAGATTCACACACACACACACACACACACACACGAGCAAAGATTCACACACACACACACACTTGCATGACTCACTCCTCCACGAGCCTGAATTGGTCAATATCCGGTGAGAGAGGCAGACGAGGGCGGCCAAGAAGTCCAGACGCGAGTGCAGAATTGGGAAAAGGTGCGGAAATCATTTGCCCCAGAAAAATAAAAAAAAAAATAAATGCGCATCGGATCAAATATGGCGCGACTCTACTATAGAACTACAAGTTTGCCGATGGGCGTGGCAAAGAGGCTAGAAAATTAGTGCCCTCTATCTGTTGGAGTCTTCACTACAACCAGGACTTTTTTTTTTTTTTTGGGGGGGGGGGGGGGGGGGGGCAGAAATGTCCGGGACGCGGTTTAGTGGACTTTCAAGATCTCAACGGTCATTTACTTCCTTTATATACATTTTTATAAATGTAACAGAATTTTACAGTAAAATGTAACGTAACACGATAAGCATACTCCATTTTAAAAAAAAAAAAAAATACAGCAGCGCATCAGAAGCCTGGTAACATCATCATCATCATCAGGTGCCATGTCGGTTGGCGTAGGCGATCATCTCTCTGATTCGTTAAGGTTTTCTTGTTTAACGGTACGGAAGTGGCAGAGGTAAGTAAGGTAACACTTTTGTACGAGAAGCAGTAATTACAAGCAAGACAAAAGATTCATATGACATCAAAGTCAGTCCCATTGGTAACTTGAACTAATCAGTTTCAAAGGGTCAAACGCAATTAAGTTCACGTAAAATTTGTCTAACTTTAAGAAAACACGACAGTCTTGGAAGTCAGATGCCCTTTTATAACTTCAAAAAACAACGACATGGCTAGAGAGTCAGATGCCTTTTATAGCTTCAAGAAACAACGACATGGCTAGAGAGTCAGATGCCTTTTATAACTTCAAGAAAACAACTACATGGCTAGAGAGTCAGATGCCTTTTATAACTTCAAGAAAACAACTACATGGCTAGAGAGTCAGATGCCTATTATAACTTCAAGAAAACAACGACATGGCTAGAGAGTCAGATGCCTTTTATAACTTCAAGAAAACAACGACATGGCTAGAGAGTCAGATGCCTTTCATAACTTCAAGAAAACAAATACATGGCTAGAGAGTCTGATGCCCTTTTATAACTTCAAGAAAACAACTACATGGCTAGAGAGTCAGACGCCCTTTTGTAACTTCAAGAAAACAACTACATGGCTAGAGAGTCAGATGCCTTTTGTAACTTCAAGAAAACAACGACATGGCTAGAAAGTCAGATGCCCTTTTGTAACTTCAAGAAAACAACTACATCGCTAGAGAGTCAGATGCCCTTTTGTAACTTCAAGAAAACAACTACATGGCTAGAGAGTCAGACGCCCTTTTGTAACTTCAAGAAAACAACTACATGGCTAGAAAGTCAGATGCCCTTTTGTAACTTCAAGAAAACAACTACATCGCTAGAGAGTCAGATGCCTTTTGTAACTTCAAGAAAACAACTACATCGCTAGAGAGTCAGATGCCCTTTTGTAACTTCAAGAAAACAACTACATGGCTAGAGAGTCAGACGCCCTTTTGTAACTTCAAGAAACAACTACATGGCTAGAAAGTCAGATGCCCTTTTGTAACTTCAAGAAAACAACTACATGGCTAGAGAGTCAGATGCCCTTTTGTAACTTCAAGAAAACAACTACATGGCTAGAGAGTCAGATGCCTTTTATAACATCAACAAAAGAACGACATGGCTAGAGAAGTCAGATGCCCTTTTGTAAACTTCAAGAAAACAACTACATGGCTAGAAGAGTCAGATGCCCTTTTGTCACTTCAAGAAAACAACGACAGTCTAGGAAGTCAGATGCCTTTTATAACATCAACAAAAGAACGACATGGCTAGAGAGTCAGATGCCTTTTTGTAATAAAAAAAATGCTGCCACATACAAACATGAGTTATGAGATTAGCATTAGATCACGAGATATGAGATTAGAAGATATATGAGATTAGAAGATATATGAGATTAGAAGATATATGAGATTAGAAGATATATGAGATTAGAAGATATATGAGATTAGAAGATATATGAATTAGAAGTATATGAGATTAGAAGATATATGAGATTAGAAGATATATTGAGATTAGAAGATATATGAGATTAGAAGTTATATGAGATTAGAAGTTATATGAGATTAGAAGTTATATGAGATTAGAAGTTATATGAGATAGAAGTTATATGAGATTAGAAGATATATGAGATTAGAAGAATATGAGATTAGAAGATATATGAGATTAGAAGTTATATGAGATTAGAAGTTATATGAGATTAGAAGATATATGAATTAGAAGATATATGAGATTAGAAGATATATGAGATTAAAAGTTATATGAGATTAGAAGTTATATGAGATTAGAGTTAATATGAGATTAGAAGATATATGGAGATTAGAAAGATATATGAGATAGAAGATATATGAGATTAGAAGATATATGAGATTAGAAGTTATATGAGATTAGAAGATATATGAGATTAGAAGTTATATGAGATAGAAGATATATGAGATTAGAAGATATATGAGATTAGAAGATATATGAGATAGAAGATAATGAGATTAGAAGATATATGAGATTAGAAGATATATGAGATTAGAAGATATATGAGATTAGAAGTTATATGAGATTAACGATCTCTATTTGCAGACGATCCAGGCGCTGATACACGGACATTAAAACAACAGAAGACTTTGCAAGTGCGTTTACCTAGACCTGACAACACAGGAACCAATCATCTTCATCATTATCAAGTGCCATCTCCGCATCGAAATTGGCTACCATGGAGCGCCATTCCGCTTTGTCTCTTGCTTTGATGGTGAGGTTATATAGGCTGATTTTGATAGTCCATCTTTTCATGTTACGTTCATGTTAGTTTTGGTCTGCCTCTGCTCTTTTACCCTGTATTTTCCCCTCCAAGATTACTTTTAGTAGGATGTTGTGTCTTTTAAATGGCCCAAAAAATCGCATTTGTCTTGTTTGAATTGTGTTTAGTAGTTCTCTTTTCATTTTTTAGTTGTTTTAAGACTTCATCGTTTGTTTTAGGAACCCATACAACATGAAAAATAGCACCAATCCGACTAAGTCATGAACAATGCTAAAGAAAACATAACATCAAAATAACGTAGACGGCGACAATGAAAACATGTAGATGAGTTAAATATCTAGGACGTCAAATGATATACGATAATTCAAAAAGCAGCAGAAATAGACTCCAGATGGCAAAAAGCTTGTCAAATAATCAGGCTAGCAGCCCCACTATTGCCCACAAGGAAAGAGACGAAAGGCTAAATGGGCACTCCACACAAAAACATATTCTCTCCATTGTTATGCTACTATGCCAGGCTCAAACACCATCAGGAAATAACCACCACTGACATTAAATGTGTTAATCCCATAACAAGAAATAGCATACAGCAGAGATCATAAGATAAGACTTAGTAGAGAAGTAAGAGCCCAACCACGTCAAGTGACGTATAGGGAATATGGTGTTAGTGACCATAGTTTTTAAGACCATCTGCACATGATTTTGGGTTAATGTGGTCGTAATACGCCCGTGCCGCTTTACTTAACAGATAGATCCCGTCCCTATTAAGTGAAACCTTGTGTGAAGCCCCTCGATCAGAATCGAACCTGACCTCTTGTCCATTGTAAAAAAAAGTAAAGTAGCCCGTCTCGCCAAGTGGCGTATATAGGGAATATGGTGTCAGTGACCATACATTTTACAGACCCTCGCACATGATTTTGGGGTAATGCGGTATTACGCCCAGCCGTTTTACTTTCCAGAAAAAATCCGGTACCCATTAAAGTCCTGGGTGAACCGGAAGCCATCGATTGGGATCGAACCCTACCTCTTGTCCATTGTAGTGCAGTTCATTAACCACTGAGCTATTGCAGCTCCCACTTGTCCATTGTAGTCCAGTTCATTAACCACTGAGCTATGCGGCTCCCACTTGTCCATTGTAGTCCAGTTCATTAACCACTGAGCTATCGCGGCTCCCTAAAATAAGACTTAGGGTGAGCGGGGGATAAAACTAGAGATAATTTCCGTCATTGAAAACATTTTTTTAAATGTAACATTAATTGACCACGTGATAAGACAAAACATGACACAACGGAACGTTACAACTGATACAAAGTATCAGACCAATGGGAATAATAGAACAAAGAAAGTATGTGTTAGCACTCGGAAAAAATTGACAGAAAAACAACAATAGAAAAAACGAAGAACAATATATGGTCCGAAGTATCAGACCAAAGGCCTGACAATGATAACGATGAATTCATGAAATATCATAAACCGCTAAGCAGCAAGCGGAGAGGTCGAGAGAAGAGTAGAACACTGCAAACTCTATCACCCTTCACGCTGATAGGTGCACCAGGAAGGAAAGAAAGGACATTCGTTGAGTTGTGAAGCCAGTGTGTAACTACCACATTCGTTGAGTTGTGAAGCCAGTGTGTAACTACCACATTCGTTGAGTTGTGAAGCCAGTGTGTAACTACCACATTCGTTGAGTTGTGAAGCCAGTGTGTAACTACCACATTCGTTGAGTTGTGAAGCCAGTGTGTAACTACCACATTCGTTGAGTTGTGAAGCCAGTGTGTAACTACCACATTCGTTGAGTTGTGAAGCCAGTGTGTAACTACCACTTTCGTTGAGTTGTGAAGCCAGTGTGTAACTACCACATTCGTTGAGTTGTGAAGCCAGTGTGTAACTACCACATTCGTTGAGTTGTGAAGCCAGTGTGTAACTACCACTTTCGTTGAGTTGTGAAGCCAGTGTGTAACTACCACATTCGTTGAGTTGTGAAGCCAGTGTGTAACTACCACATTCGTTGAGTTGTGAAGCCAGTGTGTAACTACCACATTCGTTGAGTTGTGAAGCCAGTGTGTAACTACCACATTCGTTGAGTTGTGAAGCCAGTGTGTAACTACCACATTCGTTGAGTTGTGAAGCCAGTGTGTAACTACCACTTTCGTTGAGTTGTGAAGCCAGTGTGTAACTACCACATTCGTTGAGTTGTGAAGCCAGTGTGTAACTACCACATTCGTTGAGTTGTGAAGCCAGTGTGTAACTACCACTTTCGTTGAGTTGTGAAGCCAGTGTGTAACTACCACTTTTGTTGAGTTGTGAAGCCAGTGTGTAACAACCACTTGCGTTGAGTTGTGAAGCCAGTGTGTAACTACCACTTTCGTTGAGTTGTGAAGCCAGTGTGTAACTACCACATTCGTTGAGTTGTGAAGCCAGTGTGTAACTACCACATTCGTTGAGTTGTGAAACCAGTGTGTAACTACCACATTCGTTGAGTTGTGAACCAGTGTGTAACTACCACATTCGTTGAGTTGTGAAGCCAGTGTGCAACTACCACTTTCGTTGAGTTGTGAAGCCAGTGTGTAACTACCACATTCGTTGAGTTGTGAAGCCAGTGTGTAACTACCACATTCGTTGAGTTGTGAAGCCAGTGTGTAACTACCACATTCGTTGAGTTGTGAAGCCAGTGTGTAACTACCACTTTCGTTGAGTTGTGAAGCCAGTGTGTAACTACCACTTTCGTTGGGTTGTGAAGCCAGTGTGTAACTACCACTTTCGTTGAGCTGTGAAGCCAGTGTGTAACTACCACTTTTGTTGAGTTGTGAAGCCAGTGTGTAACTACCACTTTCGTTGAGTTGTGAAACCAGTGTGTAACTACCACTTTCGTTGAGTTGTGAAGCCAGTGTGTAACTACCACTTTCGTTGAGTTGTGAAGCCAGTGTGTAACTACCACATTCGTTGAGTTGTGAAGCCAGTGTGTAACTACCACATTCGTTGAGTTGTGAAGCCAGTGTGTAACTACCACTTTCGTTGAGTTGTGAAGCCAGTGTGTAACTACCACATTCGTTGAGTTATGAAGCCAGTGTGTAACTACCACATTCGTTGAGTTGTGAAGCCAGTGTGTAACTACCACATTCGTTGAGTTGTGAAGCCAGTGTGTAACTACCACATTCGTTGAGTTGTGAAGCCAGTGTGTAACTACCACTTTCGTTGAGTTGTGAAGCCAGTGTGTAACTACCACTTTCGTTGGGTTGTGAAGCCAGTGTGTAACTACCACTTTCGTTGAGTTGTGAAGCCAGTGTGTAACTACCACGTTCATTGAGTTGTGAAGCCAGTGTGTAACTACCACATTCGTTGAGTTGTGAAGCCAGTGAGTAACTACCACTTTCGGTGGGGCTGCGGCTTGACAGACATCAAGGAAATAGAGACAGAACAACGAAGACGGTTGGAAAGTCTCGTGTAATAGATTCCCCAAGACATTCAAGGGAGTAGAAACAGAACAATGAGAAGACAATAGCTGTAATTTATTGTGACAACTGGGAAAATTTAGGGACCAAGAGATAGAGGGAAGCAAAGAGATAATATACCAGGCAGCTTAAGAGAATGGCTTGGCAGAAGGTCAACAACAGAAAGGATAAATAAATGTCGAGATCGAAAGTTGTGGTGAGACATGATCACCCACACCAGCAGGCAGGGTACTTGATGATGATGATATTCAATGAAAAATCCCTTGGAGAATAAAAAAGAGCAATGAAGAAATATTAAAAGACTTAAACGTTAAAAGAACTGGGTTATAAACAACATTCTATAAAGAGAACTAAAATACAACAACCACATCAAAAGACAAAGCAGGCTGGAAATAAGAATAATGGAAGGCATGGTTCCTGAGCGACGAGACAAGGACAGATACAAGGAAAGCTATTTCTAGATAACACATAGACCTTGAACATGACGACTGAAGAAGTGGGGATCGGCTAGAGACAGAGATTCTTTCAGGCGAGGTGTGGTGAATGCAACGTTATGTGGGAGATCTGGCTAGAGACAGAGATTCTTTCAGGCGGACTGTGGTGAATGCAACGTTATGTGGGAGATCTGGCTACAGACAGATATTCTTTCACATGGGCTGTGGTGAATGCAACGTTATGTGGGAGATCTGGCTAGAGACAGAGGTTCTTTTCGACAGGGTGTGGTGAATGCAACGTTCTGTGGGAGATCTGGCTAGAGACAGAGGTTCTTTTCGACGGGGTGTGGTGAATGCAACGTTCTGTGGGACATCTGGCTAGAGACAGAGATTCTTTCAGGCGGACTGTGGTTTATGCAACGTTCTGTGGGAGATCTGGCTAGAGACAGAGGTTCTTTTCGACGGGGTGTGGTGAATGCAACGTTCTGTGGGACATCTGGCTAGAGACAGAGATTCTTTCAGGCGGACTGTGGTTTATGCAACGTTCTGTGGGAGATCTGGCTAGAGACAGAGGTTCTTTTCGACGGGTGTGGTGAATGCAACGTTCTGTGGGACATCTGGCTAGAGACAGAGATTCTTTCAGGCGGACTGTGGTTTATGCAACGTTCTGTGGGAGATCTGGCTAGAGACAGAGGTTCTTCTCAACGGGCTATGGTGCGTGCAACGTTATGTGGAGATCTGGCTAGAGACAGAGTTTCTTTTCGGCGAAGTGTGGTGAGTTCAACGTTATGTGGAGATCTGGCTAAAAACATATGTTCTTTTCGACGGAGTGTGGTGAATGCCGCGTTCTGCAAAGGACAAAAACAACCCAATGAAAATTCAAATAAGCTGATTTTTGCGTGGACATTTCCAAACAAACAGCGAATGGAAAGAAGAAAATGAAGATTAATAAGAAGAGGAGCGACAGGCCGCCCTACTTTCTGAATCTAGCTCTAATATTCTGAAGGCTGGTCAACTCCATAGCTGAATGAGACCAGGGAAAAGAGTCGCCAATTTTGGGAATTGAATTGAGACCAGCCTGGTGAACTAATGAGAGCATTAACCGCTCCGTTATCTCAGCTTCTAGTGAAATAAGGACAAAGTTGGTATAGCGGATCCAGGGATGAATTAACTTTAGACCAACACTACTGGCATTTCAAAGTTATTATTATAAAACTTTCGTGTTAAGCAAAATGATCTTTTTGCCGTGGTTTATTCTCTGATCAATGTTGATAATGCGCACATCAACAATCTATACAGAGGTTGATGTTGGGTAATTCAACATTTCAAGACAGATAGCTGCATCCAAACTATTAAAATAGTCTCGGAGTGACCAATCATGGGGAGCCAAATGCATATTGGATGTTGTTACTGCCTAGTTAGTCGTTGTGGGGGTCAATGGTGACTGCGCCGGACAGTAGTCAAGTAAAAGAAAACAATTATTGCTAAACAAGGAGTATATTCTGAATCACCGCGAGAGCTACGGTGAACGTATCACATGTAACAGTAATGCTGATGGACGTGACTGTATGTGCACCTGTGATAACACACTCGGTGCAACGCACCCGGTCGAGGAATAAATTAAGGTGCTCTCAGAGCTTTCCTGGTCATTATCAATCTATTGTTAAGTCTAATTCATAACATATTGTTTCAGTAATTTTTATTTATTTATTTATTTTATTTATTTATTTATTTATTTATTATTATTTTATTTTTTTTTTTTTGGGGGGGGGGGTTTAGTCAAAGCAAATTTGAATATGAATTCGTGTGCGACACACGTCTCTAGACTTGTCATTCAAACTTCTTTGTAGGTGGCGTGAGAAAAGACAAGTATGAAACGTAGTTATCACAAGGGAAACATTGGAAAAAGTAATTGGAAGACCAAGGAGTTAACATATGACGTAGTTGTCCAGATGACGTCATGAACTAGAGATCTAATGAAACAAATCTCGGACATGGGACAGATAGGAAATGAGAAACATGATAGCTATGACCATATGTCACGGCACCAGATGGTAGTGATTAAAACAGACGATGCGTCAAGATTAATCCATTGCAGACGTGATAGAGTTGTCCTATTTTAGCTTTACAAACCTAAACTAAAATAAATGTGATTATGAGTGCCCTTCCTCTGTGTTATCTCCTTCTCGATGTGCAAGATGCCATTTTGTTATAATTAAATGGGCTGAAGAGTGCATGGGGCCATCCAGAGACATGCCTAACACAAGGAAAACGCTGTAGCTATTACGTTCTTGTCACTGCCCAGAAACTTTATTTAATATCAGGAATGGCGTCAAGAGTGTGCCAGATTTCGAATCCGACTGTGTACTAAACTTAAAAGCCATTATTTTAATAATGACCAAGGCGGCACATAGAAAGGAACTCATAAAATATCTCCTAAGTCTTTTTTTTTTTTTTGGCTTCATATCACAGAACCATAAGCATACTTGTTTCTTAATTGTTATATATAAATACAATTCACTCACTCACTCACAATTATTTTATCACAGTATGTATGGATGTGAAAGTCGGAAATCTACACAGACTTTAGATAAGAAATTAAACGCCTTTGAAAACAAATGTCTTCGACGGATCTCAAACATAAGCTAGAAAGAATACATCTGAAACATAAGCTAGAAAGAATACATCTGAAACATAAGCTAGAAAGAATATATCTGAAACATAAGCTAGAAAGAATACATCTCAAACATAAGCTAGAAAGAATACATCTGAAACATAAGCTGGAAAGAATACATCTCAAACATAAGCTAGAAAGAATACATCTGAAACATAAGCTGGAAAGAATACATCTGAAACATAAGCTAGAAAGAATACATCTGAAACTTAAGCTGGAAAGAATACATCTGAAACATAAGCTGGAAAGAATACATCTCAAACATAAGCTAGAAAGAATACATCTGAAACATAAGCTAGAAAGAATACATCTGAAACATAAGCTGGAAAGAATACATCTCAAACATAAGCTAGAAAGAATACATCTGAAGCATAAGTTGGAAAGAATACATCTCAAACATAAGCTAGAAAGAATACATCTGAAACATAAGCTGGAAAGAATACATTTGAAACATAAGCTGGAAAGAATACATCTCAAACATAAGCTGGAAAGAATATATCTGAAACATAAGCTGGAAAGAATACATCTCAAACGAACAGATAAAAGCGAATCGAAACAATAATACGTGTCAAGCTTTATAAGAACAAGGTTTTCGAGATACATCGGTCATGTGCTGAGAATGAAAGAAGAAAGCTTCCCCATCAGACAACCATGTGGAAACCATCTGGAAAAAGAAACAAGGTAGACCAAGAGAATCACTATGTAGAGCCGTTACTAGGGAATGCTCAACTATGAGACTCAGAATTAAGCAACACCTACATGAACTGTAGGTATGGCTGTTTAACTACAGTAAATCGTCTATGACTTCCGCTCTATGAGACGTCTTCGGCCCGAGAGGAAATTAATGAATGAACAAACGAATGAATGAACAAACGAATGAATGAATACGTGAATGAATATGCCTGCGATGGGAAACTCGTTATACAGAGCTTTGCGACAGGAGGTAATCTGATCACCAGAAGTGGCTTAGGGAGTAAGTGTTTCTGACTTTTAACTTATGAACACTCCAAGGGGATGAGTTCACTTGGGGCATGACTGACACGCGTCGCCTCCTGCTCCATTCTAAGCTTGAAAGTTTGCGAAGCGTCCGAACTGAACGTAGCATCAGCCTATACTATCAGGCTATACTATCAGCCTATACTATCAGCCTATACAATCAATCAGCCTATACTATCAGACTATACTATCAGTCTATACTATCAGGCTATACTATCAGGCTATACTATCAGCCTATACTATCAGGCTATACTATCAGCCTATACTATCAGCCTATACTATCAGGCTATACTAGCAGCCTATACTATCAACCTATACTATCAGGCTATACTAGCAGCCTATACTATCAGCCTATACTATCAGGCTATACTATCAAGCTATACTATCAGGCTATACTATCAGCCTATACTATTAGCCTATTCTATAAGCCTGTACTATCAGGCTATACTATCAGCCTATACTATTAGCCTATTCTATCAGCCTGTACTATCAGGCTATACTATCAGGCTATACTATCAGTCTATACTATCAGGCTATACCATCAGCCTATACTATTAGCCTATTCTATCAGCCTATACCATCAGCCTATACTATCAGCCTATACCATCAACCTATACTATTAGCCTATACTATTAGCCTATACCATCATCAGCCTATACTATTAGCCTATACTATTAGCCTATACCATCAGTCTATACCATCAGCCTATACTATTAGCCTATACTATTAGCCTATACTATTAGCCTATACCATCAGCCTATACCATCAGCCTATACTATCAGCCTATACTATTAGCCTATACCATCAGCCTATACCATCAGTCTATACTATTAGCCTATACCATCAGTCTATACCATCAGCCTATACTATCAGCCTATACTATCAGTCTATACTATTAGCCTATACCATCAGTCTATACTATTAGCCTATACCATCAGCCTATACCATCAGCCTATACTATCAGCCTATACTATTAGCCTATACCATCAGCCTATACTATTAGCCTATACCATCAGCCTATACTATTAGCCTATACCATTAGCCTATACTATTAGCCTATACCATCAGCCTATACTATTAGCCTATACCATCAGCCTATACTATTAGCCTATACCATCAGTCTATACTATTAGGCTATATTGCTTCAGCTGTTACGCTGTTCTTGACACGTCACAACTATTTTGTCATATTTTTCTGCATTCTAACGTTTGTATTGTTGGATGCTCCCAAATGTAACCGTTACGGTCGATACGTTGCATGCAACATATTTTTATACAACAAACGTTTATACAACATTTTATACAACAAACATTTCTACAACATTTTATGCAACAAACGTTTCTACAACATTCTATACAATAAACATTTCTACAACATTTTATACAACAAACATTTCTACAACATTTTATACAACAAACGTTTCTACAACATTCTATACAACAAAACTATAACTTTCAGTGCCATTTTTCAATAAGCAATGTTCTAGAAGGTCCACACCCTTCACAATTTTCTGTTATAGTTTAACCCCCCCACCCCAACCACCATTTTTTTGGCTGACATTTTAAGAATTGGTAAACGGGGACAGGAAAAAAAAGAAACAATGGAAGTGGGGAAGGGTGGGGTGTGTGTGTGGGGGGTGTTGCTGGGAGGGAATTAATAAAAATAAAGTATGGAGACTCACAAGTCGTTAAGAAGCGCAGTGCGCAGAAAAGATTACGACACGAATTTTTATAAAACAATCTTCGAGTGTTGAGTATTGTGCAATATGTCATTCCATGTCAAGTGTCACCGCAACGTGGAAAATTGGCTACAATTTATTCTTATCGTTCTCACTGTCTCTCCAAACTCTAAATATCTTTCTCTTACATATTTCTCATTTTCTTTAAAAAAAAAAAAAAAAAAAGCCAAACCCTGAGCCTTATATATATATATATTGACCTTTCGAGCCGTAACCGGCCCATAGGGCGTAGACCAAGATACACCTTCTCCTACATGAATTTTTGTTCTAGCAGTTTTCTTTTAAAGATATTTTATCAAATCTCGCCATCTGTCTCTGTTCTGTGCAAGCAGTTCTATCTCATTGAGGGAGCCGATTCCTGTTGCTGCTCTTGCCTCTCTCATCAATGTTCTTCTCAGTGTCTCCCTGGGTCTTCCTCTTTTTCTTTTACCTGTTGTTTCCCATATGAGGGCTTGCTTTGCTATTCGATTATTATCTCTTCTCATCACATGTCCCACGTATGACCATCGTCTTTTCTTTATTACTGAAGATATTAGTGGTTGATTGGCGATTTCTCTAATTTCCTCGTTTGTTTTGAATTCGTTCCATTCTATACCAAGTATTTTCCTTAGACATTTATTTTCGAATGCGTTCAACTTTGTTTCTATATCTCTTGTTGTTTTCCAGCTTTCACACGCATACGTAAGGGTTGATAGTACATTTGATTTGAATAGCCTAAGTTTTGTGTTTGTGCTAATGAGTTTTGATTTCCACAACTTTTCAAGGCTTCTGAAAGACATTGCTGCTTTAGCCAGTCTGATTCTAATTTCTTTGCTCGTATCCCCTTCTCGATCAATGTGACTTCCAAGATAGATAAAGTATATATATATATATATATATATATATATATATATATATATATATATATATATATATATATATATATAAATAAACTGTTAAATCTATGTTTCTGGTGATTCTAAGTTTATTTTCTGGTTTTCTTTCTTTCTCACTCTCACTTTCTATAGAAAACTCTGTTGCACATTCTCTCTTTTACTGTTCACATTCTTTTCCTTTTACATTATCTCATTCACATCTCACACTGCTTCATATTTGATTAGTGACAAATGACATATTAGCCCAAACGTCCAAAATAACGACCAAACAAGAACGGAGCTAAAAAAGAGCTTCAAATGTTCAACTTTTGAAACGTACTTGTCTGATGACGGAAGTTCTTAAACATAACATGAGGGGTGCCTGGTATATGGTTCCTTTTCTCCCTCGCTCTCTATTACTCACGGACAGCTTCTGCCTATGGCGTTGCCAATACAGCAGGTATTTCATGTATCCATTCATATCACTTATCATCATTTATATTCCGCCCCACCCCAAATCAAAAATCGTCATCAACATGGTGCCACGCCCATTAATATTAAAGAGCGAATGCTTTTTTTTCTCTCCTTTTCTTTTCTTCCATTACTTTTCCCGTCTCGGTGTCACGGGAGATACACAATACATCTCCAGATCTTTGGTCAGCCTCGACCTTGGAAACTTGATATCGAAAGTAGTGGCTGGTGTCTTTGAGCAGATCAGACACGACAAAAATAATGTTTCACTGTCTGTGAGGTCACATGATGTAAGACGTAACGAGAGTTCAGCTAATTGGCTGCCGGTAGCGTTGTTTCCATGAATGGACAAGCCGGACCTACTGATGATCTCAATTTTTTGGCGAGGTTGGCAAGGGTCAAGGACTCTAGAAAAGAAAGTCAATCAAAAGGAGAGAAGAGAATCGTCAGAGGAGGGGGGAAAATCAGGAGGGGAGACTCATGTCAGAAGAGGAGAATCGTGTCATAATATGAGGAAAACTAGAAGGGATGAATCAAGTCAGAAGGGGAGAATCGTGTAAGAAGAGGGGGAAAATCAGAAGGGGAGGCTCATGTTTAAAAGGAAGAATCAAGTCAAAAGGGAAGAATCTGGTCTGAAGGGGAGAATCTAGTCAGAATTGGACTATCATCTAGTTGGAAGGTAGGGGGGGGGGGGGGTGTCCAAGTCAGACGGGGAAAATCATGTCAAAATTGGAGAAGCAAGTCAGAAGAGGAGAATCAAGATAAGAGCAGTGTGTGAAAAGCCAAGAAGGCGAATCACTGACACAGAATTGGTGTCTTCACTTGTAACAAGTTATGAGGTAAACTGTAGAAGTAATACTGGCATTAATGAATTTTTCCGACGTGAGAGGTGCATCAGCTGACGACTGGCTAATTAACGTTAGCACCAGATGCTGTTGCAGAGTTCCTTTGATGTTGTTGTTCCATGTTACTCTGAATCTGCCTGGGACTATATCTCTATTTACTGTTCCAATCGGTACGCGCATGCCATCACGATATGAGGCAACAGGGCAATCATTCTAAGCAGGTAAACAGTTTTATTTGTTACTTCTGTCTTTAGTTCTCATGGACAACAGACAAGAAAATACTGGAGGCTGTAGAAATGTGGTTTTACAGAAGAATGTTGAGAATACCACGGACAGCTAAGAAGAGTAATGAAAACGTTCTGAAAGAGGCCAAAGCAAAAAGAGAGCTAATTTCCAATATTAGGAAGAAACAATCATCATTTTTTGGCCATGTAATGAGAAGGGAACAGTTGGAATATATTGCGACAACTGGGAAAATTGAGGGACGAAGAGATAGAGGGAAGCAAATAGAAAATATACCAGACGGCTTAAGAGAATGGCTTGGCAGAAGGTCAACAATAGAAATTATAAATAACTGTCAAGATCGAAAGTTGTGGAGAGACATGATCACCTACGCTATCAGACATGACACTAGATGATAATGACGTCTTTAGTTCAAGAATGATTCTATCCAGTTCTTTCATTTCTGGTCCATATCGAATTATGTCTCTTCTGGTTATTCTTTCAGCTTTAATTTATTATTAGCTTGTTTACCAAATTGCTTCGCAATACTGACCTAATGTCAACACACTGATAATCCTGTTTGCCACTTCATTTAGTGTAGTCTCACTGTGTACGGTGTCCATACCACAAAAGTCACCACCTTTAAGACGCCCATTATGGCTTCAATAGTCCATTATCAAATTATTACTGCCATAAATCACAAATCTAAAAGTTGAACATCATATTGAGGACATGATGACGTTTAAGAAAACATAAGTATGGCATTTAGCACGTTATTAGGAATCTCCAAAGGATTTACAAGAGAACTAACGGAATAGAAGAGATGAGAGTACTCTTTAGAGGGGTGTGAAGGTATGATTTTGACGTGTGTGAAGATATGCTTTAGAGATGTGTGAGGGTATTTATTAGAAGTGTGTGAAGGTATGTCTTAGAGGTGTGTGAAGGTATGTCTTAGAGGTGTGTTAAGGTGTGTCTTATAGGTTTGTGAAGGCATGCTTTAGAGATGTGTGAAGATATGTATTAGAGGTGTGTGAAGGTATGTCTTAGAGGTGTGTGAAGTTATGTCATAGAGGTGTGTGATGGCATGTCTTAGAGGTGTGTAAAGGTAAGTCTTAGAGGTGTGTGAAGGTATGTCTTAGAGGTGTGTGAAGATATGTATTAGAGGTTTGTGAAGGTATGTCTTAGAGGTGTGTGAAGGTATGTCATAGAGGTGTGTGAAGGTATGTCTTAGAGGTGTGTGAAGGTATATCTTAGAGGTGTGTGAAGGTATATCTTAGAGGTGTGTGAAGGTATGTCTTAGAGGTGTGTGAAGGTATGTCTTAGAGGTGAGTGAAGGTATGTCTTAGAGGTGTCTGAAGGTATATCTTAGAAGTGTATGAAGGTATGTCTTAGAGATGTGTGAATGTATGACTTAGGAGTGTGTGAATGTATGTCTTAGAGGTGAGTGAAGGTATGTCTTAGAGGTGTGTGAAGGTATGCCTTAGAAGTGTGTGAAGGTATGACTTAGGGGTGTGTGACGGTATGACTTAGGGGTGTGTGAAGGTATGACTTAGGGTGTGTGAAGGTATGCTTTAGAGGTGTATGAAGGTATGTTTTAGAGGTTTGTGAAAATATGGCTTAGAGGTGTGTGAAGATATGCTTTAGAGGTGTGTGAAGGTATGCCTTAAAGGTGTCTAAAGGTTTGTCTTAGAGGTGATGAAGGTATGCTTTAGCGATGCTTAAAGGTATATTTTACAGGTCTATGAAAGTATGCCTTAGATGTGTCTGAAGGTATGCTTTAAAGGCGTATCTATCTCTCTCTCTCTCTCTCTCTCTCTCTCTCTCTCTGCGATCAAGACTCAATCAGAGCCGGATTGAAGTCAGCTGTCTGTTTAAGCGAATCGATTGCCCCATATAGTTTTTCTTCCAGGGAGGTGGGCGTGGACCACATTGCTCTTCTCAGGTCTGTGTACTGGGGGCAATCCTGTAGAACATGTTTTGTAGTCATATTGTCCAGTGTACAGTGGCATAAGCTGGTTGTACCTATTTTGAATTTGGTGAACATGCGATTTCTCATTCTATTGTGGCCATTGCGTAGGCGAAGTATGATGACTTGATCTCTCCTTGATAGTTGGTGGTATCCGTCACTCTCGTTATGCTTTATGTGTTCTCGTTTCCATTTTTCATGGAACTGACGCTTGATGATGGATTTGGCTTCATCATAACTGAGCGGATGGTTCTCTTGTGGTAATCTCCCTCCCTCTTTAGCTAATTTATCTGCGCGTTCGTTCCCGTGTATATTACAGTGTGATGGTATCCACTGAATGACCACTCTCTTGAAGTTATTGCATAGTTAGTCTAGGGCTGTTCTCAAGTCATCTAGTTCATTGTTCTTGGGGCTTTTCAGAGCTGATAATACTGACAGTGCATCAGTCAAAATCATCAATTTATTGTGCATGTAATTTTTGTGTTGAGTAGCCAGTGTTGCAGCATCTCTGATGGCCTCAGTTTCTGCTTTAAAGTTGTTTGAGAATTTTCCAGTAACTATTGACTTGGTAATCTCGTCCTGATTATTTAGCGTCAAGAACACACCTCACCCTCCATTTCTAGTGGCATTTGTAGCAGAGCCATCTGTGTATATGTGGGACCAAAAGTCCTGTAGGTAGGTATCGTGTATGTGTTCTTCTGCTACGTGTTTTCCTTCTGTGTCTGATTGGGTGCCTTTTTTAATGATTCCTGTTATGTTTTCCATAAAAGAGAGAGATATATAGAGGCGTGTGAAGGTATCACTTAGAGGTGTGTGAATGTGTGCCTAAGAGGTGTCTGAATGTATTACCTAGATGTGTGTGAAGGTGTTTCTTAGAGGTGTGTGAATGTGTGCCTTAGAGGTGTATGAAGGTATTACCTTAGAGGTGTATGAAGGTATTACCTTAGAAGTGTATGAAGGTATTACCTTAGAGGTGTATGAAGGTATTACCTTAGAGGCGTATGAAGGTATTCTTAGAGGTGTGTGAATGTGTGCCTAAGAGGTGTCTAAATGTATTACCTAGCTGTGTGTGAAGGTATTTCTTAGAGGTGTATGAATGTGTGCCTTAGAGGTGTATGAAGGTATTACCTTAGAGGTGTATGAAGGTATTACCTAGAGGTGTATGAAGGTATTTCTTAATGGTGTGTGAAGGTATGCCTTAGAGGTGTCTGAAGGTATATTTAAGATGTGTGTGAAGGTATGTCTTAGCGTTGTGTGAAGGTATGTCATGCGTTGTGTGAAAGTATACCTTTAATGTCACAAGAACCCTCCCTCCCCTTCCCGTTGGGTGTAAACCCTAACCTGTATATACAAGATTGGAAAACGACAGGCGCTATCTACCGAACCACCCAGAATATCAGTTAAACTAAACTAATTATGAAATAAACACATAAGTAGTTTGTTGTTATTTCTCCATAAGTGTTGATAACAACTGTACTTTTGTCACGTAAAAAAAAACCCAGCAAAAAGCGACATTAAAAACAGAACAAATTATTCAATATTCTTTCCCTGCAACCCCACGTCCCCTCCCAACCTCATCCACGCCCTTATTTCACAACTTATCTCTGAGATAACTCAGCCCCAGCACGTGCCACGCCCTGATGACGCCATCAATCAATTCCCTCTACAGACATAAGCTTCTTAAGAACGTTATGCTTGCGGATACTCGCGCCATTTTGACATCTGCTATTAGTTAGCAGAAGACACAGCAATGCATTCCTGGCAATCCTTATTAAGGTGCTAATTCTCTATTAGAAGATGGCCAAGAACATGCATTTACTTGTTCAATTAGCTCGCTGATTAAACACACTTTTCTTCCGCCCGCTTGATCGCGACTTTTCGTTACCCATAGCCTCGTTTGTAAAGGGTATTACAGTAACAAACATGATGTTATTTCATTCTTCACATCCCCAGCTATCTTCTATGCTCTTTCCATCCAGCATCTGATCAATTTGTCCCAGATTTACCAACTCGACATTATAAAGAAAACAAATCCAGACAGTTTGATTAGACATTACATTTGCTTTGTTACACGACTGCTAACACTATATTTACGCCCATTTAACGCTCTTCTGTGTGCTGACGATTAAGGGCAGTAGTCATCGAGCTAACGCAATGGCAGAACATCGTCTACAAACATAACGTTCCATGGTAAAACATGTCCAATCTCATCAATAGCTGTTCATCCATCACAGATCTTCCATTCATTTATTACAATTACTCTTGGCTGGATCTAATCTTTTCAGCTTTTTCCTTTCTTTCCTTTCCTTTCTTTTCCTTTCCTTTTCTTTTATTTTCTTTCTTCTGTCTCTCACTACTCTTTCCATTGTCTCAAATTCCCAGATTTGCGTTCATAAACACACAATACATTCAATTCGGATGAAAGAAAACCTGATCCTAACATTTAAAGTAGGCGATAACAGCAAGGGAAATCGCTAGTCTGGTCAAACTCCACAAATCAACTTTAGATTGTGTACCTTAGTCATCGATATCGCATCGCCTAGGGCTAAGATACCGAACAGCCAATGCAATGGAAGCGGTCAGCGACTCATAACTGATGGTGTTATTACCAATGAACCAGAACTGATCGAGATTCTACTCCCTTCCCCGACAGTGGTCTTAATAAAGTCTAGTTAATCCACGAGAAGCAATCTATCAAGTTTTATAAGAAGAAGGCTTGGAGATCCATCAGTCATGTGCTAAACATGAATGAAGAAAGACTTTTCCGTCAGGTATTCCGTCAGGTAACCGTCAGGTATTCCGTCAGGTATTCCGTCAGGTATTTCATCAGGTACTTCATCAGGTATTTCGTCAGGTATTTGTGTGGAAACCACTCATTCATGTTCCTGTCAAGCTGAACACAGGGCGCATAGGGCGGAAGTAAAAGTTCTCCGCGATTGGCGATCTGTTGCTAGTTCTTGGTTATCCTTAGTCCCATGGTTGAGTCTACCCTATTAATTGCTAAAACAAATGCTACAGTTTACAAAGTACTCATCAACAGTACTCTTTTGTAAGGCAGCGAGTCATGGACAACTTATTCAAAACAAAGAGAAGGCTAAATGCATTCCATATGCGATGCCATCGCCGTATTCTTGGTATCACCTAGAAGGATAAAGTGGCAGAAACGGATGTCCTCACACACACAGGCCTCCCGAACATCTACACGCTGCTCAAACAAAATAGGTTACGCTGAATTGGCCACTTACACAGTATGAAAGATGGCCGCATACCACCAAATATATACTTTATGGACGAAAAGCAGTTGAGAAAAGAACTAGGGGGGGGGGGGGGGGCTCCATTCTCTGATTTATAAACGTGACGTCTGGACTCTGAACATAGACCCTGGGGCCTGATTTCTTTGGAAAAACGCTCTAAAGCTCCAACTGAAGCAAAAAGAAGACAGATTCATAGAAAAAGAGAATACACAGCAAAAGAAAATAAAAAAATAAAATTTCCTAGGGGAGCTATAAAATACATAGTCGACTATGACTGACGGAGGCTACTATCGTTATACATCCTTACAGGGATAGAAGGAGTAGACAAGTTGAGAAAGAAAGAAAGAAAGGAAGGAAGAAAAAAGAAAGAAAGAAAGAAAGAAAGAAAAAAAGAAAGAAAGAAAGAAAGAATAAAGAACGAAAGAAAGAAAGAAAGAAAGAAAGAAAGAAAGAAAGAAAGAAAGAAAGAAAGAAAGAAAGAAAGAAAGAAAGAAAGAAAGAAAGAAAGAAAGAAAGAAAGAAAGAAAGAAAGAAAGAAAGAAAGAAAGAAAGAAAGAAAGAAAGAAAGAAAGAAAGAAAGGGAGATTTTTAAAAAATGAACTAACAGGGTCATGGAGAGAGCTGGAAAGATTAGACCCAGTCAAGAGTAATTCTAATAAATGAATTGAAGATCTAAGATGAACAGCTGAATTGTTATTGATGAGACTACATGTTTATACCATGGAACGTTATGTTTCTACACGATGTTCTTCTTCTATTGCGTTAGCTCGATGACTACTACCCTTAATCGTCCGCAAACAAAAATTCGTTAAATGGACGTAAATACATTGCATTGTGATTTACAGCAATCTACAATGTTTCCGCCTTTCAGCCCAATAATCCGACTTCAGCCCAACAGTTGTGAGAACGAGCTTGCCTTCCCCTCGATGCCCACTCCCTTGGCCAGAATAGCTGGTCTGTTTTCATGATCTAACGGGGATCTGGAGTGTTATCTTGGTCAGTTATGGTTCAATGACCCTGACGCGAGAGGTCAGCTAAGAGCCGCTGGCTACCCTCAGGCCAAATGCTGCTGGACGTCTTTGTCCCTACAGGCACGCCATTTAGCTCTGTCTGAACACAAGATACTGGTACCAACGGACACCCGAGGTTACGATTGCTTTATTGATTCATCTTCTCTAGTTATCACGACGTCTGTCATTCATCTTCTCTAGCTATCACGACTTACTGTCATTCATCTTCTCTAGTTATCACTTCTAACATTCATCTTCTCTAGTTATCACGACTTCTGTCACTCATCTTCTCTAGTTATCACGACGTCTGTCATTCATCTTCTCTAGTTATCACTTCTAACATTCATCTTCTCTAGCTATCACGACTTCTGTCATTCATCTTCTCTAGTTATCACGACTTCTGTCATTCATCTTCTCTAGTTATCACGACTTCTGTCATTCATCTTCTCTAGTTATCACGACTTCTGTCATTCATCTTCTCTAGTTATCACGACTTCTGTCATTCATCTTCTCTAGTTATCACGACTTCTGTCATTCATCTTCTCTAGTTATCACGACTTCTAACATTCATCTTCTCTAGTTATCACAGCTTCTAACATTCATCTTCTCTTGTTACCACAACTTCTAACATTCATCTTCTCTAGTTATCACAACTTCTAACATTCATCTTCTCTAGATATCACGACTGCTATCATTCATCTTCTCTAGCTATCACAATTTCCATCATTCATCTTCTCTAGCTATCACAATTTCCATCATTCATCTTCTCTAGTTATCATGACTTCTATCATTCATCTTCTACAGCTATCTTTCGTTTCAATTTCCTATTTCTGAATTTTGTCTTGGAGCTAACTGAGAAACTATAAATAAAGACTACATAAATAGCGCAGTCGTACAGTAGTGTACACGTCAGATGTATATTCTGCAAGTGCTATATTTATATTTTATTTATACCTAGATTCAAGCTAGTGTCGTCTGATTGGCAACCTGAAGTTTCCTTCTCACAACCAGCCGTCTTTATCGTCGCCATCTTTAAACATAAGCAAGTTGATATAATACACAGAGCTCACAACTCAATTGTCTCGGCCAACAAAGTCCATTATAACTAATGTGTTTCTTCGTTGGCGTTTGATGTCTCAACATGTCTGCAAGACACGGGATTTATTTTTACTCTTGGTCTAGCCCTTCCATGCTCAAGGAAGGTGGAGTTTCTTTTTTTAATTTTGTTGTTATTATTATTATTTTTTTTTTTTTTGCGTTCGGAAGATTTCACATCTGACGTCACTAGAGACTAGGAACTGAATTTTGCGTGTCAATCCGTTTTTCCCTGGCAGCCGTGTGCACAGGGGTACCTCGCCGCACAGGCAGATAACTCCGTCTTCGGAGGTACTCATATTTTTTTCCGTCTATGAGTAATTGACGTTTATTGCCGAGCCTCGCTGCTGAGACCAGGGGTGGTTGCCGCAGAGAGAAATCATAAATAAAAATCCCAACTTGTGCAGCCGAGATTTAAACCCACAACCACTCTGTCTCAAGACCGGCGTCTTGCCACGAGATCAACCAGTCCTCTCTCCCCCCCCCCCCCCCGCAGCATGGTGGAATGAGATTGCCTAGGGAACGAGGCAGTCTGTGAGGATAACGTTGAATGAATAATGTCGTCACCCTGACGCAAACACTTCGCAAGTCAGACTTTAACGAATGACGTCCTCTTCTATGAACATCCTCCATTCAAACCTTGCCCTGGCTGTCGCTTATAGGCTCGTAGTGGCGTCATCAGCAGTTTCTAAACTCATTCTCTGAACTCAGTCTCTAAACTCAGTCTCTAAACTCAGTCTCTAAACTCAGTCTCTAAACTCAGTCTCTAAACTCAGTCTCTAAACTCAAACTCTCATAGAAAACAACAACGATATCATGATCGATATCAACACTGCTATAGGAAGAATAATATGCCCCCTGTGTGTGTACTGTCATTGAGCCTCGGTGGCTGAATGGTTAGTGTGCTCGCTTCCTCATCATAAGGGTCCGGGTTCGATTTCCAGAAGTGGAGACTTTTTTTTTCGAACCGACATGGCTCCGGAGTTCACCTAGCCTCTAAACATGGATACTATAAATGTTTCTTGGAAGTAAAGGTGACCTGACGGGAAACCGACAATATCAGCCAAATATCTGCCGTGGTCATAGAAAAATATGCTCACTAACACCATATTGCCCCTATACGCCTGGCAAGGCGTGCACGGTAACTGAAGTTTTTACCTGTACTGAAAATGTTCTGGATGAGGTCAAAGCAAAAAGAGAGAGCTAATTTCCAATATTAGGAAGAAACAATCATCATTTTTTGGCCATGTAATGATAAGAGAACAACTGGAATATATTGTAACAACTGGAAAAATTGAGGAACGAAGAGATAGAGGAAAGCAAAGAGAAAAAATACCAGACAGCTTAAGAGAATGGCTTGGCAGAAGGTCAACAAAAGAAATGATAAATAACTGTCGAGATCAAAATTTGTGGAGAGACATGATCACCTACGCCAACAGGCCCGGTACTTGATGATAATGATGACTGTCAGTACTGTATCACTAGATAAGTTCTAGGATAGGCGTGTAGACATGACACGATTTCCTTCCTTAACAGTCACTGACACGTCAGTAAAAAATTCACAATTATTCCCCAAACTCTTGCATTAACTGCAATCTGATTATACAATTATTCTCAGCGATCGATACTATTTTTCTTTCTTATTGATTGTCTGCATTTACTTTACCACTTCAATATTTTGTTTTTACCTCGTCACTTTCTTCTCATTTTCCCTTAGCAAGAATATATTATCTGAAGACAAACCGCAACTTGCCGGTTAGCCATTAAAAACTATAACAGCTAAACTGACACACACGCACACCCACACCCACACCCACACCGCAGAACATCAACCAATAGGTAACACGCTCTTACTCGCAGGGCTCGGTCAGCCAATCAGCATTGGACATGCATGGAAGCAAATGTTTCCATGACAACTCACAGATAAACTTCGATCTGGCAGGCACGAATGATCAGAGCAACACTGACAGATTTGACGTCTGTTTTGTTTCCTTGTGTTATTTTTTTTTTAAACTTCTAAAATGCTTGTTTCTAGTCTCCTAATAATTTGCTGAAATCGTAATCAGAATAATTCAAAATCAGCGTCTGCCTGTAGAAGATAGAAGCTAAGTAGAAGTATTGCAATGGTTACACGGGGAGTATCATTAATTACATGTCGACATGCCGAGAGTACACTTGCTAGTAACAGTAAAAGTGGCTTATCAAGCCACCGTAATTAACATAATTATATTTACAAAGAAAATAGTGAAATCGATAAAACAGGGCTAGAGTTTTACATCCCCTCTTAGAGAAACGAGAGATACAAGCCGCAGTGTGTAGTCTGTCTCAATATTTACATTTTGTAAGGAAATATTTAATATTCTTTTCAGTTTTATTTCAAATTGTTGTATATTTGAATTTGATAGCTCCAGCAATCAATCGAATTTTTAAAATTTACCTTAAAGTTTGTCATAGAAAATGCATGTTTACCGTCATGTGTTTACACTTTGATTGCTATACGAAATGCAATCGGGGAAAAAAAAACATATGACATTGTACAATAGGCAGGTCTCCGAACATTTTACACGTATTATAGATATATCTGTACGTATAGACTACTATTTGTACCATAAGTAATTATGATCAAAATATTGCTTGTACTATACACAGATCTGCAAAAAAATGCAAATGTAGGTTAGGACGGTTTGAAAAATTATACAACAGAACTGTAGAGACCTGCAAAACGATACAAGTGTGTGGAAGGTAGATACAACCGTTCTATAGACAGATCAGCAGAAATAATATAACTGTATGGCAGGTAGGTCTACACACACGCACACAAAAACATACAGCTTATAATATACAGATTATAGTA
Source organism: Megaustenia siamemsis (assembly GCA_032433765.1). Classification (NCBI taxonomy): domain Eukaryota; kingdom Metazoa; phylum Mollusca; class Gastropoda; order Stylommatophora; family Ariophantidae; genus Megaustenia; species Megaustenia siamemsis. The sequence goes on from JAVIAB010000156.1 coordinate 71,371,780, forward strand.
TAGACAAATCTACCAATAAAACACTAATGTACTAGAGGAAAATATAAAACTAAAACACCAAAGCACTGATGTACTATAGGCTGATCTGCAAATAAAACACTGATGTACTATAGGAAGATCTGCAAATAAAACACTGATGTACTATAGGAAGATCTGCAAATAAAACACTAATGTACTATAGGCAGATCTGCAAATAAAACACTGATGTACTATAGGAAGATCTGCAAATAAAACACTAATGTACTATAGGCAGATCTGCAGATAAAACACTAATGTATTATAGGAAGATCTGCAGATAAAACACTAATGTACTACAGGAAGATCTATCTGCAAACAAAACACTAATACGCAATAGGAAGATCTGCAGATAAGACACTAATGCACTATCGGAAGATCTGTAGATAAAACACTAATGCACTATAGGAAGATCTGCAGATAAACACTAATGTATTATAGAAAGATCTGCAGATAAAACACTAATGTACTACAGGAAGATCTGCAAACAAAACACTAATGCGCTATAGGACGATCTGCAGATAAGATACCAATGCACTATCGGAAGATCTGTAGATAAAACACTAATGCACTATAGGAAGATATGCAGATAAACACTAATGCACTATAGTAAGATCTGCAGATAAACACCAATGCACTATCGGAAGATCTGTAGATAAAACACTAATGCACTATAGGAAGATATGCAGATAAACACTAATGCACTATAGGAAGATCTGCAGATAAACACTAATGTACTATATGAAGATCTATCTGCAAACAAAACACTAATGCGCTATAGGAAGATCTGCAGATAAGACACTAATGCACTATCGGAAGATCTGTAGATAAAACACTAATGCACTATAGGAAGATCTGCAGATAAACACTAATGTTCTATATAAAGATCTGCAGATAAAACACTAACGCATTATAGGAAGATCTGCAGATAAAACACGAATGCACTATAGGAAGATCTGCAGATAAAACACTAATGTACTATAGGAGGATCTGCAGATAAAACACTAACGCATTATAGGAAGATCTGCAGATAAAACACTAATGTACTATAGGAGGATCTGCAAATAAAACACTAATGTACTATAGGCAGATCTGCAAATAAAACACTGATGTACTATAGAAAAATCTGCAAACAAAAAACACTAATGTACTATAGAAAGATCTGCAAATAAAACACTAATGCGCTATAGAAAGATCTGCAAATGAAACACTATGGTACTATAGGAAGATCTGCAAATAAAACAATAATGCGCTATAGAAAGATCTGCAAATAAAGCACTAATGTACTATAGGAAGATCTGCAAATAAAATACTAATGCACTATAGGAAGATCTACAAATAAAACACTAATGCGCTATAGGAAGATCTGCAAATAAAGCACTAATGTATTTATAGGAAGATCTGCAAATAAAGCACTAATGTACTATAGGAAGATCTGCAAATAAAGCACTAATGTACTATAGGAAGATCTGCAAATAAAGCACTAATGTACTATAGGAATATCTGCAAATAAAGCACTAATGTACTATAGGAAGATCTGCAAATAAAACACTAATGCGCTATAGGAAGATCTGCAAATAAAGCCCTCATGTATTTATAGGAAGATCTGCAAATAAAGCACACATGTATTTATAGGAAGATCTGCAAATAAAGCACTAATGTATTTATAGGAAGATCTGCAAATAAAGCACTAATGTACTATAGGACAACAAACAGCAACCACAAGAATTAGCTACCAAACAGGATAGTTCCAATATATAAAATAAGGATTCAGACAAGTCTGTGTTATATCGCAGATTTGTTTTCACTTTACAGCGAATATATTATGAGATCAATAATAGATGTAAAATAAAATGAAGTCAACTGTCACCACATAAATAATTTGCAATATGCAGATGATACAGTATTAATATCAGAGACAGAGAATGGACTACAACAAATGATAGACATAATAGTAAAAGAAAGCAACAAGAAAAGACTCAGCCTGAATAGTAAGAAAACAGAAGTAATGATCATATAGAAGAAACAATCATCACCATCATGAACATAAAAATAAACAGGACAAATCTGAAACAAGTGCAACGCGTCAAATACTTGGGCACAGTGATAACATCAGATGGAACATGTACCACAGAGAAATAAAAAGCAGAATAGATCAGACCAAAATAGCATTTCAGAAAATGAAAAACAAGTTGTGTACAACAAATCTATGTCAATATAAGTGAAAAAGAGAGTTAACCGGTGCTATATAGAGCCAATTCTGACCTAGGCAAGCGAATCATGGACAGTAGACAAACAAATAAAAAGACGATTAGAGGCCACAGAGATGGAATTTCTCAGAAGAATGTTGAAAGTTCCCTGGACATATTAAGCGACCAATGAGGAAGTTCTCAAAGAGGTCAACACAAAAAGGGAGCACCTAAAATACATCAGAAAGAAACGATCAACATTTTTCGGGCACATCATAAGAAGAGGAAAGTTGGAATACTTGGTTACAACTGGCAAAATAAAGGAAAGAGAGATCGCGGACGACAAAGAGAGAAAATATTAGATAGCTTGGTGTCATGGCATGGAAAACAGTCAACAACAGAATTGATACGATGTACTGTGGATAAAAGATTGTGAAAGGACATGATCGCCTACGCCAACCGGTATGGCACATCATGATGATGATTATAGGAAGATGTGCAAATAAAAAACTAATGTACTAGAGGAATGTTTGCAAACAAAATACTATCGTAGGATAAAGAGATAAGCTGGAAACGACTCAATGTGTGACTTCTAGAGTTATGATCACCAAACCATAGCTAATGGAAACCCTTTTCATTTTATCGAGGTGTCCCCACAGCAAAATGTTACAGGGCGGGTAAGTTGTGTTCGTCTAATAGTTGATGTTCATCGCTTCCCATGAACAGTCGTTGATTATCGTAATTTGTGTCGCATTGTGGCTTAGTACGAGCTTCCCGGTACATCCGACTTTAACACGACATTTTTTGTACGGTGATTGCCTCCTCTCTTCAATCCCCACTCGCTTACTTTGCAAGGCAATTTTTCTGTTACCAGTACATCACCAAGTTGACGGCAGAGCGTCTTTACCACTTCTAGTTCGTTCGTCAAACGCCAGAAGTCAGTTATGACTTGCTGATTGTTTTCATCTCATTCACTGCGTGCGGCCTCAGCCTGCATCACTAGCACAAACACACCCAGATCTTCATTAACATAACTTTCAATAAAAGCATTCCTTTTTTTTTTGTTTGTGCCACAGATTTTCTCAGAGCTAAAAATTGATTTTTGAGCCCCACCAACGGAGGAAGCTACAATACTGTTATTGTTGCTACAATAATGTTATTGTTATAATTAAAGAATTTCTGATAACAAATGCTCATTAAATATTAGTAATGTGTGGTCGAGATATTGTGTTTGCGATAACTGGACTTGTAAATTAGGTCATGAGGGAACAATTAGATACTAGAAACTATTCGAATTTACAACGCGTTCTATGAAGAATAAAACAGAGGCAAGCTAGAGGGACAATTCTCTATCTGGTTGTTGATGATCATTCATCATAATTTACATTAATCTATTTGTTGCTTGTGGAGAACGGGTCATCAGAATTCAGGATCTAGGACTTAAGGCCATCGTTTGAGTGGAATTTCTTTTGTTTGTTTCTTGCCTTTGTCTTAAGACCATCGTTTATTAAAAAAAAAAAAAAAAAATCTTTGCGGGATTTGACCATTACTGGGTCTGCCAGGGGAAAAATTGGGGAAGGGGGGGGGAATTATAGGGTCTAATAATAATGGCTTCTTATCCAGGGCAGTCGCGCGCGAGGTGTTCGGGTATGAGATTTTATTTTAAACCCCCCCCCCCCCCCCCCCCCCCCCCCCACGTGCTAAGACGCCGGTTCAAGTCTCGTACTTGACTTTTACCTTTACCTTTACCTTTACTTTTACCTTTACCTTTACTTTTACTTTTACCTTTACCTTTACCTTTACCTTTACTTTTACCTTTACTTTTACTTTTACCTTTACCTTTACCTTTACTTTTACCTTTACTTTTACTTTTACTTTTACCTTTACTTTTACCTTTACCTTTACTTTTACCTTTACCTTTACTTTTACCTTTACTTTTACCTTTACCTTTACCTTTACTTTTACCTTTACTTTTACCTTTACTTTTACCTTTACTTTTACTTTTACCTTTACTTTTACCTTTACCTTTACCTTTACCTTTACTTTTACCTTTACTTTTACTTTTACCTTTATCTTTACCTTTACCTTTACCTTTACTTTACTTTTACCTTACTTTTACCTTTACTTTTACCTTTACTTTTACCTTTACTTTTACCTTTACTTTTACCTTTACGACACACGGCACAACGAAGCAACCCATATCAGGAGCGGGCTACAAAGTGGAGATAACAATCAAATGAACACAGCACAAGAAGAATTGTTGATTACAATTCCATGCTCTTTTCGTGCTTTACCCCGTTGGTACGTACGGAGTACCCCGTTGGTACGTACGGAATACCCCGTTGGTACGTACGGAATACCCCGTTGGTACGTACGGAATACCCCGTTGGTACGTACGGAATAACCCGTTGGTACGTACGGAATACCCCGTTGGTACGTACGGAATACCCCGTTGGTACGTACGGAATACCCCGTTGGTACGTACGGAAGAGACAATCGGTGTCGCAGATTACAATGTAGGTGTTCACATTATTCTACACACAGTCATTTAACAAAGTCGAGCATCAAGAAATAACATTGTAGAGAATATAATATTGAGAGCAAAGATCTAAGAATATTAACGAGCATGTGTTATGATATGGAGGAGAAATAGAAAAAAAGTTGTGCGTGGTTAAAGCTTCACGCGACAAGTGGACAACAACTTTTAAATAATTATTTCTGTGTGTTCTATGTTTGTTCCTATTAAAGTCCTTTGGGTCGAAATGTCGTTCTGATTGGTGGTATCCACTTGTGACACTTTAACCATACCATTTTGTTGTTCTATTTCTCCTCACTGATAGCTTCACTGCGCATTTTCATGCATTTATGTGTAATTCTTTCTGGACTACAAAGGACAAGGGGTCGAGTTCGATCCCAGCCGACGGCTTCCGGGTTCACCCAGCCTTAAATGTGTACCGGATTTTTTTCTGGGAAAGTAAAGCGGCACGGGCGTAATACCGACCACATTACCCCGAAAATCATGTTATGAAGGTCTGTAAAATGTATGGTCACTAACACCATATTCCCTATACGCCGCTTGGCGTGACGGGTCACTAACACCATATTCCCTATACGCCGCTTGGCGTGACGGGTCACTAACACCATATTCCCTATACGCCGCTTGGCGTGACGGGTCACTAACACCATATTCCCTATACGCCGCTTGGCGTGACGGGTCACTAACACCATATTCCCTATACGCCGCTTGGCGTGACGGGGGTACTTTACTTACTATGTGTAATTGTTTACCTTGACCCTACTAATACAATACCGCTGATACTTTATGTTTCTATAACGTCCCACTTGTTCACTCTAGTACTTGTGTTGCATGTTTGTTCCTGTTAAAGGCCTTTGCGCCGAAACGTCGTTCTGATTTGTGGTGTCCACTTGTTACGTGAAGCTTTAACCGTACAATTTTGTTCTATTTCTCCTCACTGTTAACTTCTGTGCAGCTTCGCATTTTGATGCATTTATGTGTATATATGACCCCTGGCGTCTTGACAGACGGTTGGTAGAGAGCAATTGGTTATGGTTATGGAAGGCCCCGGTATCACTGCAAACGAATTAAAATCCATAATTGCTCAACCGCCCGTGCCAGTGGAACCATCCGAATTACTATCTTATCTCAAAAAAAAAAAATAAATAAATAAAAAAATAAAAAAAAAAGTAGCTGTAGACTCCATCATAGCAGTCTCAGCACACGCCAAAATACTTAAGGCGAAACCGCAAATAAAGTGAACGCATCCATTTGTTCTCCGTCATACGATATCATCATTCATCGTAAACAATCGGAATATCGAAACACGATCAAAATGGACGAAACACACAGCTCACGGTGTGCACAGAGCACTTAACTCAGTAGCTCCTGCAACAAGCCGGACTTGTAATATGAGGAAACTGCAACAAGGAACACTTTTCAGACATGGCCTGCAATGGTTCCTGCCGCCTATCCACCATATTGACCGGAGGTTCACCTCCTCCTGGAAATGATGATCGTCATATTTTTTTTTATGTATAGCGCTTGATGTTGTTAGGACATCGTTTTTGACTCCAAATCCAAACATATGAAAGACAATCAGACTTCGCATTATCCCTGTCGCACATCAAACAACAGACTGTAAGATCTCCCTGCAATGTAAATTTGTGAAATTATAAACCAGTTCACATGTCCACCCTCGATCTCACAGTAGCCCTCTTGAAACTAGACACCATCCCTCCAGAGAGAGCAATTGTGATCAGTCAATAGTTTAGTAAATTATTAGTGCCCTATGCTGGATGTTATTATTGCTGAACAGCTTCTCCCGTGGCTGAATTTGCCAAAATTGGACAGACAGATCCGACCAAAGAATCAACAAGATGTAGTTGTGATGCTTCGTCTCCTTTCTCCTGCACTTTTTCTCTTCTGATTTTGTGTAACGCTGTCTATAATGTTGCTGTGATGTTCTTCTCCATGTGCTACAATCTGCAGCCAGATCCTCCCAGTTTCTTTCACTGATAGAAAATTCCCCCAAGGAAGTCATGCAAACATCCTTATATCTCAGCACTGGCATGCCCTTTGCTCTCTATCCGTCCCTAAGTAAGACTTTCCCTCCCTAAGTAAGACTTTCTATCCCTAAGTAAGACTTTCCGCCCCTAAGTATGACTTTCTATCCCTAAGTAAGACTTTCCGCCCCTAAGTAAGACTTTCTATCCCTAAGTAAGACTTTCCGTCCCTAAGTAAGACTTTCCGTCCCTAAGTAAGACTTTCCGTCCTAAGTAAGACTTTATGACCCTAAGTAAGACTTTATGACCCTAAGTAAGACTTTATGACCCTAAGTAAGACTTTATGACCCTAAGTAAGACTTTATGACCCTAAGTAAGACTTTCCGTCCCTAAGTAAGACTTTATGACCCTAAGTAAGACTTTATGACCCTTAAAAGACTTTATGACCCTAAGTAAGACTTTCCGTCCCTAAGTAAGACTTTCTATCCCTAAGTAAGACTTTCTGTCCCTAAGTAAGACTTTCTGTCCCTAAGTAAGACTTTCTATCCCTAAGTAAGACTTTCTGTCCCTAAGTAAGACTTTCTGTCCCTAAGTAAGACTTTCCGTCCCTAAGTAAGACTTTATATCCCTAAGTAAGACTTTCTATCCCTAAGTAAGACTTTCTGTCCCTAAGTAAGACTTTCCCTCCCTAAGTAAGACTTTCTATCCCTAAGTAAGACTTTCCCTCCCTAAGTAAGACTTTCTATCCCTAAGTAAGACTTTCCGTCCCTAAGTAAGACTTTCCGTCCCTAAGACAGACTTTCTATCCCTAAGTAAGACTTTCCGTCCCTAAGTAAGACTTTCCCTCCCTAAGTAAGACTTTCCGTCCCTAAGACAGACTTTCTATCCCTAAGTAAGACTTTCCGTCCCTAAGACAGACTTTCTATCCCTAAGTAAGACTTTCCCTCCCTAAGTAAGACTTTCCATCCCTAAGTAAGACTTTCCCTCCCTAAGTAACACTTTCCGTCCCTAAGTAAGACTTTCCAGCCCTAAGTAAGACTTTCCCTCCCTAAGTAAGACTTTCCGTCCCTAAGTTCGCCATACACTATCTGTTTCGGGATACGATTAAAGAAAAAAAAAACTATAAAAAAAACTAGACAGCTTAGTCGGCCGTGTTCTCTAGCGCAGGTTTCTCGTTGCAGGGCGCTGTATCGAGGTTTCTCGTTGCAGGGCGCTGTATCGAGGTTTCTCGTTGCAAGGCGCTGTATCGAGGTTTCTCGTTGCAGGGCGCTGTATCGAGGTTTCTCGTTGCAAGGCGCTGTATCGAGGTTTCTCGTTACAAGGCGCTGTATCGAGGTTTCTCGTTACAAGGCGCTGTATCGAGGTTTCTCGTTACAAGGCGCTGTATCGAGGTTTCTCGTTACAAGGCGCTGTATCGAGGTTTCTCGTTGCAAGGCGCTGTATCGAGGAGTACGGGTTCGATCCTGCTTCAGGCTGTCTAAGGTTCCTTGTTTTCTTTTCTGTTGATTATTTGTGAAATGTTTTTCCTAATATTGTAAACATACCTCTTCCCCTGATTCGCACTACTAAAGATAGCTTGTCAGGTGCGATCCAGATCAATGGCTTCCAAATTCATCCGGGTTTAAATGAATACTGAATTTTTCTGGGGAAAGCTAGACGGCACTGGCGTAATGCTGATCTTATTACCTAATAAAAAATGTGTGGCAGGTCTACACAAAATAAAATATAAGAAATAACATGATAGTCCCTATACGCCACCAGTTGGCGTGATGGGACACTCTTTTTTTTCAGTTTTTGCTAAAAGCGAAAATAGTCACACAAAATGATTGTAATCACTGTCCTAGAAAGTAAACATAAACGCAGAATAAATGGAGAACAACGCTGCTTATCCTCTTGGCACATTTTTAGTGAAAATAACATTCATTATCATCATGTGCTGAGTGATGTTAACAATTGATACCTTCCATCATCCTTTTTTTTATTTGCTGCCACTTTGTGTCAATATTCTTCTGCGATCATGGCTCATTCAGACTAGGAGTCCGGACTCTCTTATGGAGGCAGCTGCCTGTTTCAGTGATTCTGTTGCCCTGTAGAGTTTCTCTTCCATGGAGGTGGGTGTGGGCCACATTGTCCTCATCAGGTCTGTGTACTGAAGGCAATCCTGTAGAACATGTTTTGTTGTCATGTTATCCAGGGTACAATGAAATTAGCTGGTAGTTCCTATTTTGAGTTTGGTGAACATGTGGTTTCTCATTCTGTGCTGTGTTCGCGTAGGCGAAGTAAGATGTCTTGACCGTCCTTGATAGTTTGAGGTATCCGTCCCTCTCGTTATACTTTGGGTGTTCTTGTTTCCATTTGTCAAGATACTGGCCTTTGACAATAGATTTGGTTTCATCGTAGCTGACCAGATGTTGGTCGTAGCTGACCATTCCTCCTTAGCTTTGTGTCAATCAATCCCTGATGTATTCTTCTTTGAGTTCCTCTGTTTTTCTTGTACTTGACTGTTGCAGTTATCATCATTAAGTTATCTAGTCGTTATTTACAGAACATATCCACACGTTTTGTTATTTTTATAGAAAGGAAATAGCCGAGCTAACGTGCGTAAATACACTTATGTTAAGTGTACTCTGTCAATATTTTCATTTCGCTAAAACATCACATTACCCTAAGTGTTGAGAGCTAGAACAAATAACAAATGAGAACATAAACATATTATCCGCGAGTTATCTGGTATTGCAAGTTAAGATAACATGGTTCTTGGAAGTATCACTCCGAGAAAAATAGTTCTGGAAGGGACAGAATTAAGTTATAGTAGAATGCTTGCTACATCATTACTTTCATGTGCCATACTGGCTTGCATAGGCGATCATGTGATTCCACAATTCTCTATCAACAGAGCATCATATCAGTTCTTTTCTTCTTCTTCTACCTTTTTAGCTCCCTGTGGAGCTTAGGTCTTCAACAAACACTTTCCAAGCCGTTCTGTTTTTTTGCCATTCTTTTAAGATCACTCCATGTCTTCCCCATCATCTTCATCTCTGCTTCTATCTGTCTTCTCCAAGAATTCCTTGGTCTTCCTCTTTGTCTTTTCCCCTGGGGTTTCTAAAAAAGGGTGTGTTGTGTAATACTCTCAGTTGGCTTCCGTAGTGTGTGTCCTATCCAGCGCCATCGTCTTCGCTGTATCGCTTTATCCACTTGTGTTTGACTGGTGCATTTCCATAATTCTATGTTAGTGATTTTGTCCTGACATTTCCATCCTTTTATTCTGCGTAAGCATCCATTAATGAAAGTCTGTATCTTCGTGATTGTCAATTTTCTTGTTCTCCATGTTTCACAGCCATATAATAGGACCACCTTAACATTTGAGTTGAAAATTTTTATTTTTGTATTTAACCTAATTTCTTTGGATTTCCATATGTTTCCCAGAGCAATGAAAGCTCCTCTTGCTTTTGATATCTTTATTTTGGTATCATTTGCTGTTTCTCCCTCTTTATCTATATTACTGCCCAGATATATGTAAGATTGTACATCTAATAGAGGTATTTCTCCTAGTTTTATTTGGTTATTGCCAACTATATTAATTCTCATAATGTTGGTCTTATCTCTATTAATCTTCAACGAATAAGGGTAGAAAGTATTTCAAAGTAGGGTTTCTTAAAGAACGAGGAATTAAAGATAAATTCGCAGTCACAATATCAAACAAATACCAAGTCCCCCAACAACTAGAAAATACAATAAATATAGAAGATCATTGGAAACAGGTAAAAGATATATGGAAAGAGACATGCGAAGAAACACTAGGGAAAAGAGAACGCCAGAATAAGGCATGGATGACAGCAGAGACCCTGGATAAATTTAACGAAAGAAAGAACAAGAAAGTAGACATAAATAAAAGCAAAACGAGAAGTAATAAAGCCAAGACACAGGAAGCTTACACAGAAGTGAACAAAGAAGTGAGAAGATGCATTAATAAAAAAGATATATATATCAGTTCTTTTACTGACTGTTTACGGAGCAACGACACCAAAGTATTTATATATATATATATATATATATATATAAAGTAAAGTACCCCCGTCACGCCAAGTGGCGTATAGGGAATAAGGTGTTAATGACCTTAAATTTTACAGACCTTCGCCTTCGGCACATCATTTTTAGGGTAATGTGGTCGGTATTACGCCCGTTCCGCTTCACTTTCCCAGAAAAAAATCCGGTACCCATTAAAGGCTGGGTAAACCCGGAAGCCGTCGGTTGGGATCGAACCCTACCCCTTGTCCTTTGTAGTACAGTTCACTAACCACTGAGCTATCGCGGCTCCCATATATATATATATATATATATATATATATATATATATATATATATATATATATATATATATATATATATATATATATATTACAATCTAGCATTTATATTAAGGCAAGAAAATGTTACAAAAGTTATGATTTTAATTTTAATCAATGCTATTCTACACAGTTAAGCTAAATGTCTTCATCATCATGTGCCACGCCAGTTGGTGTAGGCGATCATGTCCTTCTACAATCTTCTATCTACAGGTCATCGTATCAACTCTGTAGTTGACTGTTTTCCATGCCATGACACCAAGCTATCCAGTATCTTCTCTCTTTGTCGTCTGGGATCTCTCTTTCCCTGTATTTTGCCAGTTGTAACCAGGTATTCCAAATTTCCTCTTTTCGTGATGATGTTGAATGTTTCTTTCCGTTTTTCTTTATGAGCTCCCTTTTTGTGTTGGCCTCTTTGAGAATGTCCTCATTGGTCGTTTAATGTGTCCAGGGAACTTTCAACATTCTTCTGAGAAATCCCATTTATGTGGCTTTTATTCGTCTTTTCATTCGTTTGTTTACTGTCCATGATTCGCTTCCATAGGTCAGAATTAGCTCAATATAACACCGATGAACTCTCTCACTTCTTGCATAAGACGTTTTTCATTTTCTGAAATGCTATTTTGGCCGGAGCTATTCTGCTTTTATTTCTGTGGTGCATCTCCCATCTGATGTTATTATTGTGCCCAAGTATTTGAAACGTTGAATTTGTTTCAGGTTTGTCTCGTTTATTTGTATGCTGCATGATGGTGATGATTGTTTCTTCGATATAACCATTACTTCTGTTTACTTACTATTCAGACTTAGACCTTTCTTCTACTATTATGTCCATCATTTGTTGTAGTTTGTTCTCTGTCTCTTCTATTAAGACTGTGTCATCCGCATATCGTAAATTATTTATGTTGTGACCGTTGGCTTCAATTCCTTTTTTGTCTACTATTGATCTCATAATATGTTCGCTGTAAAGTGAAAACAAATCCGGCGACAGAACACAGCCTTGTCTGACTCCTTGTTTTATAAATTGAAATTGTCCTGTTTGGTTGTTAATTCGTATAGCTGCTGTTTGTTGCCAGTACATGTTTTTTTTAAGATTCTCATATCCTTCCCATCAATGTTTAATTTCTCCAGCATATTGATTATTTTCACATGCTTTACTTTGTCAAATGCTTTTGTGTAGTCTATAAAGCACATTTATAGATCTCAATTAACCTATATAGTCCTTTCTATCAATGTTATTCGGATGTTTATTGTATTATGTGTGCCCTATCCTCCCTCAAATCCACATTTTCCCTCCCTTATTTCTGGTTTTTAATTTCTTACTTTATATAATTACACACTAATTCATTACCTTAAATTAATCCTTCAAAATGTATTGTGAACATTGCGTATTTTAATTATCATAATTTTCAATTATTTTAAGCATTATTTGATATTCTTGCTATAACAATTATATTCTTATCTGCCGGCAAGACAACGACATTTGCAGCAAAATTTCGAAAGAGAAAGCGTCCATAAATTGATAAGATACAGAAACATAATATGAATCCACTGGAAATACCACATCTCCAAGAAGAGCAATCCCACCTGAGGAAATCAGTCACCATGGCAACCTACAAACCATTGTCCAGAGTGAAACCCTCAAGAAACTAAATTAACCCATAAGATCAATATATGTACCTTCCTGTCTACCTGATCTCTTGCCTAACACAACTGGATGCCCTTTAAACACCACTAATCATTTGTTCACAACTTTTCTCCACTCTTCTGATGTTTTTTACAATGTTCTCTCCGTCCCGTCAATCGGACGAAAAACCAATCGGTTTCATTTTTTTCAATTTCTACAACTTCTACTTTTAGTATTTCCCATTATATTATTTTCTCCAGGTAGTTAAGTGACTTGCACATACGACTAATCCCTCTAGTCTTTTTTTCTTTCCTCCAAAATGTGAGAAGCTTACTGTGTTGCTGGTGACGGTTTTCTCAACTTCTTTGTCTGCGATGTAGTCTCTGTATGGGATTCCCCGAGTGTATTTAAGTTTATTTGTATTTTTAGCACAAGAGATTGGATGTCTCCGAAAAATATTGATAATTCCCTGGACAGCAAAAAAGACCAGAGAGGACATTCTCATAGAGGCTAACACAAAAAAGGGAACGCATAAGAAATATCAGAAAGAAACAATCAACATTTTTCAAGCACATCATGAGAAGAGGAAAGTTGGAATACTTGGTTACAACTGGCAAATAGAGGGAAAGAGAGTTCGCGGACGACAAAGAGAGAAGATACTGGATAGCTTGGTGTAATGTCACGGAAAACAGCCTACAACAAAATTGATACGATTTACTGTGAATAGAAAATTGTGGAAGGGCATGATCGCCTACGCCAACCGGTACGGCACATGATGACAGTAGCACACGCGTAAAAGCACGCCATGCTAAGGGAGATGTCTAAGAAATGCTGCTTGCAAGATTATGACATATATTTTTGTAATGAAACTAAAGGAACAATCGAAGGGATACTTCCAGCAACGATTGCTTCTAACAATCGAAGGGATACTTCCAGCAACGATTGCTTCTAACAATCGAAGGGATACTTCCAGCAACGATTGCTTCTAACAATCGAAGGGATACTTCCAGCAACGATTGCTTCTAACAATCGAAGGGATACTTCCAGCGGCGATTGCCTCTAACAATCTAAGGGATACTTCCAGCAGCGATTGCCTCTAACAATCGAAGGGATACTTCCAGCAGCGATTGCCTCTAACAATCGAAGAGATACTTCCATCAGCGATTGTTTCTAACAATCGAAAGGATACTTCCAGCAACGATTGCCTCTAACAGTCGAAGGGATACTTCCAGCAGCGATTGCTTCTAACAAATGAAGATATAAACGGCCTGAACATCTTCTGTTTGAAAACATCCTGTCATCAATTTACAGAAGCCGCGACATCTGCACCATTTGACCCGACACATCCGTCTTCAACGTAGGTAGATTTTGCTTACCACTCTGTCATGGTAGAGGTTCGCTTTAGGTCTACTAATTTTTTTTAGTTTTAACTGCAAATGGTTATTTAACGTTCGCAAAGTGCACATTACACCAATTGATTTTCGCCGTTGTTCAAGAGAGTATCGGATCTTACTACCGGGGGTGGGGGAGGGGGGAGCGTTTGCTCTTGACACCAAAAGGTAAATGAAGCGTCCGCAGCCACGCATCCACCAGGTCTTGTGGGTGCTGAATGACAGGATCGTCTCTGTGGTTGTAGTAGCGCTCACTTCGGTACAACTGCTGCGCCAAGACCACACCTACACGCGGTCTCCCTGTTACCGATAAGTTGGTTTTGGGCGCGACCGAGTTAACGGCGGTATAACTGGACAGGGAAGAGGTGGGACCCTATAGACACAGGACCAGGGACCACCAGTGCGTGACACATGCCAAGGTCATGCCGACTCACCCTCATTCTCTCCTGAGTGAGTGTCCTTGTCTTCTGCTGTAATACTTCTTCTTTAAGAACCCCCCCGTGAACGGGGCGGAGATTGCAGTTCGTAAATCGCTTTGAGACCCCCTACCGACCAGCCGCCACCTCTCTGTAACACCACACGGTACCAGCGAATTAAAAAGTAAATTAGCTTCATCATCATCTTCGTCTTCCTTACCGGATGGCGTAAATTCTGGCGTAAACGATCATATCCCACAATCCTCTGTCCACAGCGTATACATTCTGTTTATACCGTTTGTAGTTGTTCCTTCAATATGACCATTAGTTCTGTTTCCTTATGTTAAATTAGCTCAGTACCAATTTTCAACCAGCGCAAATTAGCCCATGAAGCCGGAAGATAAAAGTTTAAACAATTCTTTGGAAGTATCAGTTACTTTACAACAGACCAGAAAGACTTGCCCCTATGGCTACCGTGGTGGTAGCAGCAACAAAACAAAATCGTCAAACATCTGTCTGACCTCAGAATACCCCCTCGGTGGTTGAGTGAATAGGGCTTCCTGATCAAAAGAGTTCTGGTTCAATCCCCAGTAGTGTGGGGATTATTTTTCCGGACTCGCAAAGCTCCATGGTGCACCCAGCCTCTAAAAATGGGTACCAGAGATTTTTCTGGGAAGTAAAGGCGGCCTGGCGTAACACCGACCACATCATCCAAAAATGTGCCGCAGTCATAGAATAATATGGTCACTAACACCATATTCCCCATACGCCTAGCATGGCAGTGGAGGAGTCATTTTACTTGACATATTACGTCGAGATTTGTCAGTGTTGATATTCTGTTAAACTGTTTTTATCTCGCAATTTGTGAACTGAAAATCTGTGGGAAAGTTTGAAGTCAGTGGTTGCGCTGTTAATGAGAAAAGATATCATGTTTAATAAGTACATTAGCACTAACACTCACGCAATACTTCCAAACGGTTGTCCCATCTATATACCATTTTTAATCTCCCTGATCATGATCGTGATCAAATTTTGCTAATTTAATTCTCCTCTCGCAAAACAAATAAAATAAACCACATTCAAATTGTATAAATTCTCTTATTTTCAATTGTTAATTATTTCATCAATTATATCTGTCACGTTTTACAACTAAACGTTTACTAAAATTGGCTTCTGCCAGAAAGGGCACTGTTGAAAACAGCCAATCATAATTGCCACAATTATTTATTACTGAACTTTTTAAAAAAAAATGTATTACATGTATCTTAACAGAAATTCTCAAATCGAAGGCTGGTTACCATGGAGTGCCATTTTATTCTGTCTCTTTTCTTGATGGTACATCTTGACATATGTAAAGGTAGTGTACGAGACTTGAATCGGCGTCTCAGCACGCAGGCTTTCACCCATATGTGCTCGCCGACTATCCAGAAGTGTTCGGAGACTTCTGGATAGTGTTGCTTCAAGCATCGAAACTCACGATGCGAGGTGGCATTCCTTACATTCCCAGAGTGCTACCCTGGTACCCATTTCTGCCAGCGGCTGGGTCAACCGCGGAGGTATTTTTATTTCCAACCACGAGTACAACTCACGCTGCTTCCAGCGGGAACATAACACGGGTTGTCCGAACGTCGGTAGCCCAGTCGGGTGGTGTTCCTAACTAGTCTACCCAGGCCACCAACAAACAAAATGAGAAAGTAGTTATAATACACAACGATAGAGACAGCGAGAGAGAGAGAGAGAGAGAGAGAGAGAGAGAGTGTGTGTGTCATTGTTATTTTAATCTCTTCAAATTCTACGAGATAACAGATGTTATTCTTGTTAATGACTAACCTGATATTTGTTACGGTAACTGTGGTAATGCAAAAAAGGTATGTTTATTTGAAATGTAAAATGTTACCCATACAACGTGAAAGGTAATATCATAATTGGAGTGGAGTGATAACAATCATCGTATTTACAAGCAGGTGAATTGCTATGTAAACAAATGAGATAACATTTTTTTGTTACATTTTAACGACATTCAGTTTTAGACTACAATCTGGGGCGGGCTGAGGAGGAATGTGACATTTCAGATGAGACAATCTGATTTAGGTTGTAGGATACCTTCAGCAATAACGACAGTTGTATCATCAATAGTAAAGTGAAGTAAATAGCCCCCTTGACGCCGAGTGGCGTATATGGTGTTAATGACCTTCGGCACATGCTTTTTGGGGTAATGTGGTCGGTATTACACCCGTGCCACTTTGCTTTCCCAGAAAAAAAATCTGGTACCCGTTTAAGGCTGAGTGAACCTGGAAACCGTCGATCAGGATCGAACCCAACCTCTTGTCATTAGTAGTCCAGTACACTAACCACTGAGCTATCGCGATTCCCTAGTATTATCAATAGTAGGTATAAAAGGGATTGAAGTCAACGGTCACAACATAAAAAATCTGCGATATGCAGATGACACAGTCTTAATAACAGAGACAGAGAAGGACCTAAAACAAAAGATAGACATGATAGTACAAGAAAGCAACAAGAAAGGTCTGTCTGAATAGTAAGGCAACAGTAAGTAATAGTAATTTCGAAGGAACAAGCATCATCATCATGAAACATAAAAATAAACGGGACAAATTTGAAACAAGTGCAACGCATCCAATACTTGGGCACAATAACAACATCAGATGTAAGATGCACCACAGAAATAAAAAGCAGAATAACTCAGGCCAAATAGCATTTCAGAAAATGAAAAACAAGTTGTATATAACAAATCTAAGTCAATAGAAGTGAGAAAGATATTTTACCGGTGTTATATAGAGCCAATTCTGACCTATGGAAGCGAATCATGGATAGTAAACAAACAAATGAAAAGACGATTAGAGGCCACAGAGATGGAATTTCTCAGAAGAATGTTGAACGTTCCCTGGACACATTAAAAGACCAAGGAGAACATTCTCAAAGAGGCCAACACAAAAAGGAAGCTCCTAAAAAAAACACCATAAAGAAACAATCAACATTTGTCGAGCAAATCATGAGAAGAGGAAATTTGGAATACTTGGTTCATCGTCATCATCATGTGTCATGCCAGTTGGCGTAGACGATCTTCTATCTATAGCAAATCGCATCAGTTCTGTTGTTGACTGTTTTCCATGCCATGACACCAAGCTATCTAGCATTTTCTCTCTTTGTCGTCCGCGATCTCATTTCGCAAAGTCCCAGTAATTGTAAACCCATTCTTTTCATTTCATGTATGATGTTTTCTAGTTTACCCTTCTGCATTACAAAGAACATGTACTGGCAACAAACAGCGGTCATAAGAACTGGAAACCATTTGGGAATGTTTCAACAAATAAAACAGGGTGTTAGACAAGGTTGTGTGCTGTCACCAGATTTGTTTAATATTTATAGTGAGATTATTTTAAGATCCATAAGGGACATGCCTGGAATAACAATTGGAGGTCATAACATAAATAATCTAAGGTATGCTGATGATACAGTCTTAATCGCTAAGAGTGAAAATGAGTTACAAGAAATGTTGGACATTATAGTGAAAAAAAGTTACAAAAAAAAAAAATGGGACTCAGCCATAATAGCAAAAAGACAGAGGTAATGGTAACAACAAAGAAAAAGGCAACACCTCGGTGCAAAATGAAGACAAGTGGAACAATATTAAAACAGGTAAATGAATTTAAATATTTGGGAACTATGTTAACCTCAGACGGAAGATGTACAAAAGAGGTGAGATGCAGAATGGCTCAGGCAAAAGCAGCTTTCCAAAAAATGAGGAAGATACTATGCAATCCATTTTTGACAATAGAAACCAGAAAAAGAGTTCTTAAATGTTATGTAGAGCCAGTCTTAACATATGGATGCGAATCATGGACAATAGGACAACAGACAAGAAAATAACTGGAGTCTGTAGAAATGTGGTTTTACAAAAAAATGTTGAGAGTACCATGGACAGCTAAGAAGAGTAATGAAGATGTTCCGAGAGAGGTCAAAGCAAAAAGTGAGCTAATTTCCAATATTAGGAAGAAACAATCATCATTTTTGGCCATGTAATGAGAAGAGAACAACAGAAATATATTGTAACAACTGGAAAAATTGAGGGACGAAGAGATAGAGGGAAGCAAAGAGAAAAAATAACAGACAGCTTAAGAGAATGGCTTGGCAGAAGGTCAACAACAGAAATGATAAATAGCTGCCGAGATCGAAAGTTGTGGAGAGACATGATTACCTACGCCAGTAGGCCCGGTACTTGATGATGATGATGATGAACCAAGTATTCCAACTTTCCTCCTCTCATGATGTGCCTGAAAAATGTTGATTGTTTCTTTCTGATGTTTTTAGGAGCTTCCTTTTTGTGTTGGCCTCTTTGAGAATTTCTTATATATAAGAATACTTGGTTACAACTGGCAAAATACAGGGAAAGAGATATTGCGGACGACAAAGAGAGAAATTATTAGATAGCTTGGTGTCGTGGCATGGAAAACAGTAAACAACAGAACTGATATGATGCATGGTAGATTGAAGATTGTTTACACACCAAGGAGTGTACGCGCATTTACAGCACGCTCGGCAGGCAGAATAGTCAAGGAAGACAGTGGTGTAAATGTCATGACTACGAGTAGCATAACGATGGAGGTGACGACCAGGGCATTCATTTGATTAGAGTCACAAGGCTACACCCAAGCCAGCAAAGTAAGTGATTCGATGAGCATGATAAAAACAATGTGGAGGCGGGCTCTGTACGCATGCAATGGTTAGAGTCATTGCAGAAGTCTAAAATAAAAAAAATAACTTTTGTCTACGTCCTTTAGGACATACGAGAGTACGAGGAAATGAGAGAGCGGGCATGTTGGCTAGCTGCGCTATCGTGGAGGAAGGTCAACTAATAAATCGGACGGACATCATCAATGCCCGCTGAGATGTGGGAAGAGCATAGGACTTCGACAACCATGAGTCCATGTCACTCCTTGATGGAGGAAGAGATGGGAGTTAAGATGGGCACAGCCTGAAACGAGAAACTTAGTAGGCGTGTAAGAAGACCTATCAGGCAACACAGAACTTGAGTTGTCAGTCGCTGCACATTGCGGGACATGCTGCTGGGATCTGAGCTCCTTTGGACATGTTCGGAGTGCAATGGTGATGGCCCGCAAAAAAAAAAATACCTCAATGAGAGCTAGAAGTACATAGATCTCACAGGAGAAAGAGTTATTGATACAAGTTAAGTACATTAACTTAAATGATTATGTATTTGATTATATATTAGCTGAAATAAGTTGTGTTGATTTTTATTTTTATTTTTTACAAAATCTGGAGAGTGTCATGCAACCGGCAGTTGCCTTAGACGCATTACAAGATTGATATATTCATGGACAACCATAACTAGCATCTGTGTGTGATGAGAGACTTATATGAGATCAAGGCATTTATCAAGATGATGTGTGGCGTGTAACTAGAGAGAACGGTGTAAATAAACTTCTAAACGTATTCAAGACTGTTTTGCAGTAATCGCATGAAATGATGAGAGCAATTGTTGATCTGGACATTTGGAGCTACTGCTTATATATTGCTATAATCATTCATGCTACTGCTATATATATATATAGAGAGAGAGAGCCCAGAAGACATAGTTTAAGGTTGAACGGATCGTGTCTTGTTAAAAATATGACAAAGATCTTAGACCAGTGAAATATAATAGCGACAAAAATAGTTGTAAGAAAAAATAACCGATATATCGAGGCTGAGATTTGAGGAAGATTAATGTAACCATGATGAACTAACAACATGAACGAGCTTATTCATGAAAGCTACCAAAGATTGTGTTGAGTGATGAGTGAGTGGTGCGTGGATGATGCGTGAGTGATGAGTAAGTGATGAGTGAGTGATGTGTGAGTCATGAGACTTGTGGGAATGTTGAGAGTACTCACCAGGTTGTACACCCCAAGCAGGAATGTCTCCACTCCCCCACACACCTGTAAACAAACAAACAAAAACGACTACAGCCTTTCTATTACAACAACATTACAATGGTAACATTGTGGATATTACTTTGCCTGAAAATTGCCGATAAATTGAAGCCTTTGAAATGTGGATTTGTAGAAGAATAGGTAGAACTGGATGGAAAGAAAAGAGAACAAAGAAAAGCTTTCAAACAACTAAATATTAAAAGAGAACTACTAAAAACAATTCAAACAAGACAAATGCGATTTTTGGGCCATGTTAAAAGACACAACAGCCAACTAAAAGTAATCCCGGAGGGGAAAATACAAGGTAAAAGAGACAGAGGCAGACCAAGACTAACATGGACGAGTAACTTCACAAGATCGACAAATCAGCCTATGACAACTTGCACCATCAAAGCAAGAGACAGAGCAGAATGGCGCTCCATGGTAGCCAACCTTTGATGCAGAGACGGCACTCAATGATGATGATGATGAAATTTTCCGATATTACTTTAATTTTTAAAAAAGGATTAAAGAAAATGCGTACTTTGTTATAGGCTTTGAATGCTTGATGTGCACACAGATAGAACCAAGAAAACTCTCATCAATTTCATACAATCTGCCTTCCGAAACTTCTAGAAATATTTTGTGCATGCGAAAACTGCCAAAGATGAAATTTCACATAGTGATAATAAATTGCAAACAGTGATAACAAATTGCACACACCGATAACAAAAAATTGCACACAGTAATAACAAATTGCATGCAGTGATAACAAATTGCATACAGTAATAATCAATTCCACACAGTGATAACAAATTGCATGCAGTGATAATCAATTCCACACAGTGATAACAAATTGCATGCAGTGATAATCAATTCCACACAGTGATAACAAATTGCATACAGTGATAATAAATTACACACAGTGATAACAAATTACATACAGTGATAACAAATTACATACAGTGATAAAAAATTGCATACAGTGAAAATAAATTACATACAGTGATAACAAATTACATACAGTGATAACAAATTGCATACAGTGATAACAAATTACACACAGTGATAACAAATTACATACAGTGATAATAAATTACATACAGTGATAATAAATTACACACAATGATAACAGGTAGCTGTTGTAAATGGATTGATCACGTATTCTGAGGATATTCAAAACCAGACACAATAATTATCATGCAGCTGATTACATAAAGAAGACGAAAGAGAGCCAGACTAAGGGCAGCCTGGTTGAGAAGGGTAGATAACAAAGATGAAGGTGAGCCAAATATGGGACACTTTGTGGCGGTTTGCCACTGAACATAGAAAATGAATGATCTTATTGCCCTAGAAGTCGTCATATAGGAGGCTACCGACTGTCTCTGTTCACGTCATCATCATCATCATCATCCATTACCATCTCTGCAACGAAGGTTGGCTACCATGGAGCACCATTCTGCTCTGTCTCTTGCTTTGATGGTGCAGGTTGTCATAGGTTGATTTGTCCATCTTTTAATAATACTCGCCCATGTTAGTCTTGGTCTGCCTCTGACTCCTTTATCCTGCAGTTTCCCCTAAAAGATTACTGTTAGAAGGATGTTGTGTCTTTTAACATGGCCGCAAAATCGCATTTGGTCACTCTGTTCACAACCAATAAAAAATAAGACAATGACTAAATATAAGAAGAGTTTTCTTTGTACAGGCAGTGTAGAAACCAGAAGGCCAGCTCTAGGCCGCAACGTCGGGGCGTTTGGCGCTGTCTTTTACACAGCTGCTTGTTTTCATCTCAAAGTGGAATTTTAGTTCTAACATTGGAAATTGTGCAGCTTTTTTGTTTGAAGTTGTCCAGAGCCTAGTACATTCACCTCATTCTTAAAATTGAAATTGTATGGGAGTGGTTTCAATTTGTGACACCACACACAAGACGCTAAACTTTTTGCTATCGTCTTCTTCTTCTACCTTTCAGCTCCCTGTGGAGCATAGGTCTTCAACAAACACTTTCCAAGCCGTTCTGTTTCTTGCCATTCTTTTAAGATCGTTCCATGTCTTCCCCATCATCTTCATCTCTGCTTCTATCTGTCTTCTCCAAGAATTCCTTGGTCTTCCTCTTTGTCTTTTCCCCTGGGGATTCCAAAAAGGACCTGTTGTGTAATACTCTCAATTGGCTTACGCGGTGTGTGTCCTATCCAGCGCCATCTTCTTCGTTGTATCTCTTTATCCACTGGTATTTGACTGGTACATTTCCATAATTCTATATTAGTGATTTTGTTCTGCCATATCCATCCTTTTATTCTGCTCAAGCATCCATTAATGAAAGTCTGTATCTTCATGATTGTTATTTTTGTTCTCCATGTTTCAAGGCCATAAAATAAGACTGACGTAACATTGGAGTTGAACATTTTTATTTTAATATAAACTTGTAGCTAAAGTCAATATTTATGCATGAAATAAATTGTAGTATTTAATGCTCATGAACTGGACTACAAACGACTAGAGATCGGGTTCGATCCTGATCAACGGCTTCCGGGTTCACCCAGCCTTAAAAGGGTACCGGATTTTTTTGGGGACAATAAAACGGTAAGGGCGTAATACCGACCTCATTACCCCAAAAATCATGTGCCCCCTCTCTCTCTCTCTCTGCGATCAGGACTCAATCAGAGTAGGACTCCAGACTCTCGCACGAAGACAGCTGTCTGTTTAAGCCTGTTAGATCCACTCCGCTTTAATACCTGTTAAAACGTTGCACTGTGTTCTGCGCCCAGTGGCCCAGTCCATCGATTTCAGCCAGCATTTTGTTCAGGTTTGCTTTCCTTAGCCTTTGATTTTCCCCAATCTTCCTGCGAGGCAGTAGATGATTTTTTTCTGTAGGGGGATTCTGCCCTTAGATGGTCGGCCTTCCCAGGTTTACGAGCACCATCTGCCCGAGTCACTAGAGGTGACTAACACAGACATGCGACTTGTAATATGAGGAAACTGCAACAAGGAACACTTTTCATGCACAGCCTCCAACTGTTCCCGCCGCCTATCCCCATATACCGGTAATTCACGTCCTCTTGAAAATGATGATCGTCGTAGCACTTGATGATGTTAGGCCATCGTTGTTGACTCCAATTCCGAATATATAGACACATAGTTAGTTGTCAAATTATCCCCGTCGCACATCAAACAGCAGACAGATTAGCGCACGGCCGGTCTAGGGAACCATTACGATGACGTAGCACACAACAATGCCGAACAATATCGCTCCCTTTAGATTTCTGATTAGTCTAGTGTAAGCAGCCCACGACGAACAAAACACGAAGCAAATTCCCCAAAGAGACTAAACTGCGGCTGACGAAGTACTTTACACTAATGAGTAACATGGACATAACTTGCGTCAAGGAGTTCCAACAACGGTCATCAACAGTACCAATGTGACGCAAAACGCAGATCAAGTCTAGACGGTGGAAGGTCTCATTCACAACACTTGACCTGTCAAAAACGGACTGTTGTCGGCCTACGACCTCGCTTTAGCGGCATAGATGTATTAAGTATATCACCATTTTGACTTTAACGCAGTAAAGTGCAACGGAGAACCAAAATTAATCAGACCCTGGATGCACTTTCTGCAGCGATCGAGAGGACGTGGACTAGATTCGCCATCTTGGAGACGGAAACAGACACATAATCTGTTGAAATCAAAATGATGTTCTACTCAGCAAATCTGCGCCGCCGAGTACACACAGCAATGTTTCTTTTTGACAAGTCAAGTGTTGTGAATGCGACCTTCACCGTCCAGTCAATCATGTGCCGAAGGTCTGTAAAAATTATGGTCACTAACACCATATTCCCTATACGTCACTTGGTGTGACGGGGTTCTTTACCACCTTTTTACTACTTAATGATCGTGACCAGAAAGATCAAAGATTGGTAAATATGTGAGTATCCGGGCTAAAATATTCTTCTTTTTCTTATGCGATCATGGATCATTCAGACTAGGATTCCAACCTCTCTTATGAAGGATGCGGCTTCAGTGATTCAAGTGCCCCGTAGAGCTACAAGGGTGGTGTGTGCGTGAGCCATTATGATCCCTCAGGTCTAGGGCTGCAATATTCAGTTGATAACCACAAACATCTTCATGTTTTGAAGAACATCATCCTCTAATTACGTTGACAGTAAAACATAAGTGTGCATACTTTATCATCCAGGAAAGACACACTTAAGCAAATGAACTAAACTATCACTGACAAACAACTGTAGCCATACCATTTATTTCTAATTCCCTTAACTGAACCAAAAGACCACCATGAATGCAATTGTCCAGTAACCAATTCATTGATTTTTCTGTTTTCCAACACCTAATAAATGCGTCTATTCCTTCCTTTACGTTCAGTTATTAAATACTTTAATTTGCTAATGTCTCAAGTAGCAATAACACTCAGGCAGTTCTCATTGCATAGAACTATTCTTTCAAACTTCACATTCACTGATATTCTTGTTTCAAGTTTCAAATGTTCATCCAATTATTACTTATTGTCTGGTAGACCGCACAAAAGAGACAAATGCCGAAAAAAAAGTTATTGTCCGATCTATATTTTCATTAGAATTCTCAACCTTTTTCAATTAATTCAATGATATTTAGGGTTCCTGAATAACCAAACACAAGCGGTTAATGTTTAATGTTGTTATTATACATTACCAACACAAGCCGTTAACATTTAAT
This sequence comes from Megaustenia siamemsis, assembly GCA_032433765.1. Classification (NCBI taxonomy): domain Eukaryota; kingdom Metazoa; phylum Mollusca; class Gastropoda; order Stylommatophora; family Ariophantidae; genus Megaustenia; species Megaustenia siamemsis. Next base: position 71,396,920 of record JAVIAB010000156.1, read on the forward strand.
GTTGTGATATATTGCCAACACAAGCGGTTAATGTTTAATGTTGTGATATATTGCCAACACAAGCCGTTAATGTTTAATGTTGTGATATATTGCCAACACAAGCGGTTAATGTTTAATGTTGTGATATATTGCCAACACAAGCCGTTAATGTTTAATGTTGTGATATATTACCAACACAAGCCGTTAATGTTTAATGTTGTGATATATTGCCAACACAGGCCGTTAATGTTTAATGTTGTGATATATTGCCAACACAGGCCGTTAATATTTAATGTTGTGATATATTGCCAACACAAGCCGTTAATATTTAATGTTGTGATATATTGCCAACACAAGCCGTTAATATTTAATGTTGTGATATATTGCCAACACAGGCCGTTAATATTTAATGTTGTGATATATTGCCAACACAGGCCGTTAATATTTAATGTTGTGATATATTTCCAACACAGGCCGTTAATATTTAATGTTGTTATACATTACCAACACAGGTCGTTAATACTTAATGTTGTTATACATTACAAACACAGGTCGTTAATACTTAATGTTGTTATACATTACAAACACAGGTCGCTAATACTTAATGTTGTTATACATTACAAACACAGGTCGTTAATACTTAATGTTGTTATACATTACAAACACAGGTCGTTAATACTTAATGTTGTTATACATTACAAACACAGGTCGTTAATACTTAATGTTGTTATACATTACAAACACAGGTGGTACAGCTACATAAAAAATATATGGTGGAAAATAAATTTTATCATTTCTTTCTTCTCTGCCTGCTCGATCAATTACCGCCCTTGAAAACCTTTAGGGCGCTAACATAATGAGATTTTTTAATGAACTTTTTTGCGTCTGTGGGGGAGGAGGGGGGGGGGATGGTCGTTGTAACGCTGATGCAGGCTGGTAACACCACAGCCTTAAGGTGGGCTGATGTAAGGTGGTGACACCACAACCTTAAGGTGGGCTGATGTAAGGTGGTGACACGACAACCATAAGGTGGGCTGATGTAAGGTGGTGACACGACAACCATAAGGTGGGCTGATGTAAGGTGGTGACACCACAACCTTAAGGTGGGCTGATGTAAGGTGGTGACACCACAACCTTAAGGTGGGCTGATGTAAGGTGGTGACACGACAACCATAAGGTGGGCTGATGTAAGGTGGTGACACGACAACCATAAGGTGGGCTGATGTAAGGTGGTGACACCACAACCTTAAGGTGGGCTGATGTAAGGTGGTGACACCACAACCTTAAGGTGGGCTGATGTAAGGTGGTGACACGACAACCATAAGGTGGGCTGATGTAAGGTGGTGACACCACAGCCTTAAGGTGGGCTGATGTAAGGTGGTGACACCACAACCATAAAGTGGGCTGATGTAGGGTGGTGACACCACTACCATGAGTTACGTTGAGACCACGTTTGGAAGATTTGTTTTTTTCCTCAACCCAGTAATACCGTCATATCATCGTTGGTTATATCAGTACCAAGTCCTATCGGACACAGTCACTTTAACAAATAAGCACTATGTTTAATATATGCTCATAAAAAACATTCGGCAGTCGAGAATCGAAAAGAGTGAGCGATAAGCCCCTGTCCGGACTAATTTTTAAAAAGTGTAACATTTCTGCCATCAACCATCTTCATCACAAATTAACCAATTTTTTTATTCAGAAATGAACGTAGTAATCTCGCCGTTGGTGTTACGGAGCTTGTGCTCCACTGAAACCTTCCTGTACTATCAGAAAATAGATCTGACTGCCAGTGGACATCGTCGGAGTTTAGTCCTCGTCTGCTGAAAACAAAGACACGTCATTCCTTTCAAGTTGTGTGTCAGTTCAGATTAAGTGTATCCCTGTCCGGTCATGGGTGACAGTCCAATAACGCCTTTGTCTGCTTCAACGTCTGACGCCTGTTGCTGTTTCATGTACGATTGTTTTCGTCAGGTCATTAAATCTTCTGGTGTGGTTTCCCCGCTAGTTTTTTTTCCTTGAATATTTTCACCTAAAAGTTCTTAAATGTTATGTAGAGCCTTCCTTAACATATGGATGTGAATCATCGACAATAGAACAACAGATAAGAAAACCACTGGAGGCTGTAGAAATATGGTTTTACAGAAGAATGTTGAGAATACCATGGACAGCTAAGAAGAGTAATGAGAACGTTCTGAAAGGGGTCAAAGCAAAAGGAAAGCTGATTTCCAATATCAGGAATAAAGAATAATAATTTTTTTACCATGTAATGAGAAGAGAACAACTGGAATATATTGTAACAACTGGGAAAATTGAGGGACGAAGAGACAGAGGGAAGCAAGGAAGAAAGATACCAGACAGCTTAAGAGAATGGCTTGGCAGGAAGTCAACAAAAGAAATGATAAATAACTGTCGAGATGGAAAGTTGTGGAGAGACATGATCACCTTCGCCAGTAGGCACGGTACCTGATGATGATTACGATGATTCACCCTAGTCTCAAATTTCCATATAACCAAGTCACAGTCTAATCAATAATTTGTGACTATCAAATGACATGTATCGATCCTCATCTACAAGAATGTCATTGCTCACTTGTATTCCAACTTTCAACTCTCTTTAATACGTTTGTCAAATTACAAGTTTTAATTAGTAAATTTTAATTTTCACTTCTTATCTTTTATTCTTCACTTTCTTCCCACTTTCATTCCTCAATTATCATTTTCTCAACTCTTTAATTTCTCATCAACGGTTCTCATAATCTCAAAGTCGCAGTCCACCTCTCAGCTGTTTCCTTTCACGTCTCATTCATGACAGCTGTAATCGTTCAACAGTCTCATTCTTCAACTTTAAGTTCCTATTGTTTCACATTTCAACTGTGATTTTTTCAGATTTCATTTCTCATCTTTCAACTTTTTGCATTCATTTTTCATACTTCAGTTCTCATCTTTCACATTCAGGGCGTCATAATGCATCCTCTCTCTATACCAGTTTAATATCCTTAAAAAAAAAAAAAAAATCATCGTGAGAAATGTCATAAATTATTACAATTTTGTGCAACGTGGCCCTTTCACAATATACGGCAACATGATAGCAGAACTCAGATACGTTGATGACACAGTTCTGCTCTCTGACAGTGCTGATGGATTAGCTGATCTAATTGAGGAACTCATCAAATACGATGAAGATCAACATTTGTATTTAAATAAACCAAAAACTGCATCAGTGTAGAATTGACAAGTAAACACAATCAAAACAAAATCGTTCACAACAACGAAAAACATGTAAATGTAAAAGCTTGAATATTGAGAATTTGTAAAAACCAACAATGGAGACAGTCAGAAGGAGATCAAGTGCTAGCAATAGCAACACAGAAATTAAATATCGAGAAATGTATGTGGCACAATATCAGCAAAGCAGTAAAACTATTGACAGCATAAATACGTTCCCATTGCACAATATGGTTGCGAATCAGTGGCACTTAAGCAAACAATAAATAAGAAAACCTCTTCATTCAAAGGTAAATGCTGAAGAAAAATTCTCAGGATACCTTCTTCTTCCTCTTTCCTTCCTTATTTTCCTTCCAGCGCCGAGGGGTGGTATATTTGCGGTATTTTTTATTTTCTTTTGACTTCTCCTTCTGTTATATTTCCTAGTGTTTCTAATATTCCATCAATCTATCTTTTTCGTGGTCGACCCTGGGGTCTAGTGTTCTCAAAACGTTTGTTGAAGGCTCGTTGTGTCGTGTTTTGATCTTTTTGTCTTCTTCTTCTACCTTTCAGCTCCCTGTGGAGCGTAGGTCTTCAACAAACACTTTCCAAGCCGTTCTGTTGCCATTCTTTTGAGATCGTTCCATGTCTTCCCCATCATCTTCATCTCTGCTTCTGTCTTCTCCAAAGATTCCTTGATCTTCCTTTTTGTCTTAATACCTGGCCAAACAATTTTATTTGTTGTTTATTCATGTTTCTACGACGACAATTTCTCCTCGCCTTTTTTCTTAGTTCTTCATTACTGATCTTTATCTCTCAGGCTGTTTCCTGTTATAACACATTTCATCTTGGTAGTGGTTATCTTTCTTATTGATCGTGAGTCTAGAGTCTAGGTCTGACGTAGCACAACGTTGGGATGATTATTCTTTTATAGAGTGCCCATTTTGCCTCTAGAATTACTTCCTTATTTGGTATCAATATGGATATTAGTGCAATGATTTGACAAGCTTTGTTGCATCTTGGGTCTATTTCTGCTGTTTGTGAATTGTCGTTTGTCACTAGACTTCGTAGGCATTCAAATTCCTCCATTTGTTTTAATTGTCTGCCTTCTATCGTGAAACTGATGTTCTATTTTTCTTTTGCAATGTTCTGGACTTCTGTCTTCTGAAGATTATTTTCATAAAACCTTGAACAATTACCAAATTAAAGACGCTCGTAAAGCTCTCAGCATTCAATAACTTGCTTTTAAAATATCTTAAATGGGAAAATGAAGTATTTGAACTACATAAGGAGATAGAAAAAACAATAATAGAAGACATTGTTCATGGAAGACAAGACAGAGGTAGACCAAAAACAGTAATAATAGGCATGGTTACTGGAAGACAAGACAGAGGTAGACCAAAAATAGTAAAAGTAGGCATGATTCATGGAAGACAAGACAGAGGTAGACCAAAAACAGTAATAGAAGGCATGGTTCATGGAAGACAAGACAGAGGTAGACCAAAAATAGTAAAAGTAGGCATGATTCATGGAAGACAAGACAGAGGTAGACCAAAAACAGTAATAGAAGGCATGATTACTGGAAGACAAGACAGAGGTAGACCAAAAACAGTAATAGAAGGCATGATTACTGGAAGACAAGACAGAGGTAGACCAAAAACAGTAACAGAAGGCATGGTTCATGGAAGACAAGACAGAGGTAGACCAAAAACAGTAACAGAAGGCATGGTTCATGGAAGACAAGACAGAGGTAGACCAAAAACAGTAATAGAAGACATTTTACACGTTATGTGCTATTTTCCTTCATGAAAATTACACTCTAATTTATACACGTTATGTGCTGTTTTCCTGCATGAAAATTACATTTCAATTCATACACGTTATGTGCTGTTTTCCTGCATGAAAATTACTCTAATTCATACACGTTATGTGGTGTTTTCCTGCATGAAAATTACACTCTAATTCATACACGTTATGTGCTGTTTTCCTTCAGGACAATTGCACTCTAATTCATACACGTTATGTGCTGTTTTCCTGCATGACAATTACACTCTAATTCATACAAGTTATGTGCTGTTTTCCTGCATGAAAATTACTCTAATTCATACACGTTATGTGCTGTTTTCCTGCATGAAAATTACTCTAATTCATACACGTTATGTGCTGTTTTCCTGCATGACAATTACACTCTAATTCATACACGTTATGTGCTGTTTTCCTGCATGAAAATTACTCTAATTCATACACGTTATGTACTGTTTTCCTGCATGAAAATTACACTCTAATTCATACTCGTTATGTGCTGTTTTCCTGCATGACAATTACACTCTAAACAAGTAACGTGATATTCTCACCATCTACTCTTTCAAAATAAACTCTAATACATTTTAAAACTCTAATCAAATCGTTTAATTTGTGTTGTAGTCACAGTCAAACTATGCAAAACCGTGCCACGTTATAACCATCTATCACATTCATTTAGTAAAGAATTTTAAAAACGTAATTAATTTTCACTTTATATTTTTACCTTCCTCTCCCATCCCTTCTTCCATTCCTCCCTAACCACTTCATCTCCCTCGTTCTCTAAGTTACGTTATCCTGCACCAATTACTGCGAATACTCTCCTCTCTCTGGTTATATTTTGATTGCACAGCGTAGAGTGTTTTCTAGGTTGCGTTCTGCAAAATCGATTGCCCAAACCTCCAAGCTATTCACTGTGTGCATTGAACTGCTCTGATTAAAATTAAAAAGAAAGCGATTATAAAGATGCGGTAGAATATTTCGTTGTAAAATTGCATTGGTTTTTTTTTTTTTAAAGAGGATTAGGAAGATGAGATTTTAAAGAAAGAAGATGACACGTTGTTGGTGAATTCCGAGAAAATGACGATTTAATGGTGAGATAGAAGATTTGACATTTCTAGGATGGAAACGTGAAAGATATGAAGATGATTTTTATTTGTAAAAAAAAAAATGGAAGATGAAAAATTCGTGTTGTAAGATGAAATGTGGAAGTTGAGAATTGAAAAATGAAAGATGCAACATAGGAGATGAAGATGACAATTCAAAGGTGAAAAATGAGAAATGAAAGGCGAAAGACGGAAACTGAAAAGTGAACGATGAGAAATTAAAGGTGAATGATGGAAACTGAAAAGTGAAAGATGGGTAATGAAACGTGAAAAAGGGAAATGAAACGTGAAAGATGGGAAATGAAACGTGAAAGATTGGAAATGAAACATGTAAGATGGGAAATGAAACACGAAAGATGGGAGCTAAAAAGTGAACGATTGTGAATGACAGGAGAAACATAGAAACTGAAGAGCGAAAAAAGTGAATTGAACGGTGAAAGATGATAAATTAAAGATGAAAATGAGAACTGAAAGGTGAATGATACGAATTTAAGGATGCAAGATGATAATTGAAAAGATAACGATGGGAACGTATCATTCAGTCTGCATGACCCTATGTAGAACAATGTTCTCATAACAGAGAGTATGAAGGAGCTTATATATCAAGCCAGATCTCCCACTTCTCTTTTGTCAAGTAAAAAGGATCTTTGATCTCTTGAGACCACCTCTAGTTGGTCTACCTCTGTCATGTCTTCCAATAACCATGTCTTCTATTACTGTTTTCGGTCTACCTCTGTCTTGTCTTCCAATAACCATGTCTTCTATTACTGTTTTCGGTCTACCTCTGTCTTGTCTTCCAATAACCATGTCTTCTATTACTGTTTTCGGTCTACCTCTGTCTTGTCTTCCAATAACCATGTCTTCTATTACTGTTTTCGGTCTACCTCTGTCTTGTCTTCCAATAACCATGTCTTCTATTACTGTTTTCGGTCTACCTCTGTCTTGTCTTCCAATAACCATGTCTTCTATTACTGTTTTCGGTCTACCTCTGTCTTGTCTTCCAATACACAATGTCTTCTATTACTGTTTTCGGTCTACCTCTGTCATGTCTTCCAATAACCATGTCTTCTATTACTGTTTTCGGTCTACCTCTGTCTTGTCTTCCAATAACCATGTCTTCTATTACTGTTTTCGGTCTACCTCTGTCTTGTCTTCCAATAACCATGTCTTCTATTACTGTTTTCGGTCTACCTCTGTCATGTCTTCCAATAACCATGTCTTCTATTACTGTTTTCGGTCTACCTCTGTCTTGTCTTCCAATAACCATGTCTTCTATTACTGTTTTCGGTCTACCTCTGTCATGTCTTCCAATAACCATGTCTTCTATTACTGTTTTCGGTCTACCTCTGTCTTGTCTTCCATGAACCATGTCTTCTATTACTGTTTTCGGTCTACCTCTGTCTTGTCTTCCAGTAACCATGTCTTCTATTACTGTTTTCGGTCTACCTCTGTCTTGTCTTCCAGTAACCATGTCTTCTATTACTGTTTTCGATCTACTTCTGTCTTTTCTTCCAGTAACCATGTCTTCTATTACTGTTTTCGGTCTACCTCTGTCTTGTCTTCCAGCTACTTTGTAATAGTTTCACCTTTAGCCTCGCTCCTACATAATAGTTTAACCTTTATCCTGGCTACTATATAACAGTTTAACCTTTAGTCTGGCTGCTATGTAAGAGTTTAACCTTTAGTCTGGCTACTATATAACAGTTTAACTTTAGTCTGGCTACTATGTAACAGTTTAACTTTAGTCTGGCTACTATGTAACAGTTTAACCTTTAGCCTGGCTACTATGTAACAGTTTAACTTTAGTCTGGCTACTATGTAACAGTTTAACCTTTAGCCTGGCTACTATGTAACAGTTTTACCTTTAGCCTGGCTACTATGTAACAGTTTAACCTTAGCCTGGCTACTATGTAACAGTTTAACCTTTAGCCTAGCTACTATGTAACAGTTTAACCTTTAGCCTGGCTACTATGTAATAGTTTAACCTTTAGCCTGGCTACTATGTAACAGTTTAACCTTTAGCCTGGCTACTATGTAATAGTTTAACTATTAGCCTGGCTACTATGTAATAGTTTAGCCTTTAGCCTGGCTACTATGTAACAGCTTAACCTTTAGTCTGGCTACTATGTAACAGTTTAACCTTTAGTCTGGCTGCTATGTAAGAGTTTAACCTTTAGTCTGGCTACTATATAACAGTTTAACCTTTAGCCTGGCTACTATGTAACAGTTTAACCTTTAGCCTGGCTACTATGTAACAGTTTAACCTTTAGCCTGGCTACTATGTAATAGTTTAACCTTTTAGCCTGGCTACTATGTAACAGTTTAACCTTTAGCCTGGCTACTATGTAACAGTTTAACCTTTAGCCTGGCTACTATGTAATAGTTTAACCTTTAGCCTGGCTACTATGTAACAGTTTAACCTTTAGCCTGGCTACTATGTAACAGTTTAACCTTTAGTCTGGCTACTATGTAATAGTTTAACCTTTAGCCTGGCTACTATGTAACAGCTTAACCTTTAGTCTGGCTACTATGTAACAGTTTAACCTTTAGCCTGGCTACTATGTAACAGTTTAACCTTTAGCCTGGCTACTATGTAATAGTTTAACCTTTAGCCTGGCTACTATGTAATAGTTTAACGAGGTAAAGTCACAACAATGCGGAGCTGCCGTAAAGCTGATGATAAGGATGAGAAGAAAACAAACAAAAACAGTTTTATAGTTACAGCTTTACGTAGGGCACGTTGCGGCTAGTTAAGCTGTGGTGTGTGTGCGTGTATCTGTGTGTGTGTGTTGTTGTTGTCCATTGTTCCTGCTGAAGGTCTACTGAGCCGCAACGTCATATTGATTTTGTGTTGTTCCCTCACCAGCTTTAAAAACTGTAACCATAACACTTTTTTTCTTTTCTTTCTTTTCATCGTTATAGTTTAACCTTTACATGTTGTTGCTGTTGCTGTTGCTGATGTTATTGTTGCTGTTGTTGTTGTTGTTGCTGTTGTTGTTGCTGCTGTTGTTGTTGCTACTGTTATTGTTGCTGCTACTGTTATTGTTGCTGTTGTTGCTGCTGTTGTTGTTGTTGTTGCAGTTGTTGCTGTTGTTGTTGCTGCTGCTGTTGTTGCTGCTGCTGTTGTTGTTGCTACTGTTATTGTTGCTGCAACTGTTGTTGTTGCTGTTGTTGTTGCTGTTGTTGCTGCTGCTGTTGTTGCTGTTGTTGTTGTTGCTGTTGTTGCTGCTGTTGTTGTTGCTGCTGTTGTTGTTAATGCTGCTGCTGTTGTTGCTGCTACTGTTATTGTTGCTGTTGTTGTTGCTGCTGCTGCTGTTGTTGCTGTTGTTGTTGTTGCTGTTGTTGTTGCTGCTGTTGTTGTTGTTGTTGTTGTGTCCTATATTCCACTCGAGAATCTCAATAAAATCCGAGGAAAATCTTGGCCCACGTGCACGAACTCCGTAGCACGGTCTAGGATCCACAGGTTGAGAATATTTCTGCAAACAATTGTGTCCTTTAGCGTGCCCGATCGAGTGCACGCGGGATCTCCTGTTTACTGCCGTTATCCGAGAGGGCTAGACATCGGATCTCACCACCCAGAGAACAAGGGAGGCCACGAAGACACCATTGATTATTTTTCTTTTTTTTTGGTAGGAAAAAAACACCACCGTCTGTGGTGGGCTTTTAACCTGGGTCTTTCTTGTCCTGGCCTGGGTCTTTCTTGTCCTGACCTGGGTCTTTCCTGTCCTGGCCTGGGTCTTTCTTGTCCTGGCCTGGGTTTTTCTTGTCCTGGCCTGGGTCTTTCTTGTCCTGGCCTGGGTCTTTCTTGTCCAGGCCTGGATCTTTCTTGTCCTGGGTTTTTCTTGTCCTGGCCTGGGTCTTTCCTGTCCTGGCCTGGGTCTTTCTTGTCCTGGCCTGGGTTTTTCTTGTCCTGACCTGGGTCTTTCCTGTCCTGGCCTGGGTCTTTCTTGTCCTGGCCTGGGTTTTTCTTGTCCTGGCCTGGGTCTTTCTTGTCCTGGCCTGGGTCTTTCTTGTCCTGGCCTGGGTCTTTCTTGTTCTGGCCTGGGTCTTTCTTGTCCTTGCCAGTGTCTTTCTTGTCCTGGCCTGGGTCTTTCCTGTCCTGGACTGGGTTTTTCTTGTCCTGGCCTATGTCTTTCTTGTCCTGGCCTGGGTCTTTCCTGTCCTGGACTGGGTTTTTCTTGTCCTGGTCTGGGTCTTTCCTGTCCTGGACTGGGTTTTTCTTGTCCTGGCCTATGTCTTTCTTGCCCTGGCCTGGGTCTTTCTTGTCCTTGCCAGTGTCTTTCTTGTCCTGGCCTGGGTCGGACCTTTGTACTACTCAATCAACCCTCCCCTCCTCCTCCCAAACCTTCACATGGTAATAGTCAGGTGCATAGAGAAGACTTGGTCATTCCCAAGATAAAATTCTCAATTGACTCGATTTGAATGTTGCCTTCAGATAGTAAAACAGCCAAGCTAACAACAACAGTAGAAACATTTTCTCTGTAACCTGTCATTTGAGAGACTAAACTGAAAAAAGTAACTGACTTCCTTAGAGTGTACAAGTACACAGGTTGTTAAACAAAATATCCAGTATTTACAATTTAAACGTCAACCAAACTAATTAATGACTTACTAAGAATTTACAATTCTTCTTCATTTTTCATCGTTTGCGTATCAACATCGTGGGGAGAGTTAATGTATTCCCTCCTGTCAATAGGTATCCAGACGACTGTGGTGCTTCAACAAGGTGTAGCGATACCCACAACTATAACTTTAAAAAACACACCCCTGAATCTGTGAGAAATTTCTCTTACCTCGGTTATATGGTCACAACCACTGTCTCCCTTGAAAAAGAAATAAATTCCCGAATCAGAAATGTAGCTTCGAGTTTTGGAAAATTTAAGTATAGGACATGAGCCAACACCAAACCAACACTCAGGACTAAGATTCAAATTTACCAAAGTTGTGTGCTTAGTACACTTCTATACGGATCAGAAACTTGGACTACCTATGTAGGGCAGGAGAAAAGGTTAAACAGCTTTCATGTGCGTTGCCTTCGTAAGATTATGAACATCAAATGGCAGAACAAAGTAACTAACTCTAATGTCTTACAACAAGCCAAACTCCCATCGATCATGGCAATACTTAGGAGTCGGAGACTAAGGTGGCTGGGTCATGTAAGAAGAATGGAAAACAGTCGTATTCCCAAACAAATAGTGTATTGCGAACTTAGGTACGGATAAAGACCAAAGGGCAGAACATAGTGCTGAGATATAAGGTTGTTTGCATGGCTTCCTTGAGGGAATTCTCTATCAGTGAAAGAAGCTGGAAGGATCTGGCTGCAGATCGTTGAACATGGAGAAGAAAACCAAAACAAAAAAAAAACAAAACGTCACAGCAACATTACATGCAGTGCTGATTTAAAATTCACAAGACAAAAGGCGTAGGTGACAAGGTCTGGCAACACTGTTCATGACACCTGACAGCAACTGATCTGGAAGCTGTCAACAACTCATAGCTGATGGATTGCACCAGGATCGGTGAATCAGAATCATCCAAATCCGACTGCACCTCTTTGCGTTGGCTCCAGAAACAGAGCAAACAGTCTAGTCTGGTCAAGTGATTAGGGATCAAAGAGGGAAGGGAACCCGTTACTCAAGAATGTCGTTTAATGACAGATGACGAAGAGGTCTATCAATTCCTTCAGTTGTCTTCGGGTAACGTCAGAAATCATCATCATCATCATCAAGTACCAGGCCTGCTGGCGTAGATCATCATGTCTCTCCGCAACTTTCCATCTCGTCAGTTATTTATCATTTCTGTTGTTGACCTTCTGCCAACCCATTCTCTTAAGTTGTCTGGTATTTTTTCTCTTTGTTTCCCTCTATTTCTTCGTCCCTCAATTTTTTCTAGTTGTTACAATATATTCCATTTGTTCTCTTCTCATTACACGGCCAAGAAATCATGATTGTTTCAGAAAGAAATAGAGAACAGAAATGACAGAATTATGAGATTTTGCAATGAAAAATAACATCTGAAAAAAAATCGACCAGTTAACTGATGCAATGATTATGATGACTTGTGTTGAAAAGTAAGCAAATAATAAACGGTCACAGTAAACACACGAACAATAAGATAGGCAAACACCAAATTGTGAGCTCCAGTAATACCAAAATAATAACGAATTATTAAATAAAAAGGCGAAGTTAAATTATAGCAACGGCGAGGAAGAGTTTTGTCCTCACTTGCAAAAGAGTTATTCTAGTACAGCGACCTTCACTTACCTACTTGTACTGCCTGCTACAGAAAACTCTTACTAGAGACTAGAAGGTGAATCACGCACATACAAACACACATATGCGTGTACTAAAAGGTAGGGATGCTGGTAGATTGCTTGGGTAAAGCGTGGAAGAAGAGCTCACTTTAAGTGACAGTCAAGATGCACGCATATCCAGAAGGTTCACATACATGCACACACGATCGGGGCACCATTCAACAGTCCTAAACACACCACAAATTAATATTTAAAAGCCTTAAATATGCCACAAATTAATGTTTAGACGCCTTAAATACACAACAAATTAATATTTAAAAGCCAGTCATACACAACAAATTCATATTTAATAACCTTAAATACACAATTAATTAATGTTTAAAAACCGTAATAGGCTGCTGTCTTTTAACATGCCATAAAATATCATTTGTCTTGTTTGAATCGTGTTTAGTAGTTCTATTTTCATTTTAATTGTTTTAAGACTTACCGTTTATTTTCTTTCCATTTCTTCATCACCTTCTGCCAAGTCATTCTCTTAAGCTGTCTGGTATATTTTTTCTTTGCTTTCCTTTATCTCTTCGTCCCTCAGTTTTCCCAGTTGTTACAATATATTCCAGCTGTTCTATTCTCATTACATGGCCACAAATGATGATTGTTTCTTCCTAATATTGGAAATTAGCTCTCTTTTTGATTTGGCCTTTTTCAGATCTATTTTTAGATCTACATATTTTACTTACCACTGTTCATGTGTTGATGTTTGATGCAGAATTCGTTCATTTCTTGCCACTCACGTATAACTACTGTTCTTGCCGTATGTAGTAAATTTCATAGTAGTATAGTTCTGTCACTGAAGTGATATTTCAAAATAGTAGTATAGTTCTGTCACTGAAGTGATATTTCAACATAGTAGTATAGTTCTGTCACTGAAGTGATATTTCAACATAGTAGTATAATTCTGTCACTGAAGTGATATTTCAACATAGTAGTATAGTTCTGTCACTGAAGTGATATTTCAACATAGTAGTATAATTCTGTCACTGAAGTGATATTTCAACATAGTAGTATAATTCTGTCACTGAAGTGATATTTCAACATAGTAGTATAGTTCTGTCACTGAAGTGATATTTCAACATAGTAGTATAATTATGTCACTGAAGTGATATTTCAACATAGTAGTATAGTTCTGTCACTGAAGTGATATTTCAGATCGGGTGTATGCATGTTCACTGTCATTTATTCAGTTTCAAATAGAGATAAATGTTACATTTCGACAAATTAATGGAATTTGATCTTTTTGTCTGTTTGTCTGTTCCTTTCTCTTTCTTTATAGTTATAACTTTTAGAGAGCCTCGGTTGCCTAGTTGGGAAAACCACCCGACCGGGCTACCGACGTTCGGACAACCCGTGTCCGATTTCCGCTGGGAGCAGTGTGAATTGTACTGGTGGTTGGAAAAAAGAAATACCCCAGCGGTCGAACCAGCCGTTGGCAGAAATTGATAATAGGGTATTACTCTGGGAAGGTGAGGAATACCGCCTGGTATCGTAAGTTTTGATGCTTGAAGCGACACTATCCAGAAGTCTCCGAACATTTCTGGATAGGTGGCCGAGCACATATGGTTGAAAACTCGCGGGCTAAGACGCCGGTTCAAGTCCCGTACTTTACAATTACATTTAATTTTCTCTCTACGTCTGCCCTTCTCTCTCTCCCCCCCCCCCGCCCCCCGCCCAACACCACACATACACGCACGCACAACAAAATGTGAAAATTGTGCCGAAGAAAGTAATGAATTAATATATCACCTAACAGGAGTCTATGGTGTCGACACTTAAGTAAATTGATACACATGTGTACCCTCAAGTATATGGGGTTTTACGTACATGTGTACCCTCAAGTATATGGGGTATATAAGTACAGGTGTACCCTCAAGTATATGGGGTATATAAGTACAGGTGTACCCTCAAGTATATGGGGTACATAAGTACAGGTGTACCCTCAAGTATATGGGGTATATAAGTACAGGTGTACCCTCAAGTATATTGAGTTTATAAGTACAGGTGCACCCTCAAGTATATGCAGTTTATAAGTACAGGTGTACCCTCAAGTATTTGGACTTTATAAGTACAGGTGTACCCTCAAGTATATGGACTTTATAAGTACAGGTGTACCCTCAAGTATATAGGGTGTATAAATACAGGTGTACCCTCAAGTATATTGAGTTTATAAGTACAGGTGTACCCTCTCGTATATGGAGCATATAAGTACAGGTGTACCCTCAAGTATATGGAGCATATAAGTACAGGTGTACCCTCAAGTATATGGAGCATATAAGTACTGGTGTACCCTCAAGTATATGGAGCATATAAGTACTGGTGTACCCTCAAGTATATGGAGCATATAAGTACAGGTGTACCCTCAAGTATATGAAGCATATAATAACAGGTGTACCCTCAAGTATATGGAGCATATAAGTACTGGTGTACCCTCAAGTATATGGAGCATATAATAACAGGTGTACCCTCAAGTATATGAAGCATATAATAACAGGTGTACCCTCAAGTATATGGAGCATATAAGTACTGGTGCACCCTCAAGTATATGGAGCATATAATAACAGGTGTACCCTCAAGTATATGGAGCATATAATAACAGGTGTACCCTCAAGTATATGGAGCATATAATAACAGGTGTACCCTCAAGTATATGGAGCATATAAGTACTGGTGTACCCTCAAGTATATGAAGCATATAAGTACTGGTGTACCCTCAAGTATATGGAGCATATAAGTACTGGTGTACCCTCAAGTATATGGAGCATATAAGTACTGGTGTACCCTCAAGTATATGGAGCATATAAGTACTGGTGTACCCTCAAGTATATGAAGCATATAATAACAGGTGTACCCTCAAGTATATGGAGCATATAAGTACTGGTGTACCCTCAAGTATATGGAGCATATAAGTACTGGTGTACCCTCAAGTATATGGAGCATATAAGTACAGGTGTACCCTCAAGTACATTGTTTATAAGTACAGGTGTACCCTCAAGTATATGGAGCATATAAGTACTGGTGTACCCTCAAGTATATGGGGCATATAAGTACAGGTGTACCCTCAAGTATATATGGAGCATATAAGTACAGGTGTACCCTCAAGTATATGGAGCATATAAGTACAGGTGTACCCTCAAGTATATGGAGCATATAAGTACAGGTGTACCCTCAAGTATATGGAGCATATAAGTACTGGTGTACCCTCAAGTATATGGAGCATATAAGTACAGGTGTACCCTCAAGTATATGGAGCATATAAGTACAGGTGTACCCTCAAGTATATGGAGCATATAAGTACAGGTGTACCCTCAAGTATATGGAGCCTATAAGTACAGGTGTACCCTCAAGTATATGGAGCATATAAGCGCAGGTGTACCCTCAAGTATAATGCCTATAAGTACAGGTGTACCCTCAAGTATATGGAGCATATAAGTACAGGTGTACCCTCAAGTATATGGAGCATATAAGTACAGGTGTACCCTCAAGTATATGGAGCATATAAGTACAGGTGTACCCTCAAGTATATGGAGCATATAAGTACAGGTGTACCCTCAAGTATATGGAGCATATAAGTACAGGTGTCGTAAGTAAGAAGTCGGTCGTAAAGTTTGGACAAATGTCAGAAACGGTGAAGATAGGGAAAATGTATTTGAGTGTGCTCGTAAAGTGAAGTTAGAATGGATTTACTTGGAGAAAGAATTAGAAGGAAGGAAGGAAGGAAGGAAGGAAGGATGGAAGGAAGGAAGGAAGGAAGTAGGTAAGGGAGGGGAAGGAAGGAAGGAAGGAAGGAAGGAAGGAAGGAAGGAAGGAAGGAAGGAAGGAAGGAAGGAAGGAAGGAAGGAAGGAAGGAAGGAAGGAGAGAAAAAGAGAAGGAGGGAAGGAGGGAGGGAGGGAGGAAGGAAGGAAGGAAGGAAGGAAGGAAGGAAGGAAGGAAGGAAGGAAGGAAGGAAGGAAGGAAGGAAGGAAGGAAGGAAGGAAGGAAGGAAGGAAGGAAGGAAGGAAGGAAGGAAGGAAGGAAGGAAGGAAGGAAGGAAGGAAGGAAGGAAGGAAGGAAGGAAGGAAGGAGAGAAAAAGAGAAGGAGGGAAGGAGGGAGGGAGGGAGGGAGGGAGGGAGGGAAAGAAAGAAACAAACGGAAAGAAAGAAAGAAAGAACGAAAGAAAGAAAGAAAGAAATAAAGAAAGAAAGAAAGAAAGAAAGAAAGAAAGAAAGAAAGAGAAAGAAAGAAAGAAAGAAAGAAAGAAATGGTCAGGCCACAATTCAAGTACGACGGCATGTAGCGAGGACGATGTTAGTGGCCAGATTTTTTCTAACCTTCGACATTTGGTTAATCTATGGCCAGCAACACACCTGTGCAGTTTTCCTTCCAATAAAATTTTGTGTGTGTGTGTCTGTTGAACCTAGAAACTACAAACCGTGATCGAACCTAATCTCCTATCCTCACAAGGCTGGTTCCTTAACCACTGGTCTACCAAAACTCGTGTTTTTCTTTAGATTTGTTATGGTTGCGGTAGTAAATCTACAAGGACGTGGTACAGATGGATTAAGTTGTCTGGTTTCACATATATGTGGAAAGTTGCCCTGCTGTGGATCCCTTCTCATTGTGGTATACCAGGAAACGAGAAAGCAGACCAACCGGCAAAGGAAGAAGTAGCAGGCACACAACCAGATGCACCAGATACATACCATCAGAAAAAAACCCAGATAATTAAATAAATCATAAGCCACAAATAAAGACGCCTTTCATAATATGAATAGATGGGAACAAGTTATCATTAAACGCCTCAGAACAGGACACAGTCGACTCCACAGTCACATGTATACAGAATTAAAGATTAGCACCTTAGCCACACACTACCACGGACAAGGGGTAGGGTTCGATCCCAACCGACGGCTTCCGGGTTCACCCTGCCTTAAATGGGTATCGGAATTTTCTCTGGGAAAGTAAAGCAGCACGGGCGTAATACTGACCACATTACCCCAAAAATCATGTGCTGAAGGTCTGTAAAATATAGGGTCACTAACACCATATTTCCGTATACGCCACTTGACGTGACGGGGGTACTTTACTTTTTTTTACCTTAGCCACACGCACGTGTGGGCAGGCAGGCGCCCCAGACTGCTGAACACATACTTCAAAACTGTACTGAAGTATAGTAGACTGTGGTAAAAACCCAATGGCTCATAGATACAACACTACAGACAAAACCATATGGGCCACTGCAAGAGTTAAAAAAAAAACGGCAACTTCTCTGCAAGAAACGACTTTGCAAATACAGACAATACTTCACGCGGACGAAAGATAGATAGAAACACATGTGTCCCACTGGTTAAGGTTTGAGATGATAACAGATCAATGAGGAATATTACCTTCAATTTAGCAGCTTCTTTGTTCATTCCTTATTTGTGATAACCAACGGCTGTTAACCTACGGCTGTTACATCTAGTGCTTCCTCCTTGGTTGAAAACGGTTTGCCAATAATAACAGCGAGGTAATTGCTGCTACCACAGGTGGAGAACAACTAATAGGCAGACACACGTCACAGACATTAAAGGAGGGAAAGAAATCAGATAAAGTGGGCAAATATCAGCATTTAATTCAATTGAAATTTTTAACTACGTTAAAACAAATTCAAATTGTTGACAATTATGCCCTCGTCATAGTTCTCGTCATTTTAACTGGTGTATTATCCTGGCATAAGTGTAATCTGGGTCATTACACGAGCTGGATGGACTCAACAGCCCCGGTTCCACCCTACGTGAAGGAACAACTCATACTCGAACTAGACCCAATCTGCCAGAGATGGAGTGTGTGTCAGCCACGGCGCAGGTTTGAGGAAAAAATCAGGAGACACAGGCGAACATAACATACAAATACCGACCATGTGAGCAGCCTGTGTCACAATGTTGCACATGCCCTCCATCATGAAACAGGAAAGAGTCGAGTGCGCATGACCACAGGACTTGAGTGCTAGAGGAGAAGGAACATTACAACATAAATAAAATTGATACATTTTCTCGTCTGTGTCATCCTCCTTTACGCAAGCAAAGCATGGACATTAAAGTCAGAATACTGACGAATAATTTAGGCACCTGATAAGACTGACTTGAAAGTATGTCCGAGAGTTGAGTCATTTACCAACACGCTTCGACAAAGCACTTTGTACATCTCCTTATACTACTTTACCATCGTGAACTAATGTTTCTCTTTTATCCGTCTTGCACTTTGCCGTCTACTTTGGTTTACGTCATGCCTTAAGGAAGTTGAGCATATTCTGTTTCTTATTTTCTTCCTCATTAGTCTTCCAGCGTCGTGGAGAGAGACAGTTTGTCCCTTTCCCTAATGTTAGCCTTTTTTGTTGTCACATTTCCGAGTGTGTCCGTCTAAACATCTTTTCTATTTTGGTAGATGTTCTCTCAGTTTATTGTTCTTGTAGTATTTCTTGACAGTTGGAAGTCTCATGGTTAGTTGTTTCTATCTTGTCACGTGGCTAAATCATTTAATTTGTTCTTGCTTTACATACTGCGTAGGTGTTCCCCAACTATCTCCTTATTTCTTAACCTCTAACTCTCTTTCAATGTGACTCCCATCATGCATTATAACATCAACTCAACTTACGCGTGATAAGACTAGAAACGACAGGAGCGACCATATTTTGTCTTAAACGTTCTCATCTAATATAGTGCTCATCTGCCCTGTTGCCATGGCAACAATCTTCGTTGGGAAGCCATATATATGTACAACAGTTCACAATATAACTTGTATTGTACTGAAGAAAAAAAAAATATATTGCGCGTGATCCAAAAGTGATATTTGTGTTTGAAACACACGAAACTTGTAAAATAATTGTTGACATTTAGACAGATCTGATGGGGGAATCCTTGAGGAGAAATTAATTCTAGGAATACTTTTTCTTTTAATTTCACAATACAGTTTAATTCCGAGTGACAATTTAAAATCCACACGCAGAATTGTTTGTCTATTATAGGAAGTGAATTTAAGGAGATTTGTATTCAGACAGACAGTTAAAGATTTAGCGTTGACAACCAGTTGATTGTGTTGTTTAAATGGAGGCTCGACGCTACAGTAAATAAGATCATATGGTGGTTGGTTGCGTTCGCCCAATGACTAAAGGATCACTGTATGGTGGTGGTTGGTTGCGTTCGCCCAATGACTAAAGTATCACTGTATGGTGGTGGTTGGTTGCGTTCGCCCAATGACTAAAGTATCACTGTATGGTGGTGGTTGGTTGCGTTCGCCCAATGACTAAAGTATCACTGTATGGTGGTGGTTGGTTGCGTTCGCCCAATGACTAAAGTATTCTAGAAGTATCGTGGTAGACTAGAATATTCCACTTCATCATCCGCTCTTACAAGGACGTAGTGGACGTGTCTGCGTTGTGTTGTGGTTTGAGGTATAACTGTTATATTTGCGCCTTTCGGCCCAACACACTGACTTCAGCACGACATTTTTGAGTACAAAATATATTCATTTCTTTGTTCAAAATGAGAATTTGCACGAAACTATTAATTTACTGCTTATTTTTCGTTATACCACTAAATGATTACTTTTTTTTTTTAATTGCTGGTTCTTTACTTATTTTTCGTTAAACTACTGATTCTTTACTTATTTTTCGTTAAACTACTGATTCTTTACCTATTTTTCGTTAAACTACTGATTCTTTACCTATTTTTCGTTAAACTACTGATTCTTTACTTATTTTTCGTTAAACTACTGATTCTTTACTTATATTTCGTTAAACTACTGATTCTTTACTTATTTTTAGTTAAACTACTGATTCTTTACTTATTTTTCGTTAAACTATTGATTCTTTACTTATTTTTAGTTAAATTGCTGATTGTGTATGGAGGACCCACATACAAAAAAAATGTGATTACGGTGACTGAGTGCTGGATCTAGTGACCACAAGGTTCAGAGTTCAGCTCAGATGTGGAGATTGTTTTTTTTTTATTTTCGTCGTTTAATTACATTTTACTCTCTCTCTCTCTCTCTCTCTCTCTCTCTCTCTCTCTCTCTCTCTCTCTTCTTTTTTTTGGGGGAGGGGAATATGGGAAACAGGCAGGAATACATCAGAGTCAATAAGACCCCGCATTGTAGGTACCAGAGATGTGTTTTGGGAACTGGGGTTGCGGTCTGGCGTGATACTGAACATATTGCCGTTGTTCATTGAAAAAGATAAGTGCAAATAACACCCACCCCCACCCCTCTCCAAAAAAAAAAAAAAAAAAAAAGTAATAAGCCTTAAGTCGTGGATGAAGTCCATTTTATTATCAAAAATAAAACAAGACAAGACACATGAATTGTTGGGGATGACGAGTCACGAACAAAGAACCAAAACTAATCAAGATCCTCGTCAAACTCGCCTCAGTAAACACGGACTAACCAGTCTGACCAAGTGACGGACTAACCAGTCTGACCAGGTGACGGACTAACCAGTCTGACCAAGTGACGGACTAACCAGTCTGACCAAAGGAGGAACTAACCAGTCTGACCAGGTGACGGACTAACCAGTCTAACCAAGTGACGGACTAACCAGTCTGACCAGGTGACGGACTAACCAGTCTGACCAAGTGACGGATTAACCAGTCTGACCAAGTGACGGACTAACCAGTCTGACCAGGTGACGGACTAACCAGTCTGACCAAAGGAGGAACTAACCAGTCTGACCAAACGAGGAACTAACCAGTCTAACCAAACGTGGAACTAACCAGTATAACCAAACGAAGAACTAACCAGTCTAACCAAACGAGGAACTAACCAGTATAACCAAACGAGGAACTAACCAGTATAACCAAACGAGGAACTAAC
Organism: Megaustenia siamemsis; assembly: GCA_032433765.1. NCBI lineage: Eukaryota > Metazoa > Mollusca > Gastropoda > Stylommatophora > Ariophantidae > Megaustenia > Megaustenia siamemsis. Next base: position 71,418,146 of record JAVIAB010000156.1, read on the forward strand.
CAGTCTAACCATGCGAGTTTCCTTCCTAATCAAAGCGGCATCGAAGAATTATCTTGCTAAAGATGGATGACTTAGATCGGAAGGTTAAAGTATCGTAGTTTGCTGAAAACAGCGACACGGCCTAGCTTATGCCCATTTATCGCCCCTTTAAAACACGAACAAAAAATTAAAACAATCAATGAACGAATGCCAACAAACAAGCACCATCTATGTAGAGAAGCACATGCTTGAAGAGTAATAGTAGATAATCATGAGCAAACAAATTCAGCAACAAATATTTTGCATGAAGAGATGCACCCAAGGTAGAAACACATTGGTAATAGGAAGACAAAAAATCATCATCATCTGCCATACCGGTTGGCGTAGGTGATCATGTTCCTCCACAATTTTCAATCTACAGTGCATCGTATCAGTTCTGTTGTTGACTGTTTTCCATGCCATGACACCAAGTTATCCAGTATTTTCTCTCTTTGTCGTCCGCGATCTCTCTTTCCTTTTATTTTGCCAGGAGTAACCAAGTATTCCAACTTTCCTCTTCTCATGATGTGCCCGAAAAATGTTGATTGCTTCTTTCTGATGTTTTTTAGGAGCTCCCTTTTTGTGTTGGCCTCTTTGAGAACTTCCTCATTGGTCTTTTTAGCTGTCCAGTGAACTTTCAACATTCTTCTGAGAAATACCATCTCTGTGGCCTCTAATCGTCTTTTCATTTATTTGTCTACTGTCCATGATTCGCTTCCATAGGTCAGAATTGGTTCTATATAGCACCGATGAACTCTCTTTCTCATTTTTATTGACATAGATTAGACAAAATATAAGTCAGTATAATCTTGTTCTCTTACACCAGGGGCTGGTACTCTCTGTGATTGAGTATGCACTGGCGATCCCGACCCTCAGGAGTACACAAATAGAACGATTGGAAACGATACAAAATAAGGCAATGCGTATCATCCATGTGTGCACAAAAAATACTGAGTGTTGGACAAAGCGCTATCTCCTCAATATTCCCCACCATGGCGGACAGAATAAAGCTTTGCCGAGCATGTGTCTACCTTCGAATCAGTGCAGACCTACATCATCCGCAATACTGTGAATTTATGGGTACAAAAGGCAGCAGGTTAAAAAGAGGAAAATCATGGATTGGACAGGCTATGGATATTGTTCAGCAGGCGTGTTCAATCGAGGACATAGAACCCGGAGGAGAATGGGTACGAGGGCCGTTTGAGTCCTTTCTTGTCGTTATCACACTAGATAGAGGATGTAGATAACAAAACCTATCGGTCGTTGAGACAGAAGTGCAGGTCTTGATTTTCGAGAACTCCTGTGATAGCGAAGTAGTTAGTTACACAGCTTCGTCTTGTTTATTCGGCACGTATGGAGCTCGTGGACTTCCACGGCTCATGTTGGTGGCAGAACTGTGAAGAAAGACAGTGGTGCTTTCGCATTGACTACAATTAGTTTGCCCATAGAAATTATGGCGGTTTTTAAAACATTGGCATGGCTTGAGACACTGACGTATACACATGTTTGTTGATTCAGTGACTCCAAAGAGTAAGCTCAGGAAGATCGCAATTGGTTGCTCTTCACGGCAGTAGTTAGAGTCTCTGGCAAGGTCTAGTCTAACAAAAAGTCTGCTTCATTTTCGTGCTAGGGCACGGAGGTGTAAGAGTTATTGAACGTGCTGACAGTCTTGCCAGTTTGGCCGATGTTGGGTGCGGAAGGGAAATGGACTGCCACGACATTCTGAATGCCCTCAAGGAGGCTGGATGAACAAAAAGCGACTCAAAAATAGACGCTGAATAATCCGCAGAAATGAACAGACTTCACGAATACCATGCCAAGGTGGGAGATGCCAGACGAGAACACTGCGTAGGAATCAAAAGCCTTGTCAACCAACACAACACCGGTGACGTCACTCCCTACACGTTATTGGATATTCTTCGGAGGAGATCGGATCATTTATGGACTTGTCCCATGTGCAATGTGGATGACCTGTCGGCTAAATAGACTAGGTCATTTGCTGAGAAGATAACAGAATGAATGGCATTAATTGCCATACAGCTGACGTAAAGTAAAAGAGGGATCGACATAGAAGAACAACCTGACAGTGGACTGTGGAAAGAGTTATAAACAATGTGGACCAGATTTGCGGTTTAACTGAGAAAGATAGGCACAGACTGCGCGAAGTGGAGAACTTTTTTGTTGCCCTATCAAATGGTAACTCACCGCTGGATATCAAGAAACTTTGTTATTACCTTATCAAATGGCAACTCACCTCTGGATATCAAGAAACTTTGTTATTACCTTATCAAATGGTAACTCACCGCTGGATATCAAGAAACTTTGTTATTACCTTATCAAATGGCAACTCACCTCTGGATATCAAGAAACTTTGTTATTACCTTATCAAATGGCAACTCACCTCTGGATATCAAGAAACGTTGTTATTACCTTATCAAATGGCAACTCACCTCTGGATATCAAGAAACTTTGTTATTACCTTATCAAATGGCAACTCACCTCTGGATATCAAGAAACTTTGTTATTACCTTATCAAATGGCAACTCACCTCTGGATATCAAGAAACATTGTTATTACCTTATCAAATGGCAACTCACCTCTGGATATCAAGAAACTTTGTTATTACCTTATCAAATGGCAACACACCGCTGGATTTCAAGAAACGTTGTTATTACCTTATCAAATGACAACTCACCTCTGGATATCGAGAAACTCTCAGACTGGACTGACAAGAGAATACGTTTTATAAAGGAAAAAAAGTATACGATGTTCAAATATAAAATACATAAATTATGAAGCAGCCAAATGCGGATGGCAGGAAAGCCGAAATGATTATGTTAAACATTCACAGACAACACGGATGGGGGGCCTCGGTAGCCGGCAATGGGAAAACCACCCGACTGGACTACCGACGTTCGGACAACCCGTGTTCGATTCCCGCTGGGAGCAGTGTGAATTGTATTTGTGGTTGGAAAAAAAAATACCCCCACGGTCGACCCAGCTGTTGGCAGAAATGGGTACCAGGGTATTACCCTGGGAAGGTGAGGAATGTTGCCTCGTATCGTGAGTTTCAATGCTTGAGGCGACACTATACAGACATCTCCGAACATTTCTGGATAGGCGGCCGAGCACATATGGGTGTAAACTCGCGTGCAAGACGCCGGTTCAAGTCTCGTACTTGACCTTTACCTTTACGGATATCAACCATTCACAAACAACAAGGATATCAAACATTCACAAACAACAAGGATGTCAAACATTCACAAACAACAAGGATGTCAAACATTCACAAACAACAAGGATGTCAAACATTCACAAACAACAAGGATATCAAACATTCACAAACAACAAGGATATTAAACATTCACAAACAACAAGGATGTCAAACATTCACAAACAACAAGGATGTCAAACATTCACAAACAACAAGGATGTCAAACATTCACAAACAACAAGGATGTCAAACATTCACAAACAACAAGGATGTCAAACATTCACAAACAACAAGGATGTCAAACATTCACAAACAACAAGGATGTCAACCATTCACAAACAACAAGGATGTCAAACATTCACAAACAACAAGGATGTCAAACATTCACAAACAACAAGGATGTCAAACATTCACAAACAACAAGGATGTCAAACATTCACAAACAACAAGGATGTCAACCATTCACAAACAACAAGGATATCAAACATTCACAAACAACAAGGATATCAAACATTCACAAACAACAAGGATGTCAAACATTCACAGACAACAAGGATGTCAACCATTCACAAACAACAAGGATATCAAACATTCACAAACAACAAGGATGTCAAACATTCACAAACAACAAGGGTGTCAAACATTCACAGACAAGCAAGGATATCAAATATTCACAAACAACAAGGATATCAAACATTCACAGACAACAAGGATGTCAACCATTCACAAACAACAATGATATCAAACATTCACAAACAACAAGGATGTCAAACATTCACAAACAACAAGGATGTCAAACATTCACAAACAACAAGGATGTCAAACATTCACAAACAACAAGGATGTCAACCATTCACAAACAACAAGGATATCAAACATTCACAAACAACAAGGATATCAAAAATTCACAAACAACAAGGATGTCAAACATTCACAAACAACAAGGATGTCAAAAATTCGCAAACAACAAGGATATCAAACATTCACAAACAACAAGGATGTCAAACATTCACAAACAACAAGGATGTCAAACATTCACAAACAACAAGAATCGTGCGTTGAGGGATTGTCGTTAAATCCCGATCTATAAAGCTCGCGAGAGACGGCCAGCGAGCGTCCTCTGTCCGGGTTGAGAGCTGGCTGCCTAAGATGGGCGCAACCAGTCGCGCGTGGCTTATTAAAGAATCGATAGATAATTGGTAGGCAGATAATGAGAGTGAAAATATGGGAGAGCAAGAAGGAAATGTTGAGTGTTACGTCAATGAAGTAAATCGTTTCTTTCTTTCCTTCCCCGCCATTTTACATTTTTAACTCTTGCTGTCTGAAGAATATTCAAATACCTGCTTGCCGGCTTTGCTTTTCTCATCTTCTTGAGTTGCGCAGAAGTCTCAGTTCTACTGAGTTAACAGCGCATTTTGGTGCGGAATATCCGATATATACATCCGAGCATTCACTGGAATATTTCGATGGCATAAAAGAAGAGAACTGATACGTCTCGAGCGTCCGATATGAGATGCTAGACTGGGACTGCCGCATTGACATGTTCGACTGTATTAATTAATGCGAAGGGGCCAGCATTACAGACATACAAACGTTTCCTCGAAGTAAAGAAAGGTACTGACATGACGATAATATATTTCCAACAGAAAATTTAAAATGTTTAAAATAATATATAGTCAAACTAGAAAAATATCACTAATTCATGTGAACTTCAGATGAAGTGATGTGTCATAACATTCAAGTGACACTTGATTGATAGCATCAGGTGGCGTCCACATCAATTTACGGTATGACAGCTAAGTGTTGTCAAACCGATTCTGGTAAATATTTGTATTTTGATTAGTTCTATTTCACCGCTCCAGGCTACCTACAAGACATCTAGAGGTGTGGTTCTCCTTCCCTTGTACGTCAATTGTGTTTATTTTTGTGAGTTTCATTACAGAATTATTTAGCGACTTTTATCGGAACTGGTTGTCTTTACACGGGGCATTATGGGATATCCAAGATGGCATAAAGTTAAAACTTCTACACAGGTTATGTTTTTAATTACAACTTAGCATAATATGCTTCAACCAAAAGGTCTTATTGTAGCAGTAGTAGCGGAAGTAGGAATAGTAGTGGTAATAGTAATAGTGGTGGTGGAAGTAATAGTAGAGATAATAACAATAGTGTTAGTGATGGATGTAATAACAGTAGCAGTAGGAACAGAAATGGTAATATCAGTAGCAGTAATGGTGGTAATAGTAGTAGTGGTGGTAGAAGTAATAGTAGAGATAATAACAATAGTGTTAGTAATGGATGTAATAACAGTAGTAGTAGTAGCAGGAACAGAAATAGTAATATTAGTAGCAGTAATGGTGGCAATAGTAGTAGTAGTGGTTGTGATAGAAGTAAGAGTAGTGAAAGTGGAAGTAGAAGCAATAATAGGGATAATAACAATATTAATAGTAATAATAGAAGCAATAGCAGTAGTAGTGGTAGAAATAGTAATAGTAGTAGTGGTGGTGGTAGTGGTAATAGCAGTAGTAGTGCTAGTGATAATAGTAGTAGTGGTGGTGGTGGTAATAGTTGTAATTGTAGTAGTAGTAGTAGTGGTAGTAATTGTAGCAATAGTAATGGTGGTGGTAATAGTAGTAGTAGTAGTGGTGGTAGTAATTGTAGTAGTAGTGGTAGTAATTGTAGCAGTAGTAATGGTGGTGGCAATAGTAGTAGTAGTAGTGGTGGGGGTAATAATAGTAGTAATCGTGGTGGGGGTAATAATAGTAGTAATCGTGGTGGGGGTAATAATAGTAGTAATCGTGGTGGGGTAATAGTAGTAGTAGTGATAGTAATAATAGTAATGGAGGTGGTAGTGGTAGTAATAGTAGAGATAATAACAATAGTACTAGAAATAATAACAGTAGTTGTAGTAGTAGCCACAACAGTAGTAATAATAGTAGCAGTAGTAGTGTTAATAGTAGTAGTGGTGGTTGTGGTAGTAGTAGTAAGAGTAATGTAAGTTTTTGTAGTAGCAATAACAGGGATAGTAACAATAGTAATAGTAATAATATAATTAATAACAGTCGTAGTGGTGGTAGTAGTGGTGATAGTAGTGGAAGTGGTGGTGGTAGTAGTAATAGTAGAGATAACAACAGTAGTAATAGTAGTGGAAGTCGTGGTAGCAGCAGCAGCAGTAGTAGTAGTGGTAGTAGTAGTAATAGTAGTAGTAGTAGTAGTAGTAGTTGTAGTAGTAGTAGTAGTGGTAGTAGTAGTAGTAGTAGTAGTAGTAGTAGTGGTAGTAGTAGTAATAGTAGTAGTAGTAGTAGTAGTAGTTGTAGTAGTAGTAGTAGTAGTAGTAGTAGTAATAGTAGTAGTAGTAGTAGTTGTAGTAGTAGTAGTAGTAGTAATAGTAGTAGTTGTAGTAGTAGTAGTAGCAGTAGTAGTAGTAGTAATAGTAGTAGTAGTAGTAGTAGTAGTTGTAGTAGTAGTAGTAGCAGTAGTAGTAGTAGTAATAGTAGTAGTAGTAGTAGTAGTAGTTGTAGTAGTAGTAGTAGTAGTAGTGGTAGTAGTAGTAGTAGTAGTAGTAGTATTAGTAGAGATAACAACAGTAGTAATAGTAGTGGAAGTCGTGGTAGCAGCAGCAGCAGTAGTAGTAGTGGTGGTAGTAATAGTAATAGTAGTAGTATTAGTAGTAGTAGTAGTGGTAGTGGTGGTAGTAGTAGTAGTAGTAGTAGTAGTAGTAGTATTAGTAGTAGTAGTAGTGGTGGTGGTAGTAGTAGTAGTAGTAGTAGTAATAGTAGTAGTAGTAGTAGTAGTAGTAGTAGTAGTAGTAGTAGTAGTAGTAGTAGTATAAAATCTAATACAACATGAACATTTTAAAAAATACATAACATCATCATCACAATTCTCCTCAGACAACACGCGACATAGAACCTGGAGCTCCGTGAGTCCAGTCCTTCCAACCAGATCCTTTGTGTTGGTCAGGTGGCGACATATATTCAACACTGCAGCTCTGTTTTCTTGTGTAAACATATGTCAGACAAGTGCTGAGAAGGGGCGACATGATAATTCCAAAACAGGCGCTTCTATGTGAAATAGGATGCAGAAAATAGGAAGACATAGAGAGACACTGAAAAGAACACTAATAAAAGAAGCAAGATTGGCAGGCATGTACTCAATAGATAAGATCGAACATCTCTCCCAGAATAAAGAGATGGGTGGACGAAAAGCACTAGAGGCGACCTCTAGCGGAGCGGGAAGAATCACGATCAAAGTCAACGTCATTGTTTTCTTGGAAATATCTTATTTTATTGCTACACGCCACAGCAGTTTTGGCTTAAAATATCTCTATAAATATATTCTCAGCATTCTACGTACCGAAGTATAAATGTCTCACTGGGTGGGTGGGTCAATGGGTCATCTCGTAACCTCGTCGGTCGTCGGGGCACCCACCATACACGACATTTTCACAATTTGCTTCCAACTGTCGCGATTTAGAGCAGCTCTCTGCGATACGACAAAAGACATTCCTGCCCATTCTCTGATATCTTCCACCCATTTTCTCGTTTGTCCTCCCTGTCTTCTTTTGCATCGTACAGTGCCTTGCAGATTGGTTTTGCCAAAGCATGTGGACCTTATGTGTACAACAGTTTGATAACCCTTGTTAGATACCGAGCTATGCCTTTATGTAGTCAAATGTTCAATTACTTTTTTGTTTTTCACCGTTTCAACCCTAACCGTAACCGTAACCCTAAACGAAAACCCAGGGAAGCTGTCCCGAATAAAAGCATCCAACAAATGGATCAATAGAATATGTGGTGCAAAACATAGTACAACGCAATCGGCTACTAAGTAAACGGGAAATAGGACAGAACCTCCTTCACCCCCCCCCCCCCCCAAAAAAAAAAAAAAAAAAAAAAAAATGTTTTTCGACTACCTTATTACAACAACCACTACTCTTCTCAACATTGTTACTTTTCTGCACAAACAGAGAGTAGTTATGAATATGTTTCTGGAGAAACTGTATGTGAAGTAACATGGCCAGGAAATTATGAACAAAATTCTGCGCAATCAATGAAACAGATGAACAAGAATCAACCAAATTAAGGCATGCAACTGACAAATTATATAAGTTCTACGCTGCAAATGATATTCTCTTCCGATGTTGCTTCTTAAAAGATATGTTTGCTTCATTTATCTATTTGGCCGTTCTTTTTTCTTTTTCTTTTTGTTCATATCCCGGTCTAAAAAGTATCGATCCTCGCTACTCGTCTCACGGAATTAAACGTAAAATCTGGGTGTTTACTGAAAAGATAGAAATCGATTGCTATAATGTTGGTTGCATGAGAAAAGAAAAGCGAGTGCTCGATGTTGCAGTTTGTCATTTTAAAATAAGGGGAGGTATAGACAAGTGAAGCCTCGGTGGCTGAGTGGTTAGTGTGCTGGCTTCCTGGTCAGAAGGGTGTGTGTTCAATTCCCAGAAGTGTCTGGCTTGCTCTGGGGTTCACCTGTTATAGTGACAAAAATCCTAATAACGAATAAACAACAGTTAGGATGAATAAACAAACATATTTTGACAAAGGGAGACCATCTAACGGTCTTTGAGGTGATTGAGCGTTGACAATGGGAGACCATCAAACGGACTTTGAGGTGATTGAACTTTAATAAAGGGAGACTATCAAACGGACTTTGAGTTGCTTGAACTTTAATAAAGGGAGACCATCAAACGGACTTTGAGTTGCTTGAACTTTAACAAAGGGAGACCATCAAACGGACTTTGAGTTGCTTGAACTTTAATAAAGGGAGACCATCAAATGGACTGAGTTGCTTGAACTTTAATAAAGGGAGACCATCAAACGGACTTTGAGTTGCTTGAACTTTAACAAAGGGAGACCATCAAACGGACTTTGAGTTGCTTGAACTTTGACAATGGGAGACCATCAAACGGACTTTGATGCGCTTGAACTTTGAGAAACAAAAATGTCGACATAGAATTGTATTAATGATGTGTAGCCGGCCACTCTCAGAGGCGTCCCATGACCAGAGGGAGGAACGTAATGGATAGTAATATTTCTAGCCACGAATGACGGGCAGCGGAGAGATGAAATCCTACAACAGACCTTTCCAGGACGGAAATGACGTCATCTGTAGTGAACAAACGGAGGTTTCAAGGATCCAAACTTGAATACTTTGTTGTCCGGTGGCAGTTGATGACAAGATTTCTCTGATGTACAGTGGTAGTAGACACGAAGATTTCTCTGATGTCCAGCGGTAGTAGACACGAAGATTTCTCTGATGTCCAGCGGTAATAGACACGAAGATTTCTCTGATGTCAGCGGTAATAGACACGAAGATTTCTCTGATGTCAGGGTAGTGGACACGAAGATTTATCTGATGTCAGCGGTAATAGACACGAAGATTTCTCTGATGTCAGGGTAGTGGACACGAAGATTTCTCTGATGTCAGCGGTAATAGACACGAAGATTTATCTGACGTCAGGGTAGTGGACACGGAGATTTCTCTGATGTCAGGGTAGTGGACACGAAGATTTCTCTGGTAGACACGAAGATTTCTCTGATGTCCCGCGAGAGTGAACGAGATCAACATATTTCTACGATAGAATCTGGGTAGTCAGGAAAGGTCAAGGACAGCTTTGTTTTATGGTATCAGCTGGGGAGTGATTGACAGATGTCTGTCAAGACTTATCATTAAATTATATGCGATTGACAAGCAATCAATAAGTGGGATTAGTGTCCTAGGATTGTAAGGCGGAGTTCACAGGACTGACCACGCCAGATACCCAGAATGCCCAAGAAATAGGAGGGGTCTAGCTGACAACAAAAACAACAAGCGGAGACTTTCAAGACACTTAGAGTTACTCATTCCAAGCGTGTAGGAGGTATCACGAAGATGTAAAGTTAGACGGATTTAGGATCCTCCCTGAAGGCAGAGCAGTGTAGATAGTTGTGGAGTTGGGATGTATAAGAAGTTATCAGTAGAACTGTATAACCATTAGAATAGTAATATAGAGTCAGGAGATATAGAAGCTAACAGTGAATTACAGAACTCATCATCATCATCACTGAGTGCTGTCTCTGCATCGAAGGTTGGCTACCATGGAGCGCCATTCCACTCTGTCTCTTGCTTTGATGGTGCAGATTGTCATAGGTTGACTTGTCCGTCTTTTGGGTTATTCCTCCATGTTAGTCTTGGTCTGCCTCTGCCTCGTTTACCTTGTATTTTCCTTTCCAATATTACTTTTATTAGGCTGTTGTATCTTTTAACACGCCCCAACAATTTCATTTGTCTTGTTCTAATTGTGTTTAGTAGTTCTCTTTTCATTTTTAGTTGTTTTAAAACTTCATCGTTTGTTTTCTTTTCTTTCCATCCAATTCTACCTATTCTTCTATAAATCCACATTTCAAAGGCTTCCATTTTCTGTTCTGTTTTCTTGTCTAATGTCCATGTTTCTGCACCATACAGGAATATTGAGATGATGAAACATTTTGCTATTTTTAGTTTTAGCCTGGTGTTATTTGTTTTGATGTTAGTATATTTTTCATGGCATTGCAGAACTATGAAGTATTATAAATCAGAGAAAAGTTGTCTACAGAATTCCAAAGGATATTTGATAACTGAGTTGTGCAGGTAAGTGTCAAGCGAGATGTGACAGACGTTCATTGGGTGACATATACGCCGTCGATTGACTAAGCGGACCCACACAAATCTAATTTAGTATAGCAAAGATACAATCATACATAAAAATTATCAACATTTTTCGGCTACATCATGAGAAGAGGAAAGTTGGAATACTTGGTTACAACTGGCAAAATAGAAAGACAGAGAGATCGCGGACGATATAGAGAGAAAATACTGGATAGCTTGGTGTCATGGCATGGAAAACAGTCAGCAACAGAACTGATACGACACAATGTAGATAGAAGATTGTGGAGGGACATGATCGCCTACGCCAACCGGTATGGTACATGATGATGATGATCATGATAGCAAAGATATGACCTCATTGCTGTGTGATTTGTTATGTTCAGACTTGTAGTCATATAAATAAAGACTGATGTGATCTTGTTCCAAACATTGTAGGGTATCCATTTCATTGAATGTGCTAATCGTGATGTAATGTATTATATGAGTAATCTTCTTATGTTATAGCTCACTGTCAAAGTCAACGAACAAAGTCAGCAATAAGGAATCATAACAAGGAATCATAGGAGGAAGAGGTATGTACAACAGCATCAGAAAAAAATGGCAAATAAACAACAGAAAAAAAAAGAACAATATATGGACCGAAGCAGGATCGAACCCGTTCTCCACCCTGCTTTGGACCATTTATTGTTCTTTGTTTTTTTTTTCTATTGTTGTTTATTTGTCTTTTTTTCTGAGTGCTGTAGTACATACCTTTTCCTCCTATGATTCCCTGAATTATCGCCTCGGAAGTTTCACTCTATACTAATATTCATTTATTATTATTTGCCTCCAATCATAACAAGGTTGGGAGAACAAATTAACAGGTACTGCTATATACCAGGCTTTAAAAATAAGGGAACCGGAGCTTTGGGGGAAGTAAAGGCGGCCTGGTGTAATACCGACCACATAGGGGAACTGGTTGGTCTCGAGACAAGACGACGGCCTCGAGACAAAGATGTTGTGAGTTTAAATCCCAACTGCACCAGTTGGGATTTTTATTTATGATTTTTCTCTATGGCAACCACTCCTGCCCTGGCCTCAGCAATGTGGCCCCGTATGAAACGTCAGTTACTCATTGACAGAAAAAATATGAGTACCTCTGAAGTCGAAGTTATCTGCCTGTGCAGCGAGGGACCCCTGTGCACACGATTGCCTGATGAAAACGGATCAACACACACAATTCAATTACTAGACTCCAGGGACTTGGCCAGTGGTGAAAGCTGTTGAAAGCAAAAAGAAAAAAAAAAAGAATACGACCACATCACTCACAAATGTGCAACGGTCGTAGAGAAGTTTGATCACTAACAAGATAGGCTTAGCAAAACAAGGGAGGAAATCGTTAGTTTGATCACTAACAAGATAGGCTTAGCAAAACAAGGGAGGAAATCGTTAGTTTGATCACTAACAGGATAGGCTTAGCAAAACAAGGGAGGAAATCGTTAGTTTGGTCACTAACAGGATAGGCTTAGCAAAACAAGGGAGGAAATCGTTAGTTTGGTCACTAACATGATAGGCTTAGCAAAACAAGGGAGGAAATCGTTAGTTTGGTCACTAACAGGATAGGCTTAGCAAAACAAGGGAGGAAATCGTTAGTTTGGTCACTAACAGGATAGGCTTAGCAAAACAAGGGAGGAAATCGTTATTTTGATCACTAACAAGATAGGCTTAGCAAAACAAGGGAGGAAATCGTTAGTTTGGTCACTAACAGGATAGGCTTAGCAAAACAAGGGAGGAAATCGTTAGTTTGGTCACTAACAGGATAGGCTTAGCAAAACAAGGGAGGAAATCGTTATTTTGATCACTAACAGGATAGGCTTAGCAAGACAAGGAAGGAAATCGTTAGTTTGGTCACTAACAGGATAGGCTTAGCAAAACAAGGGAGGAAATCGTTATTTTGATCACTAACAGGATAGGCTTAGCAAAACAAGGGAGGAAATCGTTATTTTAATCACTAACAGGATAGGCTTAGCAAAACAAGGGAGGAAATCGTTATTTTGATCACTAACAGGATAGGGTTAGCAGGGGAGGAAATCGTTATTTTGATCACTAACAGGATAGGTTTAGCAAAACATGGGAGGAAATCGTTATTTTGATCACTAACAGGATAGGCTTAGCAAAACATGGGAGGAAATCGTTATTTTGATCACTAACAGGATAGGCTTAGCAGGGGAGGAAATCGTTATTTTGATCACTAACAGGATAGACTTAGCAAAACATGGGAGGAAATCGTTATTTTGATCACTAACAGGATAGGGTTAGCAGTGGAGGGAATCGTTAGTTTGACTTAAAGATAAGTGAATAATCTGGCACATATATAAAGACTAAATAAGATATGCTGATTAGACGTTTATTCTCAGGGTGACTCCATCGTTACAGCTGTCTTTATCTAGCACACAGGATGGGATCCAGAATGCATCAGAAGAACTGTTATAAAGAGGGCTCGGAGAGATGGGATGCGACAGAATGGCAGACCAACATAGTCTACTGAAGACAGGCAATCACAGTGTGAGTCAAACTTGGGACATTAGGCTAATTATGGACATGCACCACAGAAGTAACACTGTTGATGTCCCACATACAAGTGCAAGGCGTCCTGATGATTGTTTTGTCCAGCATCAGGATAAGAACAATATAAAGTAAAACAAGATGGACGAATAACGGGGAGTAAGAAGAAGATGCTGATGAAATAGAGGAAGAAGGGGGAAGCAAAACGGGGATGAAGAGGAAGTGGAGAGAAGCAAAGAGAGGGTGATAAAGAAGGGATGGAGAAAAAAAGAAAAAAGGGGAGAGGGAAAGAGGAAGGAGAAAAATAAGAAGGGAGAAAAAGAAGTGAGAAGAGAGAAAATAAAAACGAGGGGGGGGGAGTAGAAGAAGACCTTGTTAATGACAAATTATAAATATGTATAAAAATGACAATAACAAAAGAATGAATACATAAACAGGGAAATGGAGAAGGTTAGTGTGTATAGATGATGTTTTATAGGACGGGAGTAATTGTCAAGACAGTTATCAGAAAATGATACAGAGATCAATGTAAAAATGCCAGTTTTTATTTAAAAGATGCACTGGTGAATAACTTAAAGAAGGAAAAAGGAAGGAAGGAAGGAAAGAAGGAAATAGTTGTCAAGACAAACAAATCCTACAACAGAAAAGATAAATAATAAAAGCAATACGACAGTCGACATCAGATATCAAAGTAAAAATGGAGAGACGGAACAGGGTAAAGTCCAAAGAAACCCATTAAAGACTATAAAAGTTGCAGACTCCCATAAACAAAGACAAGTCTACAATTTTCCATAGAAAAATCTACCTTGACTATTATATGAGATTCCAAAAGTACTCTGATATCTCAATTGCATTGATAATTTTCGCCCTCTCTCTTGTATATTACAACGAGGACAATATGAGTAGTACATCAATATTAGATGTGCATAACACTCAATAAATAAGGAATGTGGCAAGCTTGAGGACATTCGAAAGGCACAAACAAATACTCTCAATTTTACATTCGTTTGAGCGACTCTCTATGGTGCTTTTGAATAGATTTGTTCTCAAGTCGCTTGTTACTTTCCACTCTATTTATTCCAGTGGGTATAGATCCAGTGCTGCACACAGTTGCCGGTCTAGTAGTCCTACTCACAGTCTACCTTCTCTGTTTCAACTACTTGCACTTCTAATAGCACGAGTGCATGCTTTATATTGTCATTTAAGAGATATATGGTGACATGATCAACAAAAACAAGCAGTGGAAATCGACTTAAGGTGCAGTAAAGCATGACAAGCTATGACTAAATGGTAGCATTGTTGGTTAAGAGACAGATTACAGAAGATACAACCACGTTCGCTTCAACACACATTCATCTGAAAGTCATGCTACCAAATTGAACTTTCACACCAGGTTTTATTAAAAATAAAAACACACAAAAAACCTAAAGATATATTCCCTAGAAATTAAATATGTGAGGCATAAGATTACAATCTTTATTTATTTATTTATTTATTTTTTTTTTTTGGGGGGGGAGGACCACAAAGTTAAGGTCCAGGACTGTAATAGATCACCCGCAGAGACGATTTTTTTGTGTTAAAAGATAAATTAAATGTTTTGGCCACGTAAAACAAGGGGGGAGGGGATAGTTAAGAATAATTTAGAAAGCCATCAGCAAAAGTTAACGAAACAAAAGTTAACAAACAATTTTTTTTAGGAAACCAACAAAATCAGAAGGTCCCTTCTTGAACAAATATAAGGCAGTGATGATCCCGTAGCAGTTGCCCTTGAGCATTGTTAGTGAGCCTTCTTGTACCAAGCCTTAGCTTGAAGAGGTAGCCAGTACCCTTCCACGCTACATTTCCTTACCAGAGAACATTTCAGGTACCGTTTTCAAGAGGATGGAAGTCTTTTTGATGAGAACAAATTTTACCTCAACCCAGATTTGAGCTCCAAATCTCCAGGTGAGCAGGTGAGTGCATTACACACAACACCACCTGGCTCTTTCTAACAAAAAGCATATTTAGTACAAAGCTAAAACCTCTCGGAAACATGACAGCAGAAAAGTCCCGCCAAAAATGTAAGATCACAGATTAAGTCTCTTCTCGACGCTGTAAGGCAAATGAAGATGAAGCTGCGCATTCCCTAAACTGACAGCTGACTACGTTTTCTGGAATTGCTCTCTCTCTCTCTCTCTCTCTCTCTACACCATCAACGGCTCTCTTCTTGGGGATTTGGATCTTCTGTCAGGTTTTCTTTTCCGCTTCCCATTCCCTTCCATAACCTTCTCTAGAAAGTTGCATAATTCATGGCACTAATATGTTTGCAGCAACATACAAATACACGGGATATATCTGAAACAAGTGCAATGCGTCAAACACTGGGGCACACTAATACCATTCAATGGAAGATGCACCGCAGAAATAAAAAGCAGAATAGCTCAGGTCTAAATCTATCTATCTATCGACTTATCGAGCCGTAGTCGGCCCTTAGGGCTTATACTCTGATACTCTTTCCCTGTTTTGAAATTTTCCTTCTAGCAGTCTCAATCCTTGCAAAGATCTGTTATCAAATCTCGCTATCTGTCTCTGTTCTGTGTAAGCATCTCAATCCTTGCAAAGATCTGTTATCAAATCTCGCCATTCGTCTCTGTTCTGTGTAAGCATCTCAATCCTTGCAAAGATCTGTTATCAAATCTCGCCATTCGTCTCTGTTCTGTGTAAGCATCTCAATCCTTGCAAAGATCTGTTATCAAATCTCGCCATTTGTCTCTGTTCTGTGTAAGCATCTCAATCCTTGCAAAGATCTGTTATCAAATCTCGCCATTTGTCTATGTTCTGTGTAAGCATCTCAATCCTTGCAAAGATCTGTTATCAAATCTCGCCATTTGTCTCTGTTCTGTGTAAGCATCTCAATCCTTACAAAGATCTGTTATCAAATCTCGCCATGTGTCTCTGTTCTGTGTAAGCATCTCAATCCTTGCAAAGATCTGTTATCAAATCTCGCCATTTGTCTCTGTTCTGTGCAAGCATCTCAATCCTTGCAAAGATCTGTTATCAAATCTCGCCATTCGTCTCTGTTCTGTGTAAGCATCTCAATCCTTGAAAAGATCTGTTATCAAATCTCGCCATTTGTCTCTGTTCTGTGCAAGCATCTCAATCCTTGCAAAGATCTGTTATCAAATCTCGCCATTCGTCTCTGTTCTGTGTAAGCATCTCAATCCTTGCAAAGATCTGTTATCAAATCTCGCCATGTGTCTCTGTTCTGTGTAAGCATCTCAATCCTTGCAAAGATCTGTTATCAAATCTCGCCATGTGTCTCTGTTCTGTGTAAGCATCTCAATCCTTGCAAAGATCTGTTATCAAATCTCGCCATTCGTCTCTGTTCTGTGTAAGCATCTCAATCCTTGCAAAGATCTGTTATCAAATCTCGCCATTTGTCTCTGTTCTGTGTAAGCAGCTCGATCTCAATGAGGGATCAAGTAAATAAACACCTTTACAACTGCGTCAAATATGTAAACGCTCATGGCTGCAAATGAGTAATATGTGTGTGTTATATTGTGGTAGGTGTGGATTAACCAGTAAACAAAATAAGCATGTGCTTAGGGCATCAAGGGAAGGGGACACCACAAAAAGGGCACTCACATTAAATGAAAAAAAAAAATGGTATGCAGATATAAACAACAACAGTAACAACGGAGCAGACCTCCGCCATGGGTAATAAAATCAAAAGGGGAAAAAAAATCCCCCACCCCCACATAAATAAAAGCAGGAGAAACTTTGTATGCGGTCTGTGAAATGTGTTTACTTTCCGTACAAAATTCTGCAAAACAAACAAACACACACATACTTCGAATTACAATAGAGGAAGGAGGGGGCACCACCAGATTGTAAGTACTTAGGGTCTCTAATGATCTTCATCCGGCCATGTATAGTGGGTTAACGCACTGGCTTGGCAATATAAAAGATCTTTGTTCTATATCAGCATGATCACTGTTCGGGTCCATTCAGACGAATAAATATATCACTGAATACTGAGCTGGAAGCCTCGGTGGCTGAGTGGTTAGTGTGCTCACCTCGGTGGCTGAGTGGTTAGTGTGCTCACCTCGGTGGCTGATTGGTTAGAATGCTCGCCTCGGTGGCTGATTGGTTAGTGTGCTCGCCTCGGTGGCTGAGTGGTTAGTGTGCTCACCTCGATGGCTGAGTGGTTAGTGTGCTCACCTCGGTGGCTGAGTGGTTAGTGTGCTCGCCTCGGTGGCTGAGTGGTTAGTGTGCTCGCCTCGGTGGCTGATTGGTTAGAATGCTCGCTTCCTGATCACAAGGGTCCGGGTTCGATCCTCGAAAGTGGTGGATTTTTTTTAAATTTACAGACCGATACGGCTCCGGGCTCACCACGCCTCTGAAAACCAGAGATTATTCTGGAAACTAAAGGCGGCCTGGCGTGATACCGCCACCCAAAAATATGAAGCGGTCATAGAAAAATATGGTCACTAACAACGTATTCCCCGTACTCCCCTCCCTCCGCGACGTTCAATGACCGTAGCAAGGCGATGTTAAATATTTTACTCCATTACAGCATTGTACATTATCAGACATCTTATACATATGTTTATATATATATATAATAAAATAGTATGTATATGTGTGTGTATATATATATATATATATATATATATATATATATATATATATACACGAATATACATAACATTTTATTTTTGCATCCGCCAGCTTTTAACTTTGGCCACGTTCCTAGAGACTATGAGCTGAATTTTGCGTGTTAATCCTTTTGTCTCTAGCGCCTGTGTCCTAGTGGCCCCTCGCCACACTGGCACAAAACTCTTCAGAAGCACTCACATTTTTTTTCCGTCGACGAGTAATTGACGTTTCATGTCAGGCCTCGCTGCTGAGACCAGGGGTGGTTGCCGCAGAGAGAAGTCATAAATAAAAACCCCAACTGGTGCAAGCGGGATTTGAACTCACAACCTCTCTGTCTCAAGACCGCATCTTGCCTCGAGACCAACTAGTCCCATACATAATACACACACACACACACACAAACAAAGAGAAATTTACAAATACACATATAAATACGCACAGTGTATTGTCAGTAAAAATGAGTGTCATATTTTTTTGCAACCAGACACACACACAGAAGCATGTAATAACAAAGAATAGGTGCCGAGATGGAAAGTTGTGGAGAGACATGATCATCTACGCCAGCAGGCTTGGTACATGATGATAATGATGATCTCTCTCTCTTTCTCTCTCTGCGATCAAGACTCAATCAGAGTAGGATTCCCGACTCTCTCGTGAAGTCAGCTGTCTGTTTAAGTGATTCGATTGCCCCATATAGTTTCTCTTCCAGGGAGGTGGGTGTGGAGCACATTGCACTTCTCAGGTACTTGATGATGATGATGATGATGAAGTACATTAGAGCTTCAATGACATTGTATGTTACGATTTTCTAGTTTTTTTTATATGGAATCATGCAACTGAATTATATTGTTCCAGCAAATTGTTCTCATCTACACACACAAAAAAAACCACTATGTGTATAATGTATGTGTATATGTGTGTACAATGTAGGTGTGTGTTACATTTGAACAATATTGTATGTGTATATGTGAATTATGTGTGTACAATGTAGGTGTGTGTTATATTTGAACAATAATGTATGTGTATATATGTGTACGTTATATTTGAACAATAATGTATGTGTATATATGTGTACGCTATATTTGAACAATAATGTATGTGTATATATGTGCACGCTATATTTGAACAATAATGTATGTGTATATATGTGTACGCTATATAATTTAACAAAAATGTATGTGTATATATGTGTATGCTATATAATTTAACAAAAATGTATGTGTATATATGTGTACGCTATATTTGAACAATAATGTATGTGTATATATGTGTACGTTATATTTGAACAATAATGTATGTGTATATATGTGTACGCTATATTTGAACAATGACGTTGACAGAAACATCCGTAAGTAAAATCAAATAACTCAAGCTCGACGTGCCCAATATATTTTATTGATCTGTGCTACACGGTACCAACTCCATCCTATTTAACGTCCAACGTGACAAAGCGCCCTGTTAACGCATGACAGGTCGCGAACCCCAGGGCGGCTATTGTAGGTTTTACGGTAATGAAGACAAACATACCAGAGGGAGACAATTACAGTGATTACTTAGTACCTTTTAATATGTTGAACATTTACTGTGATATATTCGGTATTTCTGGATCTCGTTTCGTTTATTTTATAAACGAGCACTTCCATTTCTTGGCGAAACGTACCGTAATATTTTAATAACAGTGAGTAATGGTGGATTACAGCTAAACCGTTTACCTGATAAGAATGATGAAATATCGCGGCTTGGCAGATGCATTAACAAAACCGTCGCGGCTTTTTGAACAATATGTCGGTATCAAGAGTAAATTAGGTTACTAGAACCAATTAAAACGACAATGAATTGTCAATGTAGCAATGAATAGCTAAGACAAGCCTGGAATATGTCATTGCTGTGATGTCTGAATGTATGTGTGTGTGCGCGCGCACGTGTGGATTTTAAAAAAAACGAATCACTTTTTTTTTTTAAAGAAATGAAGTAAAAACCTTCGTGACTGCAGAAATCACGTCTCAACAATTAATTAATCACTAAATCAATCAATTAATCACTAAATCAAACAATTAATCAATCAAAGAAACACTTTAGATCCATTTTGAGAGCTTAGACCATGGACAAGATGTCCCCATCTCTTTCCTTGGTCATTTCTCTATTTTTCAGTTTAAGTCAATGTTCTTCATGGTCTCTTCTCCGTGTATTCCTGGGCCTTCCTTGATTCCTCTTTCCCTGTGGGTCTCTATGACAGGGCTTGTCTGGCTATGCGAGCATAAGATTTTCTTAATGTGTGTCCAAACAATCTCCATTTTTCTAAACGTATATATTCCTCGTTCAGCCCTTGTTGAGTTCTTTCCCATACCCCGCATGACACATTTTCATTTTTGATCTTTCATACAATTGGATACTCGTAACTTTACTCAAACAGTTTGATTACAAACGTCTGTCATTTGTATTTGGTTGTTTGATCAGCAACCATGTCTTTCACAGATGTTTGTCACTGATGCTTTAGTTGGTTTGCTCATTAGTGCCTGTTCAGGAAGATAAAAAAGCTTTCTTCTGGTTTGCATTCAAAACGATTTGAGGAAGTTGCATTTTCAAATACAAAAACTATAGTCGTTAAAAATGAAAATTGCTTAGTCAGAAACTCTTAGATTCGATAATCTTTGATCTTTTCTATTACAAGCATTAACTATAGTAGCCAACCCACGATGTGGAGACTGCACCCAATGAATGGATGGCGCTCCATGGTAGCCAAACTTCGATGTGGAGACAGCACCCAATGAATGGATGGCGCTCCATGGTAGCCAAACTTCGATGTGGAGACAGCACCCAATGAATGGATGGCGCTCAATGGTAGCCAAACTTCGATGTGGAGACAGCACCCAATGAATGGATGGCGCGCAATGGTGTCCAACCTTCGATGTGGAGACAGCACCCAATGAATGGATGGTGCTCCATGGTAACCAACCTTCGATGTGGAGACAGCACCCAATGAATGGATGGTGCTCCATGGTAACCAACCTTCGATGTGGAGACAACACCCATTGAATGGATGGTGCTCCATGGCAACCAACCTTCGATGTGGAGACAGCACCCAATGAATGGATGGTGCTCCATGGTAACCAACCTTCGATGTGGAGACAGCACCCAATGAATGGATGGTGCTCCATGGTAACCAACCTTCGATGTGGAGACAGCACCCAATGAATGGATGGTGCTCCATGGTAACCAACCTTCGATGTGGAGACAGCACCCAATGAATGGATGGTGCTCCATGGTAACCAACCTTCGATGTGGAGACAGCACCCAATGAATGAATGTTATATTTGATTCTTTGAGCCCGACGACTTCAGAATGGCTGTAGCAGGTTACCTTCCCCCCCCCCCCTTTCTCTACTCACTTGTGAATTTACTGATTAGTAGTTTCTAGAAGCACTGCGAACAGAAGACCAAGAGCAAGTTTGATATTTGTGGCTCACTGGTGATATTTTCAAGCAGTAAATCGCTCACACGTGCATTTGTTTTTCGTTCCCAATAATTTGAATCCATTGATCTATGTCCTGCTGTGCCACATGAAACTACTGCCATTCCCTGACATTTGTATCCATTCAAATCACCTCTTATGTACCTTCAGAAGCTAGTATTGTTTCCAGGTATTTGAATCCATTGATCTATGTCCTGTTGTACCTTCAGAAGCTAGTATTGTTTCCAGGTATTTGAATCCATTGATCTATGTCCTGTTGTACCTTCAGAAGCTAGTATTGTTTCCATGTATTTGAATTCATTGATCTGGTAAGATCCTTCTTTACCTCTATTTTTCTCTTTCTATAAATGTTCTCAAAATGTATATTGCATTATTGGTGTCCCTTTTCTTCCACAAATCCACATTGATTCTCACTTATTTCTGGTTTTATTTTGTTTCTTACACGTCTCATTATGATTATTTGTATATTTCCGTCCTATGGCTCATGAGACTAATAGTGCGATGGTCTTCACAATCATTGGCGCCTGACTTCTTCGGTATGGCTACAAAGATAGATGTTAGTAGATCTTCGGGTATGTGTCCAGTGTTATATATGTCATTGAGTAGTTTTGTTATGACTTGTACTCCCAGCTCTCCTAATGCATTTATCTCTTCGATTGTTATATTGTCCAGACCTGGAGCTTTGCCTCTTTTCATGTGTTGAATTGCGTCCTCCACTTCACTCTGCATTATTGATGGCCTGTGTCTTTGTTTGAAGTGTTTAGCTCTGGTCTTTCATCATCATAGAGTTGACTGACATATTCTATCCATCTTTCCATTGTCTTCTCCTGTCCCATTATTATATTTCCTTCCTTTGATTTCACACAACCTGAAACTTTGACTTCTTTTCTTCCTGTTCATTCATTTAACTGATAGTGCATACATTTTGAGTCTTCTTTTCTTGTTTTTCCATTTCTTCACCTTCATTGCTCTTTTTTTTTTTAATTATCCAACGTATCCTAAGGATTTTCTGTAACTCTTTGTTTTGAATGCAGCAATTTTGTCCTTTGTTGTTTTCGAGATTATCCATGATTTACAGCATTATAGATGTTGCTATCGGGAAGATACATGCCTTCAAATTCATTTAAAATTTACTGCCTTATTTGTATAGTATATGTTTTTCGTTGCATGTTGTGTTGTTATTACTAGTCTTATTTTAATCTCCTTTTGGCAGACGCCATTTCTAGTTAATACAGATCAGAGATATTGATAATTTGCTACATTTTAAATGTCTTTAATGTTGATGATGATTTTATGTTGGCCTTTCGCTTTGTCAATGAACACTATTATCTTGGTTTTCTGTTTATTTGTATGAAGATGTTAACTAACCACTGTATATTTAATAGTTATCTACTGACTTTCATTACCAAATTGTTTATAAATTGGAACTAGTGTGCCTTTTTGCCAATATTCAAAGATCTACTTTCTGTCTATTATATTATAACTATTTTATGCAACAAATTACTGTTCCCTCGAGAGGGTTGCTTGTTATGCCATCCTTATGTAAACGGAAAGTACGGAGTAGTAGTAGCAGTGTAGAGTACACCTATAAGTTGTATAGCTGCAGGTTAAGATACTATGTAATTTATTAGTAGAAGTACTACCCCTATCTGCCGATGGTAGTTGCGGCGTACAGCTACCGCTCAACGAGGCAGGTATACCGTATAGGATCAACCTTACCTGTACAACTATCGTAGGTTGTACGCTCAGATGAGTTTGTAAGCTATAGAGGTAACTCGTAGTATTAATTAAATATTCTAAGTATTCTATAGAACAATTACCACAGGTAAGATATAACCGTATATACGTACGCCTTTATATAGAGTAATATACGTAGGTGCCACCCACTAGATTAACCTACCTGGGGTAGTACTTATATAAATAATTACTATAGAAAGTAACGGAGTAGTAGTAGCAGTGTAGAGTACCCTATAAGTTTGTATAGCTGCAGTTAAGATACTATGTATTTATTAGTAGAAGTACTACCCTATCTGCCGATGGTAGTTGCGGCGTACAGCTACCGCTCAACGAGGCAGGTATACCGTATAGGATCAACCTTACCTGTACAACTATCGTAGGTTGTACGCTCAGATGAGTTGTAAGCTATAGGTAACTCGTAGTATTAATTAAATATTCTAAGTATTCTATAGAACAATTACCACAGGTAAGATATAACCGTATATACGTACGCTTTATATAGAGTAATATACGTAGTGCCACCCACTAATAACCTACCTGGGGGTAATACTTATATAAATAATTACTATAGAAAGTAACGGAGTAGTAGTAGCAGTGTAGAGTACACCTATAAGTTGTATAGCTGCAGGTTAGATACTATGTAATTTATTAGTAGAAGTACTACCCCTATCTGCCGATGGTAGTTGCGGCGTACAGCTACCGCTCACGAGGCAGGTATACCTGATATATATATATAAATATCTGATGTGGCCTCTTATTTACTACTTTTTCTAACACTTGAATTAATATTTCGCGATCTTTGCCATTCATTTACAAATTACCTTTTTTACTGTAAATAATGGGGCTCTGTGCAAATGATCGATCGATTTTCTACTGCAACTGACTGCCAGTAAACATTCAGTGAACATCATCGCATGTCAAACAGCCATATCAGAGATGCTACGATTCCCTTGAAAAGCAATAAAATGATAAGACTAGTAATACATATCTAAATAAATAAGTTAATAAAATGATAAGAACTGACGGTGTCGACGAGGACTGTTGAAAAGTTGTATCGTTTGTGTCTGTAATTTGAAGAAAAAAAATATTTGTGAAATTTGCATATGAATTAGAAATAGTAGGAAAGTGCAGAGACGTTATGCAGCTACCGTCCGTGGTAGAGACGGAAATCGTAACAAATGAATAGTTCTCCGCTGGACTATAGCTTGATTGATGTTCCATTTTGTAGGCTAAATAGATGGTGGAGATTGAATGGCTAAGGGTATGTCCCGAGATTTATCGATGCTCACGTGTGCTATTGCATACAAGCAATAACGACAACTCTCATTCATGATCCCAAACGCTAATCTCGTAAAATATGGATACAGGGTAGAAAATGGAGGTATGTCGAATGAATAGACAGACAGACAAACATTAGATAGATAGACAGCCATACAGCCAAATAGGAGCCAGTGGTGGGGAGTGTTAAACACTCCAAGGTATGAAGACAGCTTTACAAGGAGGAACACAACACAATACTGACGTTTCGGCATGTGGCCTTCTTCAGAGCACAAGGACAACGAAACAAACGGTGAAACACAATTATCTATAACTACATGATCGGAAGAATGAAGAGGTGGACAGAAAAGAAGAAAGTAGGATGTAGACAAATGTTGCGGTAAAGCTGGTAGCAAGGAGCCAGTGGTTCGTCAGTATTGTTGTGTTCCTCCCTTGTAAAGCTTTCTTCATACCTTGGAGTATTTAACACTCCCCACCACTGGCTCCTTGCTACCAGCTTTACCGCAGCATCGCAATTATTTGCCTATTCCCTACAGCCAAACAGATAGGCAAATAGATACTGAGCCATAAATTTAACGGATGGCGATTCAAGGATATAATCTGTCTATAATCTGTCTATAATCTGTCTATAATCTTATTCCTCCGTCCGTATCAGGATCACCACGCTACAGGTGGTAAAAGACACATCAGCCAATCATACACCGCGTAATAGCGCTGATATTTTAGTGCAATCAAATTCGTTAGCTTCTCTTTTCAACAGGAATCATCTTTTACTCATCTACCTTTGTTCAATGACCTTCGTTGTACTCTTGGTCGCAATCTGCAAAGACAAATTCTCCTGCACTTGTTTGCAAATACTTTTGACTGTTTCATTTCATGCATATACCTTTGACTGTTTCATTTCATACAAATACCTTTGACTGTCTCATTTCAGACAAATACCTTTGTCTGTCTCATTTTATACAAATGCCTTTGACTGTTTCATTTTATGCAAACACCTTTGACTGTCTCATTTCACGCTAATACCTTTGACTGTCTCATTTCATACAAATGCCTTTGACTGTTTCATTTCATACAAATACCTTTGACTGTTTCATTTCATACAAATGCCTTTGACTGTTTCATTTCATACAAATGCCTTTGACTGTCTCATTTCATACACATGCCTTTCACTGTCTCATTTCATACAAATACCTTTGACTGTTTCATTTCATACAAATGCCTTTGACTGTTTCATTTCATACAAATGCCTTTGACTGTTTCATTTTATACAAATGCCTTTGACTGTTTCATTTCATACAACTTCCTTTGACTGTCTCATTTCATACAACTTCCTTTGACTGTCTCATTTCATACAACTTCCTTGACTGTCTCATTTCATACAACTTCCTTTGACTGTCTCATTTCATACAACTTCCTTTGACTGTCTCATTTCATAAAACTTCCTTTGACTGTCTCATTTCATACAACTACCTTTGACTGTCTCATTTCATACAACTTCCTTTGACTGTCTCATTTCATACAACTACCTTTGACTGTCTCATTTCATACAACTTCCTTTGACTGTCTCATTTCATACAACTACCTTTGACTGTCTCATTTCATACAACTTCCTTTGACTGTCTCATTTCATACAACTTCCTTTGACTGTCTCATTTCTAGCAAAACTCGAACTGTCTTAGTCATATCAGATGGGGACCAACGTACAGGACAGCAAGAAAGCTGAAAAGCATAAGCGAATCATAGCTGATCGCTTGTATCTGGATCGGTGAACCAAGACAATCCAGATCCTACTCCACCTCTTCGCAGTGCCCTAGAAACAGAATAAAAAGTCTAGTCTGACCAAGTGAGATGGGATCGACAGGGAAGGCAACTCGGTGCTCCAAAAATGCTGTGCTGAAATAGGATGTGTTAGGATAAAAGGTGCAAATATCACAGTTCTACCGTCAACCACAACACAACGCAAACACGCCCACTTAACGTTACTTTAAGGGCGGATGAAGAAGAGATATTTCCTTTAGTAATCGGGACAAAGCAAGAATACCAGTGTGAACTTTAATTTTACAACTGACAACTCACAAGTTCATTCCAACGCCTAGAGACTATCGGAGTCTGTACTTCTACCATTCAAGTGACTCGCAGCCACACCCATTTAAGTCACTCGCAGCCACTACCATTTAAGTCACTCGCAGCCACACCCATTTAAGTCACTCGCAGCCACACCCATTTAAGTCACTCGCAGCCACACCATTTAAGTCACTCGCAGCCACACCCATTTAAGTCACTCGCAGCCACTACCATTTAAGTCACTCGCAGCCACTACCATTTAAGTCACTCGCAGCCACTACCATTTAAGTCACTCGCAGTCACTACCATTTAAGTCACTCGCAGTCACTACCATTTAAGTCACTCGCAGCCACTACCATTTAAGTCACTCGCAGCCACTACCATTTAAGTCACTCGCAGTCACTACCATTTAAGTCACTCGCAGCCACTACCATTTAAGTCACTCGCAGTCACTACCATTTAAGTCACTCGCAGCCACTACCATTTAAGTCACTCGCAGCCACTACCATTTAAGTCACTCGCAGTCACTACATTTAAGTCACTCGCAGCCACTACCATTTAAGTCACTCGCAGTCACTACCATTTAAGTCACTCGCAGTCACTACCATTTAAGTCACTCGCAGCCACTACCATTTAAGTCACTCGCAGTCACTACCATTTAAGTCACTCGCAGCCACTACCATTTAAGTCACTCGCAGTCACACCCATTTAAGTCACTCGCAGCCACTGCCATTTAAGTCACTCGCAGCCACACCCATTTAAGTCACTCGCAGCCACACCCATTTAAGTCACTCGCAGCCACTACCATTTAAGTCACTCGCAGCCACTACCATTTAAGTCACTCGCAGCCACTACCATTTAAGTCACTCGCAGCCACTACCATTTAAGTCACTCGCAGTCACTACCATTTAAGTCACTCGCAGCCACTACCATTTAAGTCACTCGCAGTCACTACCATTTAAGTCACTCGCAGCCACTACCATTTAAGTCACTCGCAGTCACTACCATTTAAGTCACTCGCAGTCACTACCATTTAAGTCACTCGCAGCCACTACCATTTAAGTCACTCGCAGCCACTACCATTTAAGTCACTCGCAGCCACACCCATTTAAGTCACTCGCAGCCACACCCATTTAAGTCACTCGCAGCCACACCCATTTAAGTTACTCGCAGCCACACCCATTTAAGTCACTCGCAGCCACTACCATTTCAGTGACTATCAGCACTGCCTCGAATGTTGTTGTACCGTTTTTTTTTTTTGTTTGTTTTTGTTCTCCATGCATTACGATCTGAGGCAGATCCTCCCTAATTTTTTTAGTTAGCTGAGTGGCAGTGTCCCCTAGCGTTTGGCTTTTCGTGGCAAGGCGCTGTGCCGCTGAGTACGGGTTCGATTCTGCTTTGATCCATATTTTTTTCTGTTGATGTTTATTTGTCATTTTTCCGAGTGCTGTAAACATACCTCTTCCTCTGAATTGATTCGCTGATTATCGCCTCGGAAGTTTTCCTCTATAATAATATTCATTTATTATTATTTGTCTCATCGCTTCTTACACCCGCACACTCTGGCACGAAAATGAAGCAGACACTTGTTAGAATAAACCTTCCCAGAGACTCTAACCACTGCGATCAAGCACAGCCAGTTGCGATCTTTCTGAACATGCCCATTGAGTCACTGAGGAAACACACATGTGTATAAGGTTGTGTCTTAAGTCATACTAAGATAGGGCATCTCGTCCATAATAGAAGAAATGGATGGCGAAAAATACAACGAGCCCTATGCGACGCCTGCGACGTTGGAATGTCAAGGGTATTTACTTGTCTAAGAAGTAAAGGTTCCCTTCACGCCTCACTAGGCACATGAGGAATGTGGTGTTAGTGACCATATTTTTGTATAACCACGGCACATTTATTTGGGTGATGTGGTCGGTATCACGCCATGCCGCCTTTACTTCCCAGAAAATCTCTGGTACCCATTTTAAGAGGTTGGGTGAACCCCAGGAGCCCTGTCATCTCGAGAAAAAAAATCCGACACTTCAGCGGATCGAACCCGGACACTTCTTGTCAGGAAGCGAGCACACTAACCACTCAGCCACCAAGGCGAGCACACTAACCACTCAGCCACCGAGGCGAGCACACTAACCACTCAGCCACCGAGGCGAGCAAACTAACCACTCAGCCACCGAGGCGAGCACACTAACCACTCAGCCACCGAGGCGAGCACACTAACCACTCAGCCACCCAGGCGAGCACACTAACCACTCAGCCACCGAGGTGAGCACACTAACCACTCAGCCACCGAGGCGAGCACACTAACCACTCAGCCACCGAGGCTAGCACACTAACCACTCAGCCACCGAGGCTAGCACACTAACCACTCAGCCACCCAGGCGAGCACACTAACCACTCAGCCACCGAGGCGAGCACACTAACCACTCAGCCACCGAGGCGAGCACACTAACCACTCAGCCACCCAGGCGAGCACACTAACACTCAGCCACCCAGGCGAGCACACTAACCACTCAGCCACCCAGGCGAGCACACTAACCACTCAGCCACCGAGGCTAGCACACTAACCACTCAGCCACCCAGGCGAGCACACTAACCACTCAGCCACCCAGGCGAGCACACTAACCACTCAGCCACCCAGGCGAGCACACTAACCACTCAGCCACCCAGGCGAGCACACTAACCACTCAGGCGATCACACTAACCACTCAGCCACCGAGGCGAGCACACTAACCACTCAGCCACCCAGGCGAGCACACTACCACACAGCCACCGAGGCGAGCACACTAACCACTCAGCCACCGAGGCTCCATTTGTTTATCTGTCTAACCATGGTTTTCCGTAAGATGTTTGAATAGCCTGTCTAAGGGAATAGCCTGTCTAAGGGTTATACATTTACATCCGCCAGCAAGTTGTGTCGGATAAAACAAGCACAATTAAATGTATGTTGGTTGATCGCGTTCTATGAAGGCGTTAAGAAGACATCTCTGTAAACATAAATCAAAGAAAGTGTTGCAATTACATTTCACAAACCCTATCATCTTGTCAGAGCAGTGTCAATTGTACTCGTGGTTGGAAAAGAAAATATCCCCACGGTCGACCCAGCCGTTGGCAGAAATGGGTACTAGTGTATTACCCTGGGAAGGTGAGGGATGTCGCCTCGCATCGTGAGTTTCGATGCTTGGAGCGACACTATCCAGAAATCTCCGAACATTTCTGGATAGACGGCCGAGCACATATGGGTGGAAACTCGCGCGGTAAGACGCCGGTTCAAGTCTCGTACTTGACCTTAACCTTTACCTTGACCTTTCTTGTCAATGAAAGTCGTGTCCACACTCTGAACTATACTAGCTACATGTATAAAATCTCAACTTTCATATTCCATTAACTCAGTACTCCACTTTCATATTCCAAGAACTCAGTACTCCACTTTCACATTTCATGAACTCAGTGCTGCACTTTCACATTCCATGAACTCAGTGCTCCACTTTCATATTCCAAGAACTCAGTACTCCACTTTCACATTCCATGAACTCAATGCTCCACTTTCATATTCCATGAACTCAGTACTCCACTTTCATATTCCATGAACTCAGTGCTCCACTTTCATATTCCATGAACCCAGTGCTCCACTTTCACATTCCATGAACCCAGTGCTCCACTTTCATATTCCATGAACTCAGTACCCCACTTTCACATTCCATGAACTCAATGCTCCACTTTCACATTCCATGAACTCAATGCTCCACTTTCATATTCCATGAACTCAGTACTCCACTTTCATATTCCATGAACCCAGTGCTCCACTTTCATATTCCATGAACCCAGTGCTCCACTTTCACATTCCATGAACCAGGGCTCCTAACTTCCAATCTCATGCACCCTTCCTTTATCTTCTACAGCCTACGGACCTAGTGCTCAACTTTCTCATTTGAGCACCCAGCAAATTCCTCCCCAGACAAGAACTTATCTTTCACATTACATGCACCAAGCGCCCTTCCCGTCAGGGGACTTCACCATCAGCTTTGAAAACCCTGATCTAGATACCCGAACGACACGTGATCACGTAGCATTGGACTGGCTTATATAGCCTCGGCACGTGTATATCACGTGCTGACGTTGGGTGATGTATTCGCACTCCAAAAGTTGTCATAAATCACCGAAATAACCTAATGACGATGATACATCGTGAACACAAAGTCACGTACGAAAACGTTGTACAAGGATAAATCACCACATTGCCATAATGAGCTTATTAGCACATTTAATTTGCCTATACGGAATGTAATTCAGTTATCGAAAGTCCATTTCTACTGCAAAAATAAAGGCATTAGCCTAAAAACATAATATAAGCAGCAAGACAGAGAACTACGTCAATGAACGCTATGAGAAAGTAATGGTTATGTGTTATTGTAGGTCAATAAATTCAAACCATACCAGCTTTCACCATTGTTAAGACATCCAAACATTTCTATGGCAGCTAAACAACAAATGATAAATAGTATTTTCATACCAACTTTGTGCTATGAAAGTCAAACATGGACACTTTCTAAATCACATTTAAGAAAGATCAATACATGTGAGATGCGATGTTTGAGAAAAGTAACAAACTACACAACAAGAGATAGATTACCAAATGAAACCATAAGTAAAATGGTAGGAACAAAACCCTGCCAATAATATATGGAACAACAACAACTTAAATGGTTTGGCCACCTGGTCAGAATGATCCGCACCAATCACCATCAAGGGCGTTCTTCTCGAGAATGCATGGAAAAAGACCAAGAGGAAGACCCAGAAGAAGATGGATAGATGCAGTGACAGAGACATGTAACAACAAAGGGAAATCACTAATTCAAACAGTTCGAGCAGCTCAAGAACGACAAATGATATAACCACGACACTTTTTCGGTACCAGTGAGAAGAGAAAGTAGTAGAAGAAGAAGTTCAAAAAATAAGCAAAAATAATAATATAAAATGTGCACATCAAGGATGAGGTGTAGAAAAGCTTACACTACAGGGTACCATTAAAATGATCCAATGATTTTATCAAACTAATTTTTTTAGTAGATGTAAGAGAAATTATATGACGTCAGAAATAATTGTCTAGGGACACTGAAATGTGGGTTTCATCATCATCTGGTTACGTGTTCTTTGCAGAACGTCGCACTCATCACAGCTAGCCTAAAAGAATCTCTGTCTCTTGTTAGATCTCCCACAGAACGTCGCACTCATCACAGCAAGCCTAAAAGAATCTCTGTCTCTTGTTAGATCTCCCACAGAACGTCGCACTCATCACAGCTAGCCTAAAAGAATCTCTGTCTCTTGTCAGATCTCCCACAGAACGTCGCACTCATCACAGCAAGCCTAAAAGAATCTCTGTCTCTTGTCAGATCTCCCACAGAACGTCGCACTCATCACAGCTAGCCTAAAAGAATCTCTGTCTCTTGTTAGATCTCCCACAGAACGTCCCACTCATCACAGATAGCCTAAAAGAATCTCTGTCTCTAGGCAGATCTCCTACAGAAAGTTCCAGTCATCATAGCTAGCCTAAAAGAATCTGTCTCTTGTCAGATCTCCCACAGAACGTCCCACTCATCATAGCTAGCCTAAAAGAATCTGTCTCTTGTCAGATCTCCCACAGAACGTCCCACTCATCACAGCTAGCCTAAAAGAATCTCTATCTCTAGTCAGATCTCCTACAGAAAGTTCCAATCATCATAGCTAGCCTAAAAGAATCTCTGTCTCTAGTCAGATCTCACACAGAACGTCGCACTCATCACAGCTAGCCTAAAAGAATCTCTGTCTCTTGTTAGATCTCCCACAGAACGTCGCACTCATCACAGATAGCCTAAAAGAATCTCTGTCTCTAGTCAGATCTCCTACAGAAAGTTCCAGTCATCATAGCTAGCCTAAAAGAATCTGTCTCTTGTCGGATCTCCACAGAACGTCCCACTCATCACAGCTAGCCTAAAAGAATCTCTGTCTCTAGTCAGATCTCCTACAGAAAGTTCCAGTCATCATAGCTAGCCTAAAAGAATCTCTGTCTCTAGTCAGATCTCCTACAGAAAGTTCTAGTCATCATAGCTAGCCTAAAAGAATCTCTGTCACTTGTCAGATCTCCCACAGAACGTCCCACTCATCACAGATAGCCTAAAAGAATCTCTGTCTCTTGTCAGATCTCCCACAGAACGTCGCACTCATCACAGCTAGCCTAAAAGAATCTCTGTCTCTTGTTAGATCTCCCACAGAACGTCGCACTCATCACAGATAGCCTAAAAGAATCTCTGTCTCTAGTCAGATCTCCTACAGAAAGTTCCAGTCATCATAGCTAGCCTAAAAGAATCTGTCTCTAGTCAGATCTTCCACAGAAAGTTCTAGTCATCATAGCTAGCCTAAAAGAATCTCTGTCTCTTGTCATTTCTCCCACAGAACGTCCCACTCATCACAGCTAGACTAAAGAATCTCTGTCTCTAGTCAGATCTCCCACAGAAAGTTCCACTCATAATAGCTAACCTAAAAGAATCTTTGTCTCTAGACAGATCTCCTACAAAAAGGTCCATTCATCATAGCTAGCCTAAACGAATCTTTGTCTCTAGTCAGATCTCCTACAAAAAGGTGCATTCATCATAGCTAGCCTAAAAGAATCTTTGTCTCTAGTCAGATCTCCTACAAAAAGGTCCATTCATCATAGCTAACCTAAAAGAATCTCTGTCTCTAGTCAGATCTCCTACAAAAAGTTCCAGTCATCATAGCTAGCCTAAAAAAATCGCTTGTCTCTAGTCAGATCTCCTACAAAAGGTCCATTCATCATAGCTAACCTAAAAGAATCTCTGTCTCTAGTCAGATCTCCTACAAAAAGTTCCAGTCATCATAGCTAGCATAAAAGAATCTCGGTCTCTTGTCAGATCTCCTACAGAAAGTTCCAGTCAACATAGCTAGCCTAAAGAAATCTCTGTCTCTAGTCAGATCTCCTACATAAAGGTTCAGTCATCATAGCTAGCCTAAAGAAATCTCTGTCTCTTGTCAGATCTCCTACAGAAGTTTCAGTCATCATAGCTAGCCTAAAGAAATCTCTGTCTCTAGTCAGATCTCCTACAGAAAGTTTCAGTCATCATAGCTAGCCTAAAGAAATCTCTGTCTCTAGTCAGATCTCCTACAGAAAGTTTCAGTCATCATAGCTAGCCTAAAAGAATCTCTGTCTCTAGTCAGATCTCCTACAGAAAGTTCCAGTCATCATAGCTAGCCTAAAAAAATCTCTGTCTCTAGTCAGATCTCCTACAGAAAGTTCCAGTCATCATAGCTAGCCTAAAAAAAATCTCTGTCTCTAGTCAGATCTCCTACAGAAAGTTCCAGTCATCATAGCTAGCCTAAAAAAATCTCTGTCTCTAGTCAGATCTCCTACAGAAAGTTCCAGTCATCATAGCTAGCCTAAAAAAATCTCTGTCTCTAGTCAGATCTCCTACAGAAAGTTCCAGTCATCATAGCTAGCCTAAAAGAATCTCTGTCTCTAGTCAGATCTCCTACAGAAAGTTCCAGTCATCATAGCTAACCTAAAAAAATCTCTAAAATATTTGAATAGTTGCTAAAATATTTACAAAATGAACAGACTTGATCTATCTTTTCATTCTTCTTAAGTAACGCTAGTACCCCCCCCCCCCCCCCCCCGTACTTCACGATCCTAGGCGATCACCTAAATGGTATAACATGGTTCTCATTCCTTGTAGACAGATACAAACAAACAGGCAAACAAATAGTGAGAAACAAGAGGCTCAACGAAACAACAAAATGAACACGCACATAGCACCGCGCAAGCTCTTAACACATTGATTTTTGCATGAGTGGAGGAAACATAAAGCCACGCACAGAGATGAACATACATTAGTACAGGTACTCATAAACGCTAGCATTTAAAATGACATATTTTTGTCATTGAAAAGGACAAACGAACATGTAAAATGTCAGAGCTGGCTGGTTTAATGCGATCGGATAAGGAGAATACTGATAATGGGAAGAGTCGTGTTCCTTCTTTTTATTGTGTTTGCAACACAGCGTCAGCATAATTGTACGTGGGGCGATACAAACATTGTACGTGGGGCGATACAGACATTGTACGTGGGGCGATACAGACATTGTACGTGGGGCGATACAGACATTGTACGTGGGGCGATACAGACATTGTACGTGGGGCGATACAAACATTGTACGTGGGGCGATACAGACATTGTACGTGGGGCGATACAGACATTGTACGTGGGGCGATACAGACATTGTACGTGGGGCGATACAGACATTGTACGTGGGGCGATACAGACATTGTACGTGGGGCGATACAGACATTGTACGTGGGGCGATACAGACATTGTACGTGGGGCGATACAAACATTGTACGTGGGGCGATACAGACATTGTACGTGGGGCGATACAGACATTGTACGTGGGGCGATACAGACATTGTACGTGGGGCGATACAGACATTGTACGTGGGGCGATACAGACATTGTACGTGGGGCGATACAGACATTGTACGTGGGGCGATACAGACATTGTACGTGGAGCGATACAAACATTGTACGTGGGGCGATACAGACATTGTACGTGGGGCGATACAGACATTGTACGTGGGCGATACAAACATTGTACGTGGGGCGATACAGACATT
Organism: Megaustenia siamemsis; assembly: GCA_032433765.1. Lineage (NCBI taxonomy): Eukaryota > Metazoa > Mollusca > Gastropoda > Stylommatophora > Ariophantidae > Megaustenia > Megaustenia siamemsis. The sequence goes on from JAVIAB010000156.1 coordinate 71,453,425, forward strand.
GTACGTGGGGCGATACAGACATTGTACGTGGGGCGATACAGACATTGTACGTGGGGCGATACAAACATTGTACGTGGGGCGATACAGACATTGTACGTGGAGCGATACAGACATTGTACGTGGGGCGATACAGACATTGTACGTGGGGCGATACAGACATTGTACGTGGGGCGATACAGACATTGTACGTGGGGCGATACAGACATTGTACGTGGGGCGATACAGACATTGTACGTGGGGCGATACAGACATTGTACGTGGGGCGATACAGACATTGTACGTGGAGCGATACAAACATTGTACGTGGGGCGATACAGACATTGTACGTGGGGCGATACAGACATTGTACGTGGGGCGATACAGACATTGTACGTGGGGCGATACAAACATTGTACGTGGGGCGATACAGACATTGTACGTGGGGCGATACAAACATTGTACGTGGGGCGATACAGACATTGTACGTGGGGCGATACAAACATTGTACGTGGGGCGATACAGACATTGTACGTGGAGCGATACAGACATTGTACGTGGGGCGATACAGACATTGTACGTGGGGCGGCGATACAAACATTTTACGTGGGGCGATACAGACATTGTACGTGGGGCGGCGATACAAACATTTTACGTGGGGCGATACAGACATTGTACGTGGGGCGGCGATACAAACATTTTACGTGGGGCGATACAGACATTGTACGTGGAGCGATACAGACATTGTACGTGGGGCGATACAGACATTGTACGTGGGGCGGCGATACAAACATTTTACGTGGGGCGATACAGACATTGTACGTGGGGCGGCGATACAAACATTTTACGTGGGGCGATACAGACATTGAACGTGGGGCGGCGATACAAACATTTTACGTGGGGCGATACAGACATTGTACGTGGAGCGATATTAACATTTTACGTGGGGCGATACAGACATTTTACGTGGGGCGATACAGACATTTTACGTGGGGCGATACAGACATTGTACGTGGGGCGGCGATACAAACATTTTACGTGGGGCGATACAGACATTGTAGATAACAATTAAGTGTTTAATCAATAGAGCATATTACAAATTCGTATTATTCTTACCTACCCATGTGAAAGAAGACAACAAAAGTAGTCGAGAGAAAACTAAACGGTCTTAGAGACAAATGCCTAAGAAAAATACTACGTGTACAATGGAATGAATTCAAGGCTAAAGTTGAAACAAGAGAAATGGCCGTGCAACCAAAGATCTCATTTATTTATCTTTGGTTATGGTATGAGAAGAATGATAAATAAATGAGATCTTTGGTTACACCGTATTTAGTTGATGATTACATCTACTTTAAAAGACTAGTTTGATAAATTCTTCGAATCATTTTAATAGAGACTCAATATATATTTATATATATTGCTTTGAGTCTCTGTGGTATATTTAACAGAGACTAATTTATTTATCTCCCTGTGTGTTACCGGGGCCTCATTATGAGTAAAGAATAGTGACACTGTGTCCTTCCAAGCATGTCGTAAGAGGCGACTAAGGAGGTTGATCGATGGCTTGACAAGCTGTCATTGTAAAAAGTATTGTTATGGAAACCAGAACCATAGAATTTAGAAGCAGTGATCTCTGCAATATGTGCCATTTTGGCACGCAAGGTTTCTGTTTTTGAGATTGTGGTTCTGCCCTATGTGCCGTCGTCGGCTCGAATGGACAATAGATAGAATTGATTTATCATTGGGAAGAGAAGATGGGCATGTGTCGAACATCTGTTGACGACAGGCAACAAGAGAATTCCAAAACAGGCTTCTCTGTTGGAAACAGAACAAGGGAAGACATAGAGAGATGCTAAAAGAAACACTTTTAAGAGGTGAAAAGTTGCCAGGCATAGACTACTCATATAAGATCGAATATGTCGCCAAGAATAGAAATGGATGACGAAAAACACAAGGAGCCCTATGTGACGTCTAGCGGAGATGGAATGATCCAAATGTACACATGAATGCAAGCGTTTAACATACCGGGCTGAGGCTCTCTAACTGCTGCTCAAAACCTGAGTTTCTTGGTGGGTTGGTAGCTGGACTCAGTCTTCTATGGGGTGAGTTCTAAACGTTTGAGAGAAGCCACCAAGCTCACCAGCGATACTCGTATGGTTTTTAACAGAGCAGCGGATGATGATGGAGGAAAAAATGAAGAACATAAACAACATTAAGAAAAACTAACAACAACAAAAACAATGTATATAAATTAGAAAAACTAACAAAAACAAAGACAATGTATATAAATTAGGAAAACTAACAACAATAAAGACAATGTATATAAATTAGAAAAACTAACATAAAAAACAAAGACAATGTATATAAATTAGAAAAACTAACAACAAAAACAAAGACAATGTATATAAATTAGGAAAACTAACAAAAACAAAGACAATGTATATAAATTAGGAAAACTAACAAAAACAAAGACAATGTATATAAATTAGAAAAACTAACATCAAAAACAAAGACAATGTATATAAATTAGAAAAACTAAGAACAAAAACAAAGACAATGTATATAAATTAGGAAAACTAACAAAAACAAAGACAATGTATATAAATTAGGAAAACTAACAAAAACAAAGACAATGTATATAAATTAGAAAAACTAACAACAAAAACAAAGACAATGTATATAAATTAGGAAAACTAACAACAAAAACAAAGACAATGTATATAAATTAGAAAAACTAACAACAAAAACAAAGACAATGTATATAAATTAGAAAAACTAACAACAATAAAGACAATGTATATAAATTAGAAAAACTAACACCAAAAACAATGTATATAAATTAGGAAAACTAACAACAACAAAAACAATGTATATAGCTTAGAAAAACTAAAAAACAAAGACAATGTATATAAATTAGAAAAACTAACAACAATAAAAACAATGTATATAAATTGGAAAAAACTAACAAAAACAAAGACATTGTATATAAATTAGGAAAACTAACAACAATAAAGACAATGTATATAAATTAGAAAAACTAACAGCAAAAACAAAGACATTGTATATAAATTAGAAAAACTAACAACAATAAAAACAATGTATATAAATTAGAAAAACTAACAACAATAAAGACAATGTATATAAATTAGAAAAACTAACAACAATAAAGACAATGTATATAAATTAGAAAAACTAACAACAATAAAGACAATGTATATAAATTAGAAAAACTAACAAAAACAAAGACAATGTATATAAATTAGAAAAACTAACAACAATAAAGACAATGTATATAAATTAGAAAAACTAACAACAATAAAAACAATGTATATAAATTGGAAAAAACTAACAAAAACAAAGACATTGTATATAAATTAGACAAACTAACAACAACAACAAAGACAATGTATATAAATTAGAGAAACTAACAAAAACAAAGACAATGTATATAAATTAGAAAAACTAACAAAAACAAAGACATTGTATATAAATTAGAAAAACTAACAAAAACAAAGACAATGTATATAAATTAGAAAAACTAACAAAAACAAAGACATTGTATATATATATATATATTGAGATGGCCTTTGGTGTCTTGACAGACGGTTGGCAGCAAGCAAGCATTAGTCGGTAGCTTGGTAAAATATTAGTGTCCTATGCTGGATGTTGTTTTGCTGAACAGCTTCTCTCGTGGCTGAATCTGCCAATATTGGATAGAGGATAGACAGATTCGACCCCAGAATGAACAAGGTCTAGTTGTGGTACCAGGCCTCGTTTCCTTTTCTCCTGCGTCTTTTGTGTCCTGAATTTAACATCAACTTTTCCTCGAATGTTGTGCAATTATTTTTTTTGTTCTTTATGTACTACAATCTGATGCCAGACTTTCCCAGTTTCTTTCTCTGATAGAGAATTTCCTCAAACTAGGAAGCCCTGCAAAAATCCTTATATCTCAGCACCGGACTACCCTTTGGTCTCTTTCCTTCCCTAAGTTCGCCATACAATATTTATTTGGGAATACGTTTGTTGGCCATTCTTCTTACAAGAACATGTCACCTTAGTCCCCGATTCCTCAGTGTTGCCATATTGATGGGAGTTTGGCTCGGCGTAAAGCATTAGAATTGGTTACTTTGACCTGCCGTTTGATGTTCATAATCTTTCGAAGGCAACGCACGTGAAAGCTGTTTAACCTTTTCTCCTGCCCTGCATAAGTAGTTCAAGTTTCTAATCAGTATAGCGGTGTACTATGGTAAATTTGAATATTTGCCTGAGTGTTTGGTGTTGGCCCATGCTCTGTCTTTAAGTAAACCAAATATGGAAACTGCCTTTCCGAATCGGAATTTCTTTTTCAGTGGAGACGGTGGTTGTGACCATAGAATCTAGATAGGTGAACTTTCTTACAGATTCAAAGGGTGTGTTATTTAACGATATAGCTGCGGGAATGGCTACACCCTGTTGAAGCACCACAGCCTTCTGGATACTTGTTTACATGGAGAATAAGTTAAACGACCTAGACAGTTAGTCAATCATTGATTACAGGACAGCTTCATCGTGGCCAGCCAGATCTGCATCATCATCGAATAGAAGATCCTTGATTTGGGTCTCAGTTGTTTTAAATGTTGACCTCAGGCGTGCTAGATTAAATAAGACAAAGACAACAAAAGCAGACAAAAATACTAAATCAAAGATGGCAGCACAAGGTGTAACCTCCACTTCCGTGTGGTATCTAGGGAGAGTCCAAGGCCGGGAAGAAAACTCCAAATAGAAAGTTGGGTGGAAGGAAACAATGTAAAACAAGGAAGTTGTGAATCTGCTGAACATGAAAAAAAAAAAAAAAAAAATTCGGACAAGACAACTGACATTTTTTGGACATGTGAAGAGACACATCATCATCATCATTGAGTGCCGTCTCCGCAACGAAGGTTGGCTACCATGGAGCGTCATTCCACTCTGTCTCTTGCTTTGATGGTGCAGATTGTCATAGGTTGACTTGTCCATCTTTTGATGTTACTCGTCCATTTTGTTGTTAGTCTTGGTCTGCCTCTTTAATCTTGTATTTTCCCTTACAATATTACTTTTATTAGGCTGTTGTGTCTTTTAACATGCCCAAAAAATTTCATTTGTCTTGTTCTAATTGTGTTTAGTATTTATCTTTTCATTTTTAGTTGTTTTAAAACGTCATCGTTTGTTTTCTTTCCTTCCATCCAATTCTACCTATTATTCTATAAATCCACATTTCAAAGGCTTCAATTTTCTGTTCTGTTTTCTGGTCTAATGTCCATGTTTCTGCACCATACAGGAATATTGAGAAGATGTAGCATTTTGTTATTCTTAGTTTTAGCCATGGTGTTATTTGTTTTGATGTTAGTATATTTTTCATATAAAGTTGTGGTTTGTCATGATTATGCCAGGCAATATAAGAAGGTAGTTTGCCATTCCTTTCCTTCTTGGCAGTGACTGTACTAGTCGGAGATCGCAGCCATTGTCTCTATACATGAGATCCTCTGCCTGCCATCGCGGTGTGGGGACCATAACCGGCACTACTTGTCGGCTGCTCCCACAACACCATCCATCACCTGCTCCAATGGCTTCACTTAACCCTGATAGGGGGGCTAAACGGGAGCTCCACCTTGCCCAAGGGTGTCCCGAACACTAGCGGAAGAAAGGAGACGTCCTCCTTTGGTAGGGCAGAATAGCTCAGGCCAAAATGGCATTTCAGAAAATGAAAAATATCTTATGCAACAAACAACAAATCTATGTCAATAGAAATGAGAAAGAGAGTTCATCGACACTATATAGAACCAATTTGAACTATGGAAGCGAATCATGGACAATAGACAAACAAATGAAAAGACGATTAGAGGCCACAGAGATGGGATATCTCAGAAGAATGTTGAAAGTTCCCTGGACAGCTAAAAAGACCAATGAGAAAGTTCTCAAAGAGGCAAAAAGGGAGCTCTTAAAAAACATAAGAAAGAAGCAATCAACATTTTTTGGACACATCATGAGAAGAGGAAGGTTGGAATATTTGGTTACAACTGGCAAAATAAAAGGAAAGAGAGATCGCGGACGACAAAGAGAGAAAATACTGGATAGCTTGGTGTCATGGCATGGAAAACAGTCAACAACAGAACTGATACGATGCACTGTAGATAGAAGATTGTGGAAGGATATGATCGCCTACGCCAACCGGTACGGCACATGATGACATTTTTCATGACATTAAAATTACTTTTTGCCATACCTATTCTTTTGTTTATATCACTTTTACATTTCCCATCACTGGTTATAGTGTGTCCCAGGTAGTCGTAGTTCTGAACTGTCTCCAGATGTATTCCTTCAACTTTGATATTTATTTGTAGGTCTTGAGAATTTTCTTTGTTTATGATCATAGGATTAGTCTTTTTGATATTCATATCTAGTCCATATTTTTTGCTTTTCATGTTTATTACATTAAGTAATTGTTGTAGATCTTTAGGATTTTCTACTAGTAGTACACTATCATCAGCATATCTTAGGCTATTGATTATCTCCTTGTTATATCTTATTATTGTTGTTTACTCCCAGTACGAATTACATATTAGTCGTATGTCTGTGTCGTCCAGATTTTGTCGAAGGAAGAGACAGAAAACCATTCTAATAACCATCTTGGAAGGGTAGGTACAAGGTAGACGAGGCAAGGACAGGCCAAGACTAAAGTGAACTGATAACATGAAAATGTGAACTTATGACAGCGTACACCACCAAGACAAGAGACAGAGTAAAAGGGTTCTCCGAGGCAAGGACAGACCAAGACTAAAGTGATAACATGAAAATGTGAACTTATGACAGCGTACACCACCAAGACAAGAGACAGAGTAAAAGGGTTCTCCGAGGCAAGGACAGACCAAGACTAAAGTGAACTGATAACATGAAAAGGTGAACTTATGACAGCGTACACCACCAAGACAAGAGACAGAGTAAAAGGGTTCTCCGAGGCAAGGACAGACCAAGACTAAAGTGAACTGATAACATGAAAATGTGAACTTATGACAGCGTACACCACCAAGACAAGAGACAGAGTAAAAGGGTTCTCCGAGGCAAGGACAGACCAAGACTAAAGTGAACTGATAACATGAAAATGTGAACTTATGACAGCGTACACCACCAAGACAAGAGACAGAGTAAAAGGGTTCTCCGAGGCAAGGACAGACCAAGACTAAAGTGAACTGATAACATGAAAATGTGAACTTATGACAGCGTACACCACCAAGACAAGAGACAAAGTAAAAGGGTTCTCCGAGGCAAGGACAGACCAAGACTAAAGTGAACTGATAACATGAAAAGGTGAACTTATGACAACGTACACCACCAAGACAAGAGACAGAGTAAAAGGGTTCTCCGAGGCAAGGACAGACCAAGACTAAAGTGAACTGACAACATGAAAAGGTGAACTTATGACAGCGTACACCACCAACACAAGAGACAGAGTAAAAGGGTTCTCCGAGGCAAGGACAGACCAAGACTAAAGTGGACTGATAACATGAAAATGTGAACCTATGACAGCGTACACCACCAAGACAAGAGACAGAGTAAAAGGGTTCTCCGAGGCAAGGACAGACCAAGACTAAAGTGAACTGATAACATCAAAAGGTGAACTTATGACAGCGTACACCACCAAGACAAGAGACAGAGTAAAAGGGTTCTCCGAGGCAAGGACAGACCAAGACTAAAGTGAACTGATAACATGAAAATGTGAACTTATGACAGCGTACACCACCAAGACAAGAGACAGAGTAAAAGGGTTCTCCGAGGCAAGGACAGACCAAGACTAAAGTGAACTGATAACATGAAAATGTGAACTTATGACAGCGTACACCACCAAGACAAGAGACAGAGTAAAAGGGTTCTCCGAGGCAAGGACAGACCAAGACTAAAGTGAACTGATAACATGAAAATGTGAACTTATGACAGCGTACACCACCAAGACAAGAGACAAAGTAAAAGGGTTCTCCGAGGCAAGGACAGACCAAGACTAAAGTGAACTGATAACATGAAAGGTGAACTTATGACAACGTACACCACCAAGACAAGAGACAGAGTAAAAGGGTTCTCCGAGGCAAGGACAGACCAAGACTAAAGTGAACTGATAACATGAAAAGGTGAACTTATGACAGCGTACACCACCAACACAAGAGACAGAGTAAAAGGGTTCTCCGAGGCAAGGACAGACCAAGACTAAAGTGGACTGATAACATGAAAAGGTGAACTTATGACAGCGTACACCACCAACACAAGAGACAGAGTAAAAGGGTTCACCGAGGCAAGGACAGACCAAGACTAAAGTGGACTGATAACATGAAAATGTGAACCTATGACAGCGTACACCACCAAGACAAGAGACAGAGTAAAAGGGTTCTCCGAGGCAAGGACAGACCAAGACTAAAGTGGACTGATAACATGAAAATGAGAACCTGTGACAGCGTACACCACCAAGACAAGAGACAGAGTAAAAGGGTTCTCCGAGGCAAGGACAGACCAAGACTAAAGTGAACTGATAACATGAAAATGTGAACTTATGACAGCGTACACCACCAAGACAAGAGACAGAGTAAAAGGGTTCTCCGAGGCAAGGACAGACCAAGACTAAAGTGGACTGATAACATGAAAATGTGAACCTATGACAGCGTACACCACCAGGACAAGAGACAGAGTAAAAGGGTTCTCCGAGGCAAGGACAGACCAAGACTAAAGTGAACTGATAACATGAAAATGTGAACTTATGACAGCGTACACCACCAAGACAAGAGACAGAGTAAAAGGGTTCTCCGAGGCAAGGACAGACCAAGACTAAAGTGAACTGATAACATGAAAATGTGAACTTATGACAGCGTACACCACCAAGACAAGAGACAGAGTAAAAGGGTTCTCCGGGGCAAGGACAGACCAAGACTAAAGTGAACTGATAACATGAAAAGGTGAACTTATGACAGCGTACACCACCAAGACAAGAGACAGAGTAAAAGGGTTCTCCGAGGCAAGGACAGACCAAGACTAAAGTGAACTGATAACATGAAAATGTGAACTTATGACAGCGTACACCACCAAGACAAGAGACAGAGTAAAAGGGTTCTCCGAGGCAAGGACAGACCAAGACTAAAGTGAACTGATAACATGAAAATGTGAACTTATGACAGCGTACACCACCAAGACAAGAGACAGAGTAAAAGGGTTCTCCGAGGCAAGGACAGACCAAGACTAAAGTGAACTGATAACATGAAAATGTGAACTTATGACAGCGTACACCACCAAGACAAGAGACAAAGTAAAAGGGTTCTCCGAGGCAAGGACAGACCAAGACTAAAGTGAACTGATAACATGAAAAGGTGAACTTATGACAACGTACACCACCAAGACAAGAGACAGAGTAAAAGGGTTCTCCGAGGCAAGGACAGACCAAGACTAAAGTGAACTGATAACATGAAAAGGTGAACTTATGACAGCGTACACCACCAACACAAGAGACAGAGTAAAAGGGTTCTCCGAGGCAAGGACAGACCAAGACTAAAGTGGACTGATAACATGAAAATGTGAACCTATGACAGCGTACACCACCAAGACAAGAGACAGAGTAAAAGGGTTCTCCGAGGCAAGGACAGACCAAGACTAAAGTGAACTGATAACATGAAAAGGTGAACTTATGACAGCGTACACCACCAAGACAAGAGACAGAGTAAAAGGGTTCTCCGAGGCAAGGACAGACCAAGACTAAAGTGAACTGATAACATGAAAAGGTGAACTTATGACAGCATACACCACCAAGACAAGAGACAGAGTAAAAGGGTTCTCCGAGGCAAGGACAGACCAAGACTAAAGTGAACTGATAACATGAAAATGTGAACTTATGACAGCGTACACCACCAAGACAAGAGACAGAGTAAAAGGGTTCTCCGAGGCAAGGACAGACCAAGACTAAAGTGAACTGATAACATGAAAATGTGAACTTATGACAGCGTACACCACCAAGACAAGAGACAGAGTAAAAGGGTTCTCCGAGGCAAGGACAGACCAAGACTAAAGTGAACTGATAACATGAAAATGTGAACTTATGACAGCGTACACCACCAAGACAAGAGACAAAGTAAAAGGGTTCTCCGAGGCAAGGACAGACCAAGACTAAAGTGAACTGATAACATGAAAAGGTGAACTTATGACAACGTACACCACCAAGACAAGAGACAGAGTAAAAGGGTTCTCCGAGGCAAGGACAGACCAAGACTAAAGTGAACTGATAACATGAAAAGGTGAACTTATGACAGCGTACACCACCAACACAAGAGACAGAGTAAAAGGGTTCTCCGAGGCAAGGACAGACCAAGACTAAAGTGGACTGATAACATGAAAAGGTGAACTTATGACAGCGTACACCACCAACACAAGAGACAGAGTAAAAGGGTTCTCCGAGGCAAGGACAGACCAAGACTAAAGTGGACTGATAACATGAAAATGTGAACCTATGACAGCGTACACCACCAAGACAAGAGATAGAGTAAAAGGGTTCTCCGAGGCAAGGACAGACCAAGACTAAAGTGGACTGATAACATGAAAATGTGAACCTGTGACAGCGTACACCACCAAGACAAGAGACAGAGTAAAAGGGTTCTCCGAGGCAAGGACAGACCAAGACTAAAGTGAACTGATAACATGAAAATGTGAACTTATGACAGCGTACACCACCAAGACAAGAGACAGAGTAAAAGGGTTCTCCGAGGCAAGGACAGACCAAGACTAAAGTGGACTGATAACATGAAAATGTGAACCTATGACAGCGTACACCACCAAGACAAGAGACAGAGTAAAAGGGTTCTCCGAGGCTAGGACAGACCAAGACTAAAGTGAACTGATAACATGAAAATGTGAACTTATGACAGCGTACACCACCAAGACAAGAGACAGAGTAAAAGGGTTCTCCGAGGCAAGGACAGACCAAGACTAAAGTGAACTGATAACATGAAAATGTGAACTTATGACAGCGTACACCACCAAGACAAGAGACAGAGTAAAAGGGTTCTCCGAGGCAAGGACAGACCAAGACTAAAGTGAACTGATAACATGAAAATGTGAACTTATGACAGCGTACACCACCAAGACAAGAGACAGAGTAAAAGGGTTCTCCGAGGCAAGGACAGACCAAGACTAAAGTGAACTGATAACATGAAAATGTGAACTTATGACAGCGTACACCACCAAGACAAGAGACAGAGTAAAAGGGTTCTCCGAGGCAAGGACAGACAAAGACTAAAGTGAACTGATAACATGAAAATGTGAACTTATGACAGCGTACACCACCAAGACAAGAGACAGAGTAAAAGGGTTCTCCGAGGCAAGGACAGACCAAGACTAAAGTGAACTGATAACATGAAAAGGTGAACTTATGACAGCGTACACCACCAAGACAAGAGACAGAGTAAAAGGGTTCTTCATGTTAACCAACTTTCGATGTGGAGACGACACCCAATGAAAGATTTAAGTGGGTTAGCAATCATTTAGACATTTCCGGCATCTACGACAGTCAGATTGGTAGCAAACGTACGTAGCACAATCATATCCCACTGAAATATACCAGTGAGGCCGAAATAAGGATTCTTAGATCGAGGTAACGCAGGGTCTCCATACACCTTGTCCCGGATTATGTTACAAAAAAGTTGTCTCTGTGTTCGCTCTTGAGTGATTTACTAAGACACATCAATTAGCGACAAGGCGTCTGACAGAAACAGCGCTGGAAGCTTTCAGCGACTCATAGCTGATTATTTTGCGCCAGGATCGGTACACCAGAACCATCCAGACCCTACTCCACCACTTCGCGGTGCCTCTAGTAACAGACTAACCAGTCTAATACGCCAAGCGAGTAGGGAAGGCAACCATGTATTAAAAAATGCCGAGCTGAAGTTGGTTGCGTTAGGATGAGAGGCGCAAATATCACAGTACTGCTGCAAACTGCAACACAACGCATTTACGTCCACGTAACGTCCTTGTAAGGACGGATGACGAAAAGGAGTATTCATTCCTGTAGTAATCATCAAAGAAAGAAAGCAAGAAAGAAAGACATCTATGTATCTCATGATTATATATGAGGACATATGTATGTATTATTCCTGACATTCTGTTTGTAGCAAGCTACTATGGCAACGAGTAACATTTTATGCGGAAAAAGTAGACAGCAGACAGCAAAAAACAAAAAAAACAACAACAACAAAAACACAAGATAATTTAAAAATCAGTAACTCCAGTTTTGCCATATTATTTCATGATGTTAACTTTTGTTAAAATACCAGTCAGGGTGTGTTAAGTCATGTAGCTTCTTCTATTTCTCCAGCGATCAGCTATTGCTAGACATTTAGACCATCTTGGGTCACGAACAAGACGGTGCACTTGAGGTCATCACCGGTTCCCTATAACTTGTCATGTAGGCATGTGTCTCTGGAACATATTTGTGTTCGTACTGCAGTTCTGTGGGGTATGATCTGGAGTTTGGCTGCTCCGTAGTCACATGTTGCAACGTCAATGAGTTCTATCTTGTGTATATGTTCTCTAGGACCAAAATGACCTGTTCTGAGTCTGAATATCTTGGTCTGCTCATGTCTGCTAAGTTTGTTTAGGCTGTCATGTTCTGGTTCATATTTTCTAATCAACTCTCCCCCATTCTTTTTTCCTAGCTTGCTTCAGGGTTGGTTTTATTTCTTTGAGTCTATGTGGTTGGTTGGACTGTCGAAGGCTTCCGCCTGCTTTTGCAAGCTCATCTGCTTTCTCATTTCCAGGGATGGCACAATGTCCTGGTATCTACTACAGGACTAGTTCTGTCTTTTCTGAAAGCGAGCATATGTTCTTCTTTATTTCTAGGATGAGTCTATCCTGTTTTTAAGCATTACATCGCTTGTATGACTGACTCTGCATCGGTGAGAGTAACTGACAATTTTTGGAGTTGGGACCTCCTGTATGTTAAGAGTTTGTATGGCTGTGTGGACTTGGTACCTCCTGTATGTTAAAGAGTTTGTATGGCTGTGTGGACTTATGTTCTTGTGTTTTGAGAGTTTGTATGGCTGTGTGGACTTGGTACCTCCTGTGTGTTGAGAGTTTGTATGGCTCTGTGAACTTAAGCTCTTGTGTGTTGAGAGTTTGTATGGCTGTATGGACTTGGTACCTCCTGTATGTTGAGAGTGTATGGTTGTGTGGACATGGGACCTCCTGTGTGTTGAGAGTTTCTATTGCTGTGTGAACTTAAGTTCTTGTGCGTTGAGAGTCTGTATGGCTGTGTGAACTTGGGACCTCTTGCGTGTTGAGAGTGTGTATGGCTGTGTGGACCTGGGACCTCTTGTGTGATGAGAGTGTGTATGGCTGTGTATAGTGTCATTGCCTCAGCTCTAAAATGTGTGCACCTTTCTCCGGATGGAAGAGAGCGTGTTTTTCTACTTGGGAAGGTTGTATAGATACCACCGCCTCCCTCTTTGAGGCTTCACCACCTTCACCCCAACCTTTGTGCTACCAAGACCAGGACCCTAGACTCAAGAACAATAACCAGCACTGAGATGAAATGTGTCAGACGAATGGCAGGAAACAGCGTGACAGATAAGGCCAGAAATGAAGAACTGAGAAAAAAGCTAGGAATAATTCCCGCCATAAAATATATGCAGAAAGATCAGATCAAATGGTTTGGCCACGTGATCAGGCAGAAATATTAAAACACAACGAGCCTTCAGTAAACGCTGTGAAAACATCAGAATCAAGTGTCGACCATGAAAAATATTGAGAGAATATTAGAAACACTAAGAAACATAACAGCAGTAGCGGTTAACATGAGAGCAAAAGATCACAAACTGTATCTCCCCTCGACACTGAAATGTAAACGAGGAAGGAAGGAAGAAATTAGTCAGGTGTCCATTTTTAACAATGTGTTTACTGTATTATGTTTGACAGGAATGAGTCCTTGATCTTGAAACAAGTGCAGTTTTAAACTTCAAGGTAAAGGGTGTCACGTGACATGTAATGTCCAATGAGAGTGATTTATTAAACTTTTTTCCTTTTAAGCCGCAATTTTTTTTTTTTTAGGTTTGAGAGTACATATTTTGGTTGCTATTATTATTTTCCCAAACTCAAAATCCGGAGATGAAGACAACATTAGAAATGATGATATGTATCGCACTAGTATCAAATGGAGACATAACATTAGGAATGATATGTATCGCACTAGTATCAAATGGAGACATAACATTAGGAATGATATGTATCGCACTAGTATCAAATGGAGACATAACATTAGAAATGATGATATGTATCTCACTAGTATCAAATGGAGACATAACATTAGAAATGATATGTATCCCACACTACCATCAAATGGAGACATAACATTAGGAATGATATGTATCGCACTAGTATCAAATGGAGACATAACATTAGGAATGATATGTATCGCACTAGCATCAAATGGAGACATAACATTAGGAATGATATGTATCGCACTAGCATCAAATGGAGACATAACATTAGGAATGATATGTATCGCACTAGCATCAAATGGAGACATAACATTAGGAATGATATGTATCGCACTAGCATCAAATGGAGACATAACATTAGGAATGATATGTATCGCACTAGCATCAAATGGAGACATAACATTAGGAATGATATGTATCGCACTAGTATCAAATGGAGACATAACATTAGGAATGATATGTATCGCACTAGTATCAAATGGAGACATAACATTAGGAATGATATGTATCGCACTAGTATCAAATGGAGACATAACATTAGGAATGATATGTATCGCACTAGTATCAAATGGAGACATAACATTAGGAATGATATGTATCGCACTAGTATCAAATGGAGACATAACATTAGGAATGATATGTATCGCACTAGTATCAAATGGAGACATAACATTAGGAATGATATGTATCGCACTAGTATCAAATGGAGACATAACATTAGGAATGATATGTACCGCACTAGCATCAAATGGAGACATACAATTAGGAATGATATGTATCGCACTAGTATCAAATGGAGACATAACATTAGGAATTATATGTATCGCACTAGTATCAAATGGAGACATAACATTAGGAATGATATGTATCGCACTAGCATCAAATGGAGACATAACATTAGGAATGATATGTATCGCACTAGCATCAAATGGAGACATAACATTAGGAAGGATATGTATCGCACTAGCATCAAATGGAGACATAACATTAGAAATCGTGACATGTATCGCACTAGCATCAAATGGAGACATAACATTAGAAATCGTGACATGTATCGCACTAGCATCAAATGGAAACATAACATTAGAAATCGTGACAAGTATCAAACTAGCATCAAATGGAGACATAACATTAGGAATGATATGTATCGCACTAGCATCAAATGGAGACATAACATAAAATATCGTGACATGTATCGCACTAGCATCAAATGGAGACATAACATTAGAAATCGTGACATGTATCGCACTAGCATCAAATGGAAACATAACATTAGAAATCGTGACATGTATCGCACTAGCATCAAATGGAGACATAACATTAGAAATCGTGACAAGTATCCCACTAGCATTAAATGGAAACATAACATTAGAAATCGTGACAAGTATCACACTAGCATCAAATGGAAACATAACATTAGAAATCGTAACAAGTATCCCACTAGCATCAAATGGAAACATAACATTAGAAATCGTGACAAGTATCTCACAAGCATCAAATGGAAACATAACATTAGAAATCGTGACAAGTATCCCACTAGCATCAAATGGAGACATAACATTAGAAATCGTGACAAGTATCCAACTAGCATCAAATGGAGATATAACATTAGAAATCCTGACATACATCCCACTAGCATCAAATGGAGATATAACATTAGAAATCCTGACATACATCCCACTAGCATCAAATGGAGATATAACATTAGAAATCCTGACATACATCCCACTAGCATCAAATGGAGATATAACATTAGAAATCCTGACATACATCCCACTAGCATCAAATGGAGATATAACATTAGAAATCCTGACATACATCCCACTAGCATCAAATGGAAATATAACATTAGAAATCCTGACATACATCCCACTAGCATCAAATGGAAATATAACATTAGAAATCCTGACATACATCCCACTAGCATCAAATGGAAATATAACATTAGAAATCCTGACATACATCCCACTAGCATCAAATGGAAATATAACATTAGAAATCCTGACATACATCCCACTAGCATCAAATGGAGATATAACATTAGAAATCGTGACATATATCCCACTAGCATCAAATGGAGATATAACATTAGAAATCCTGACATACATCCCACTAGCATCAAATGGAAATATAACATTAGAAATCGTGACATACATCCCACTAGCATCAAATGGAAATATAACATTAGAAATCTTGACATACATCCCACTAGCATCAAATGGAAATATAACATTAGAAATCGTGACATACATCCCACTAGCATCAAATGGAAATATAACATTAGAAATCGTGACATACATCCCACTAGCATCAAATGGAAATATAACATTAGAAATCCTGACATACATCCCACTAGCATCAAATGGAAATATAACATTAGAAATCGTGACATACATCCACTAGCATCAAATGGAAATATAACATTAGAAATCGTGACATACATCCCACTAGCATCAAATGGAAATATAACATTAGAAATCCTGACATACATCCCACTAGCATCAAATGGAAATATAACATTAGAAATCCTGACATACATCCCACTAGCATCAAATGGAAATATAACATTAGAAATCCTGACATACATCCCACTAGCATCAAATGGAAATATAACATTAGAAATCCTGACATACATCCCACTAGCATCAAATGGAAATATAACATTAGAAGTCCTGACATACATTCCACTAGCATCAAATGGAAATATAACATTAGAAATCCTGACATACATCCCACTAGCATCAAATGGAGATATAACATTAGAAATCCTGACATACATCCCACTAGCATCAAATGGAAATATAACATTAGAAATCCTGACATACATCCCACTAGCATCAAATGGAAATATAACATTAGAAATCCTGACATACATCCCACTAGCATCAAATGGAAATATAACATTAGAAATCCTGACATACATCCCACTAGCATCAAATGGAGATATAACATTAGAAATCCTGACATACATCCCACTAGCATCAAATGGAAATATAACATTAGAAATCCTGACATACATCCCACTAGCATCAAATGGAAATATAACATTAGAAATCCTGACATACATCCCACTAGCATCAAATGGAAATATAACATTAGAAATCCTGACATACATCCCACTAGCATCAAATGGAAATATAACATTAGAAATCGTGACATACATCCCACTAGCATCAAATGGAAATATAACATTAGAAATCGTGACATACATCCCACTAGCATCAAATGGAGATATAACATTAGAAATCCTGACATACATCCCACTAGCATCAAATGGAAATATAACATTAGAAATCCTGACATACATCCCACTAGCATCAAATGGAAATATAACATTAGAAATCGTGACATACATCCCACTAGCATCAAATGGAGACATAACATTAGAAATCGTGACATACATCCCACTAGCATCAAATGGAAATATAACATTAGAAATCCTGACATACATCCCACTAGCATCAAATTGAGACATAACATTAGAAATCCTGACATACATCCCACTAGCATCAAATGGAAATATAACATTAGAAATCCTGACATACATCCCACTAGCATCAAATGGAGACATAACATTAGAAATCCTGACATACATCCCACTAGCATCAAATGGAAATATAACATTAGAAATCCTGACATACATCCCACTAGCATCAAATGGAAATATAACATTAGAAATCCTGACATACATCCCACTAGCATCAAATGGAAATATAACATTAGAAATCCTGACATACATCCCACTAGCATCAAATGGAAATATAACATTAGAAATCATGACATACATCCCACTAGCATCAAATGGAAATATAACATTAGAAATCGTGACATACATCCCACTAGCATCAAATGGAAATATAACATTAGAAATCCTGACATACATCCCACTAGCATCAAATGGAAATATAACATTAGAAATCCTGACATACATCCCACTAGCATCAAATGGAAATATAACATTAGAAATCCTGACATACATCCCACTAGCATCAAATGGAAATATAACATTAGAAATCGTGACATACATCCCACTAGCATCAAATGCTTTCAACAAACTGACGAACATCTGGAGATCCAAAGTTCTCAGCAAAAGAACAAATCGTAAACTGTTCAACTCCTGTGTCATACCACTGCTAACATGTGTATGTGATACCACTGCTAACATGTGTATGTGATACCACTGCTAACATGTGTATGTGATACCACTGCTAACATGTGTATGTGATACCACAGCTAACATGTGTATGTGATACCACTGCTAACATATGAATGTGATACCACAGCTAACATGTGTATGTGATACCACTGCTAACATATGAATGTGATACCACTGCTAACATGTGTATGTGATACCACTGCTAACATGTGTATGTGATACCACTGCTAACATATGAATGTGATACCACTGCTAACATGTGTATGTGATACCACTGCTAACATGTGTATGTGATACCACTGCTAACATGTGTATGTGATACCACTGCTAACATATGGATGTGATACCACTGCTAACATGTGGATGTGATACCACTGCTAACATGTGAATGTGATACAACTGCTAACATGGGATGTAATACCACTGCTAACATGTGCATGTGATACCACTGCTAACATGTGCATGTGATACCACTGCTAACATGTGCATGTGATACCACTGCTAACATGTGCATGTGATACCACTGCTAACATGTGCATGTGAAAGTCGGAAATCCACCCAGGCTTAGATAGGAAATTAGATGCCTTTGAAGACAAATATCTTCGCGGGGTCTCAAATATAAGCTGGAAATAGCACATTCAAATGAACAGATAAGAGACAAATCAAAACAAGAATAGGTGTCGAGTTTTATGAGAAAACGTTGGAAATACATCGGTCACGTACTCAGAACGATTGAAGAAAGACTTCCCCGTCTGGCATTCATGTGAAAACCATCTAGTCAACAAAAATAAAGAGGACCAAGAGAATCGTTTCTCTGAACAATTTAGTAGGAAGTCTCAACCATGGGACTAAGATACAGCCAAGAACAAGCAGCAGATCGTCAGTCGTGGAGAATTATGACTTCCGCCCTATGAGCCGTCTTCGGCTTGACAAGAAAATGGAATGAAACTCAGACCCTCATATATTTCCGTTACTGTTATAACTTTCCAAAACTCGGCACCTCACATATTTCCATTACTGTTAGTACCTTCCTAAACTCAACACCTCACATATTTCCATTACTGTTACTACCTTCCCAAACTCAACACCTCACATACTTCCCATGCTGTTATTACCTTCCCAAACTCAACACCTCACATACTTCCCATGCTGTTATTACCTTCCCAAACTCAACACCTCACATATTTCCATTACTGTTATTACCTTCCCAAACTCAACACCTCACATATTTCCCATTCTGTTATTACCTTCCCAAACTCAACACCTTACATATTTCCATTACTGTTATTACCTTCCCAAACTCAACACCTCACATATTTCCCATGCTGTTATTACCTTCCCAAACTCAACACCTCACATATTTCCATTACTGTTATTACCTTCCCAAACTCAACACCTCATATATTTCCATTACTGTTATTACCTTCCCAAACTCAACACCTCACATACTTCCCATGCTGTTATTACCTTCCCAAACTCAACACCTCACATATTTCCATTACTGTTATTACCTTCCCAAACTCAACACCTCACATATTTCCCATGCTGTTATTACCTTACCAAACTCAACACCTCACATATTTCCATTACTGTTATTACCTTCCCAAACTCAACACCTCACATACTTCCCATGCTGTTATTACCTTCCCAAACTCAACACCTCACATACTTCCCATGCTGTTATTACCTTCCCAAACTCAACACCTCACATATTTCCATTACTGTTATTACCTTCCCAAACTCAACACCTCACATATTTCCCATTCTGTTATTACCTTCCCAAACTCAACACCTATTACCTTCCCAAACTCAACACCTATTACTAGGGCTCGGATTTTCATGAAATGTCATATTTTTTTCCTGAAGCATATTTTCAGTTTTAAGTTAATTTCTACATGTTTCAAGCATTTCTGAACAATTTTAAGCTGTTTTTATTTGTCATATAAATGCATATTTTGACCATAATTTTGATGAGGTCATATTTTGAATGAAATTGGAGTTTTAGGTCATATTTTGGTCATATTTAGGTTATATTTTGTCATATTTTGCATATTTTCTGGTGTACTCAACTTTCTGGTGTACTCCGTTTGCTTATCAATGTTAGCACATCATAAACTATGTTTAGAGACAAATTGTGAGGATTGGCTATATTTCTGAATGTGTGTATTAGTGAATATGCATGTGTGTCTTTCATGCGACTCTAGGGAGGGGAAGACATCAGTCAACTCTTTGATGTCAGTCGGCATCTGAGAATAAAAAAGAGAGTGACATCCGCTCAATACTTCAAAAGAGTTTTCTGGGTTTTGTTTCGAAAGTAAATTGTAGGAAACAATTTCAAATGTTTCAACGTCAGGAGCGAATATTCCTGGATTTGTTAGTTAAATCTTCCAGTTTCATTTTAAACGGTTTGGCGCCCATTTGTATGTTACAATCAGGGTTGCCAATTTGGCTTTTTTTAGGCCAAATTCCACAAATCTGGCTTTTTTGGTTTTTGTTTGGCCTAAAGAAATTCTTTGGCTTTTTTGGGTTTTTTGGCTTATTCCTGGCTTTTTTTTCTAAACCAGTAGTAAAAAAAAAGTATAAACCACAATTTCAGTAAAAGTTCTTTAAAAATATAATTATTTTGCTCCAAAAATGCATCAAATCATCTGACTTTAATAAGAATTTGGCGCACTTTTGCAAATTACTTTCACTTTCAGAAACCATAGGTCTTAATTCTTAATGTTTCATTCTAGGAATATTCTTCAAAATAGTTCATTTTCAAAACTGAAACAAAACGAACGTGTCGTGACTAGTCGTGAGCAGGGTTGCCAATTTGGCTTTTTTTAGGCCAAATTCCACAAATCTGGCTTTTTTGGTTTTTGTTTGGCCTAAAGAAATTCTTTGGCTTTTTTGGGTTTTTTGGCTTATTCCTGGCTTTTTTTTCTAAACCAGTAGTAAAAAAAAAGTATAAACCACAATTTCAGTAAAAGTTCTTTAAAAATATAATTATTTTGCTCCAAAAATGCATCAAATCATCTGACTTTAATAAGAATTTGGCGCACTTTTGCAAATTACTTTCACTTTCAGAATCCATAGGTCTTAATTCTTAATGTTTCATTCTAGGAATATTCTTCAAAATAGTTCATTTTCAAAATTGAAACAAAACGAACGTGTCGTGACTAGTCGTGAGTCGTGAGTCGTCGTACAGGAGTGTGCCTAGGACGTGCGCTTAACAAGTCGACTAATTATTTACATAAGACTACGCTGTGTTTGAAAAAGATATTACTTGTGTTACTCATGGCTTCTTCATCAAAGAAATGGAAAGCATCTTATGATAGCAATCGTAAGTACAATAGTATTTGGGAAGAAACATACCCATGGCTCATGAAAGCTTCTGATGGATCAGAGGCAGCATATTGTAAACTCTGCCGGTGTACGATTGTACCAAAAAGAGGAAACATCTCAAATCATGAGAAATCATCTAAGCACATGATGAGAGTTCCATCAAATAGTCAGACACAACTTAGTGTCACTCAAAGTCCTAGACAAAATAACGATAAAGTTAAAACAGCAGAGCTCCAAATTGCTGTAAGCATGACCTGCCACTGTGCAATTCGCACAATTGACCATCTGAGTGAAATTATGACAGCACATGGCCAGGGCAGTACATTAGGAAACATCAAATTGCACAGAACTAAATGTTTATGCTTAATAAAAAATATAATATCGCCAGCACTAAAAACGGATCTCATCCATGACTTTCAGGACAAGAAATACGCCATCATTTTAGATGAATCTACAGATGTCTCCACACAAAAATACTTGTGTATCTTAATTCGGTTTTTCAGTGAAAGAAAACAGGAAATTCTAACAGGGTATCTTGGGTTAATTCCCGTGCAAGAAGCAACAGGAGAAAACATATTTAATTTGATTGATGGTGAAATAAAAAAATGTGGCCAGAGTCTCACAAATTGCATTGGATTTGCATCAGATGGAGCGTCAAACATGGTTGGCTGTAACAACTCAGTGTGGTCTAGATTAAGAAATGTATCTCCTTCATGTGTACAGCTGAAATGTATTTGTCATTCTTTGGCACTTTGCATTTATTATGCAGTAGCTAAGCTACCGTCAAATATAGGATTTTTACTATCAGAAATACCGCAATGGTTTTCCCACAGTAGCCTAAGACGAGAAGCCTACAAAGAATTATTTACAGTGATGAATACACCTACAGAATATGAGTCAACCAGAACTGCTCCACTGCCTTTTGAGAAACCATCAGCTACTCGATGGCTTGTGCGAGGAAAAGTTATGTTTAATATTCTGATGAATTGGGAAGAGCTAAAGGCTTATTTCATGAGTACTGAATTAGCCCAGTCAAAGTTTGACACAAAATACAAAGCACGATTGTTAAAGGACATGATGTTAGATTATAACAATTACTTGTTCTTTGTTTTCGCAACACCCGTTGTGCAGGAATTTGAAAGACTCAATGGCCTTTTTCAACAAACTAAAGCTGATCCTCATGAACTGTGTCAAGAATTATTTTTACAAAAGGCAAGTCTTCAGAACAGATTGTATGATACAAATGGACAAAGAAAGGATATAAATCAAGTTGATTTTGGTATCAAATTTTTAACAGAATGTAATACGTTCCTACAAAAGAACAACAACACTGACGCTCATCACGAAATTAAAAATGTCAAAGAAAGATGTATGTGTATGCTAGAGGAAGCTCTCAATCAAATAACATGTAGACTTCCTTCGGCGAGTAATATATTTCAAAATCTATCAAAGCTGAGTCCACGGATTATTTTAAATCAAGCTTCGAGAGCAACGTTTTCAGACTTACCCTTCTTACACCTAGCAGGAAGTAACATCAGCACTATTGAAGAACAATACAGAAAAATTATATTGATTGATTGGAAAGAAGATACCATGTTTAAGAAAGATGGACTTCCTACTGACAGTGAACAGTTTTGGATTGGCATACATCAGCATCAGTCATTCAAAGAGTTAGCCAACTTTGCCCTAACTTGTCTGATCACCCCATGCAGCAATGCCATAGTTGAAAGAATTTTCTCCATTGTAACGTCAGTGAAGACAAAAGCAAGGAATAAGATGCAACTGCATTTGCTTGACTCTATTGTCAGGATTAGAGCAGAACTGTTGCTTTCAAACAAATGTTGTAAAGACTTCATCCCATCAGCAAAAATGCTCAAAGAATTTACATCAGAGAATTTGTATGCTGTAGAATCAGGTAGCTCTGATGCGGATGACGTTAATAATCTTGATCTGGAGAGTTTCATGTGATGTGAGTATAGCAGAAATGTTTGGCCTTTTTTTTGGCTTTTTAATTGACTATTTGGCCTAATTTGGCTTTTTTTCAACACTTTTTGGCCTAAAATCCAAAAATATATCTGGCAACCCTGGTTACAATTATTAATTTGCCATTTGCAACAGTGACTGACAGGGTTGCCAATTTGGCTTTTTTTAGGCCAAATTCCACAAATCTGGCTTTTTTGGTTTTTGTTTGGCCTAAAGAAATTCTTTGGCTTTTTTGGGTTTTTTGGCTTATTCCTGGCTTTTTTTTCTAAACCAGTAGTAAAAAAAAAGTATAAACCACAATTTCAGTAAAAGTTCTTTTAAAATATAATTATTTTGCTCCAAAAATGCATCAAATCATCTGACTTTAATAAGAATTTGGCGCACTTTTGCAAATTACTTTCACTTTCAGAATCCATAGGTCTTAATTCTTAATGTTTCATTCTAGGAATATTCTTCAAAATAGTTCATTTTCAAAATTGAAACAAAACGAACGTGTCGTGACTAGTCGTGAGTCGTGAGTCGTCGTACAGGAGTGTGCCTAGGACGTGCGCTTAACAAGTCGACTAATTATTTACATAAGACTACGCTGTGTTTGAAAAAGATATTACTTGTGTTACTCATGGCTTCTTCATCAAAGAAATGGAAAGCATCTTATGATAGCAATCGTAAGTACAATAGTATTTGGGAAGAAACATACCCATGGCTCATGAAAGCTTCTGATGGATCAGAGGCAGCATATTGTAAACTCTGCCGGTGTACGATTGTACCAAAAAGAGGAAACATCTCAAATCATGAGAAATCATCTAAGCACATGATGAGAGTTCCATCAAATAGTCAGACACAACTTAGTGTCACTCAAAGTCCTAGACAAAATAACGATAAAGTTAAAACAGCAGAGCTCCAAATTGCTGTAAGCATGACCTGCCACTGTGCAATTCGCACAATTGACCATCTGAGTGAAATTATGACAGCACATGGCCAGGGCAGTACATTAGGAAACATCAAATTGCACAGAACTAAATGTTCATGCTTAATAAAAAATATAATATCGCCAGCACTAAAAACGGATCTCATCCATGACTTTCAGGACAAGAAATACGCCATCATTTTAGATGAATCTACAGATGTCTCCACACAAAAATACTTGTGTATCTTAATTCGGTTTTTCAGTGAAAGAAAACAGGAAATTCTAACAGGGTATCTTGGGCTAATTCCCGTGCAAGAAGCAACAGGAGAAAACATATTTAATTTGATTGATGGTGAAATAAAAAAATGTGGCCAGAGTCTCACAAATTGCATTGGATTTGCATCAGATGGAGCGTCAAACATGGTTGGCTGTAACAACTCAGTGTGGTCTAGATTAAGAAATGTATCTCCTTCATGTGTACAGCTGAAATGTATTTGTCATTCTTTGGCACTTTGCATTTATTATGCAGTAGCTAAGCTACCGTCAAATATAGGATTTTTACTATCAGAAATACCGCAATGGTTTTCCCGCAGTAGCCTAAGACGAGAAGCCTACAAAGAATTATTTACAGTGATGAATACACCTACAGAATATGAGTCAACCAGAACTGCTCCACTGCCTTTTGAGAAACCATCAGCTACTCGATGGCTTGTGCGAGGAAAAGTTATGTTTAATATTCTGATGAATTGGGAAGAGCTAAAGGCTTATTTCATGAGTACTGAATTAGCCCAGTCAAAGTTTGACACAAAATACAAAGCACGATTGTTAAAGGACATGATGTTAGATTATAACAATTACTTGTTCTTTGTTTTCGCAACACCCGTTGTGCAGGAATTTGAAAGACTCAATGGCCTTTTTCAACAAACTAAAGCTGATCCTCATGAACTGTGTCAAGAATTATTTTTACAAAAGGCAAGTCTTCAGAACAGATTGTATGATACAAATGGACAAAGAAAGGATATAAATCAAGTTGATTTTGGTATCAAATTTTTAACAGAATGTAATACGTTCCTACAAAAGAACAACAACACTGACGCTCATCACGAAATTAAAAATGTCAAAGAAAGATGTATGTGTATGCTAGAGGAAGCTCTCAATCAAATAACATGTAGACTTCCTTCGGCGAGTAATATATTTCAAAATCTATCAAAGCTGAGTCCACGGATTATTTTAAATCAAGCTTCGAGAGCAACGTTTTCAGACTTACCCTTCTTACACCTAGCAGGAAGTAACATCAGCACTATTGAAGAACAATACAGAAAAATTATATTGATTGATTGGAAAGAAGATACCATGTTTAAGAAAGATGGACTTCCTACTGACAGTGAACAGTTTTGGATTGGCATACATCAGCATCAGTCATTCAAAGAGTTAGCCAACTTTGCCCTAACTTGTCTGATCACCCCATGCAGCAATGCCATAGTTGAAAGAATTTTCTCCATTGTAACGTCAGTGAAGACAAAAGCAAGGAATAAGATGCAACTGCATTTGCTTGACTCTATTGTCAGGATTAGAGCAGAACTGTTGCTTTCAAACAAATGTTGTAAAGACTTCATCCCATCAGCAAAAATGCTCAAAGAATTTACATCAGAGAATTTGTATGCTGTAGAATCAGGTAGCTCTGATGCGGATGACGTTAATAATCTTGATCTGGAGAGTTTCATGTGATGTGAGTATAGCAGAAATGTTTGGCCTTTTTTTTGGCTTTTTAATTGACTATTTGGCCTAATTTGGCTTTTTTTCAACACTTTTTGGCCTAAAATCCAAAAATATATCTGGCAACCCTGGTGACTGACTACATGATCTTGTGCTCTAGCTCATAGTTATATAATAGTTATATTGTTTATGGTTGATTCACTGGAATAACTTTGCTTTACAATGCCTAAAGTGTCTAATTCTAATGGTGCAAAGTTGCGTAAATTTGTGCAGGAATTTGGTTCAAAAGTATTTAGTACCGATGGAGAAATATTGTACTGTACACTGTGTGAGGTCAAGGTTACAGCTGGAAAACGGTTTAATGTGCAACAACATTGCAATACTTCTAAACATATGAAATGTTTAAGTAGACTTTCTGAAATGGAAGGAAGACAAAGTTTATTACTTGAAAAATGTTCTGCTACTTCCTCTTCTTCTTCGGGAAACA
This sequence comes from Megaustenia siamemsis, assembly GCA_032433765.1. Lineage (NCBI taxonomy): Eukaryota > Metazoa > Mollusca > Gastropoda > Stylommatophora > Ariophantidae > Megaustenia > Megaustenia siamemsis. The sequence continues at coordinate 71,480,232 of JAVIAB010000156.1, forward strand.
CAGAGACCGGTTTTTATAAAGATTTGTGTCATATGATGGTTTCATCAAATATCCCTTTAAATAAATTGCAAAATCAATATTTCCGACAATTTCTGGAGAAATACACTATCTATCCTATCCCAGATGAATCTACTTTAAGGAAAAATTATATCTCCAAATGTTATGAGGACATGTTAAATAAAATTAGAAATTCTATTGCAGATAACAAGATATGGGTTTCCTTAGACGAGACTACTGATGTAGATGGCAGGTTTGTCGCAAATGTTATAGTTGGAACTTTAAAAGGAGATCAACCAGGAGAAAAATTTGTCCTTAACTGTGAAGTTCTTGAAAGAACAAATCATACCTCCATAGCTGTTCTATTTGATAATTCCATGAAGCTGTTGTGGCCAAATGGAATAGAAAGAAATAATATCCTTCTATTAATAACAGATGCTGCTCCCTATATGAAAAAGGCTGCTAAAGGACTTCAAATTCTCTACCCGAAATTGATCCATATTACTTGCCTTGCTCATGCACTGCATCGAGTAGCTGAGGAAGTTCGAGGTAATTTTCCTGATGTGGACAAGCTTATTTCAAATGGGAAAAAAATATTCATCAAGGCTCCTCTTCGAGTACAAAAATTCAAAGAAGAAGCTCCTCAACTACCACTTCCTCCACAACCTATCCTTACACGTTGGGGTACATGGCTGGACGCTGTAGAGTATTACTGTGAAAACTATTCAACACTGGATCAAATATTTAATGCCCTAGACAAAGACGACGCAACATCAATACAAGCAGTGCAAAGCTTATTTTCTACCAGACTATCACAAAATCTGACTTAAATAAAGTCAAACTTTTCTGCAATTTCAAAAGCAATAAAACGTCTGGAAAGCGAAGGGACTGCACTTTATGATGCATTAGATATTGTGAAACAAATTCAAACAGAAATAAATGGATCTCGTGGTGAAGTAAGCAACAGGATTAAAGTAAAATTAGAAAGTGTTCTTCATAGAAATTCTGGTTATTTCTCATTGTGCAAAATTGTAGACATACTTAGTGGTAAACATGCAACATTTCAAGAGGATGAACCTGAACTTTCAGCAAATGATCTGACATTATTTAGATTTGCCCCTGTGACATCATGTGATGTAGAACGAAGTTTTTCAAAATATAAAACAATTCTCAGTGACAATCGACGATCGTTCAAATTTGAAACTCTAAAAATGTATGTTGTTGTCGGTTGCAATTGTACAAATAATGAAAACTGAGGAATAAATGTGGTAAGTGTTTTTATATATGCTTTGTTAAGTATTACTACTATGTAGGTACTATGACTACTATGTAATGCGTAAAACATGCAAACAATAATAATTTGCGTTTTTTTTTTTTGGTTCATAAATGAGAAAAACCTTATAGTCATATTTCGGCATATTTAGCATATTTTAGGTCATATTTTGCCTTTTGTAGGTCATATTTGCATGTCATATTTCAGGATTTTTAGGTCATAAAAATCCGAGCCCTACATTACCTTCCCAAACTCAACACCTATTACCTTCCCAAACTCAACACCTATTACCTTCCCAAACTCAACACCTATTACCTTCCCAAACTCAACACCTCACATATTTCCATTACTGTTATTACCTTCCCAAACTCAACACCTATTACCTTCCCAAACTCAACACCTATTACCTTCACAAATGGGTTAAGTGGGAGAGCGTCAGGCTGGGGTTAACCCAGCATTCCCCTCGTCGCCAAGTCGTTACGGATGTTGCCATCAGTCTTTAAAACGTCATTTCCGGTTTGTGCAACGTTAATTCTAAACATCATTGTCTCACAGCTGTTGTTTCGTCAACCAAATGGTGAATCATCCATCTAAAGGAAGTGGGTCGTTGATTGCTGACGATTCACATTTATAGCTTGTTTCATAAGTCGTGCCCAACTTTTAAAATCAATATCTTTTAAACCGCTTTTTGTATTTTTTTCAAAATTTGCATGTAAAGTTATAATGATTAGAACCCAACAGGGAATTAATTTCATTAAAAACAAACATTTGGTTATTATTATTGCTTATTTGATTTATATAAATTTATAACGACCCATTGATGTAGTCAAAACTTAGTGTTTACAGTATTTAAGTTAAAAATAGCGATTACAAATCTATACACGGTCAAATTTACGATTTTGCACGCTTTAAACGTGAGCTGTCTGACACAATTAGACACTTTTAGAAAACACGAGGCATTGTGTGTTCCATTTCCGTTCTTTCATAGGTGTAGACGTAGAACGCTAACATTTATCATGAGTCTTAAAATGAAATTCTGCAGTTTACAAAACATCGCAATAAAAATGTATGACTATTTTTGCAAAGAGGCTAAACGAGGAAGATTATTTCATTCTTTAGAAAACCCTGAGAATAGGACAAGACACATTTTGGATTTATCTAAACGGTCATTTAATCGCTGGATTCAAGCACGTGACCGTCAATGTTCCAAATATACAAAATCACAAGGAAGAGCAAAAATGTTGGATAATTTCGACAGTGAACTTATTAGAAGTGAAATTCGCAAAATGTTGGGTATGAATGAAACTGTTACAATAAGAAAATTAAAAGTATCGCTGAAAAAGAACAACAGTATTGAAATATCAAAGTCTACATTATGGAGGAATGTGAGAGCTGCAGGCTTTACATTCAGAAAGTATTCCAATGGACGAAACATCATCTGTGAGAAGCCACATATAGTAGTCATGAGAAGCAAGTACTTACGTGAAGTAAAAGAGGTGCGCAAGCAAGGTTATGATATTGTGTACTTGGATGAAACATGGATCAATGTTCACCACACTAACCAAAGGGAATGGCAGTCATCAGATGGAAAGATTAAGAGATTAATATCTAGCAGCAAAGGACAGCGCTTGATAATTGCTCATGCAGATAGTCGACAACATGGACTAATACAGAATGCAGAGCTCATTTTTCTTTCAAAATCCATAGACAATCGGGATTATCACTCTGAGATGAATGGTCACATATTTAGACATTGGATTGAAAATTCTGTTCTCCCATCACTAGATCGACCATCTTGCCTAATAATGGACAATGCAGCGTACCACAACATTGTTGCACTTGAAGATAAAGTCCCGACGTCATCCAGTACAAAAGATGCTATTAAGATATGGCTCACAAAGGAGCACATACAATTTAATAACATGTACTTAAAACCTGAATTACTATCTCTAGTAAAGCAAAAACAGAGGACAAAGATTTTTCAAATAGATAAGATTATCCAAGAGCACGGTCATATAAGTTTGAGGCTGCCACCTTACCATGCTCATTTAAATCCAATAGAACTAATCTGGGCAAAATTAAAAGGACAAGTGGCAGATGAAAATACAACATTCAAAATATGCGATGTAAAGACTCTTGCTAATCTCGCTTTATTAAATATAGACAAAGATTATTGGGCTAAATGTGAAGACCACGTCTTAAAACAGGAAGAGGAATATTGGAAAAATGATGGTTTGTGGAATGTTCAACCCCAAACAGTTATTAATCTTTTAGACTCGTCTGATTCAGAATGAAAGTATATAGCCCCCACAATGTTGGCCCCTATATTACCTTAAATTATTTCAACAAACGGTCCTTTTCAGGACCACACAACTATGAAAATTGGACATACAGGTATACCTTGATATTATCGTCCGTCCTCGAACTGAGCAGACAATAATTATCCTGGTGTTTTGTTTTATCCAGTTATTTCCCCATTACGGCCACGCCTTTACCTAGTGAAAATTAATCGTAGACCAGCAACTACGGTAATTTCTATTCTTTAGGGCTTCACAATTTACAATTTTGACAAACATCAAAGAAATATCGCCGCTTTAAGAAAACTGCAGCTGCAAGATATTTGTTAAATATACATTTAAAGGGTCTTTTGCATTCTAATAACATTTGGAAAATTTCAAAAGTATTTAACAAACGGTTAGAGAGTAATAGCGTTTTGAAGTTGGGCATATGTTTAGAAACGAGCTATAATGTATTACGTTCGTTCTCAGATAACGACAACTTAAATATGCACCTGACTTGCTTAAAATTTATAAAACACGTGAGATTTTGTCGGAGCTACCAAGAAATTGTAATTGGTAGTCGAAACTGGATTACACCATAGAAGCAGCTAGATAATATTATTTTAGTTTCCACCTTTTCCCATGACTTTCGGTACATTTATTGGCAATATGGTCAGAACATAGATTACGAAAAGGCATTTTATAGTTTAGACAGAAGAGTTATAGAGTAATTTGCGGGTCATCATCATTGCACTCCGAACTTGTCCACATGTGCTCAGATCATCCCAGCATGTCTCGCAGTGTCCAGTGATTGACGACTCCAATTCTGTGTTGGTTGATGAGTCTTCTTACACGCCCACTAAGCCTCTCGTTTCTAGATGTACCCATCTTTACTCCCATCTCTTTCATCCGAAGGAGTGACGTGGACTCACGGTTGTCGAAGTCCTGTTACATCCGCCTGATCCATTCGTTGATCGTCTTCAATGACAGCACAACTATAGCTTGTTTCATAAGTCGTGCCCAACTTTAAAAATCAATATCTTTTAAACCGCTTTTTGTAATTTTTTCAAAATTTGCATGTATAGCTATAATGATTAGAACCCAACAGGGAATTAATTTCATTAAAAACAAACATTTGGTTATTATTATTGCTTATTTGATTTATATAAATTTATAACGACCCATTGATGTAGTCAAAACTTAGTGTTTACAGTATTTAAGTTAAAAATAGCGATTACAAATCTATACACGCTCAAATTTACGATTTTGCACGCTTTCCGCGTGAGTTTTCTGACACAATTAGTAACTTGTAGTAAACACGAGACATTGTGTGTTCCATTTCCGTTAATTCAGCGGCGTAACGTGGAACAATAACATTTATCATGAGTCTTAAAATGAAATTCTGCAGTTTACAAAACATCGCAATAAAAATGTATGACTATTTTTGCAAAGAGGCTAAACGAGGAAGATTATTTCATTCTTTAGAAAACCCTGAGAATAGGACAAGACACATTTTGGATTTATCTAAACGGTCATTTAATCGCTGGATTCAAGCACGTGACCGTCAATGTTCCTAATATACAAAATCACAAGGAAGAGCAAAAATGTTGGATAATTTCGACAGTGAACTTATTAGAAGTGAAATTCGCAAAATGTTGGGTATGAATGAAACTGTTACAATAAGAAAATTAAAAGTATCGCTGAAAAAGAACAACAGTATTGAAATATCAAAGTCTACATTATGGAGGAATGTGAGAGCTGCAGGCTTTACATTCAGAAAGTATTCCAATGGACGAAACATCATCTGTGAGAAGCCACATATAGTAGTCATGAGAAGCAAGTACTTACGTGAAGTAAAAGAGGTGCGCAAGCAAGGTTATGATATTGTGTACTTGGATGAAACATGGATCAATGTTCACCACACTAACCAAAGGGAATGGCAGTCATCAGATGGAAAGATTAAGAGATTAATATCTAGCAGCAAAGGACAGCGCTTGATAATTGCTCATGCAGATAGTCGACAACATGGACTAATACAGAATGCAGAGCTCATTTTTCTTTCAAAATCCATAGACAATCGGGATTATCACTCTGAGATGAATGGTCACATATTTAGACATTGGATTGAAAATTCTGTTCTCCCATCACTAGATCGACCATCTTGCCTAATAATGGACAATGCAGCGTACCACAACATTGTTGCACTTGAAGATAAAGTCCCGACGTCATCCAGTACAAAAGATGCTATTAAGATATGGCTCACAAAGGAGCACATACAATTTAATAACATGTACTTAAAACCTGAATTACTATCTCTAGTAAAGCAAAAACAGAGGACAAAGATTTTTCAAATAGATAAGATTATCCAAGAGCACGGTCATATAAGTTTGAGGCTGCCACCTTACCATGCTCATTTAAATCCAATAGAACTAATCTGGGCAAAATTAAAAGGACAAGTGGCAGATGAAAATACAACATTCAAAATATGCGATGTAAAGACTCTTGCTAATCTCGCTTTATTAAATATAGACAAAGATTATTGGGCTAAATGTGAAGACCACGTCTTAAAACAGGAAGAGGAATATTGGAAAAATGATGGTTTGTGGAATGTTCAACCCCAAACAGTTATTAATCTTTTAGACTCGTCTGATTCAGAATGAAAGTATATAGCCCCCACAATGTTGGCCCCTATATTACCTTAAATTATTTCAACAAACGGTCCTTTTCAGGACCACACAACTATGAAAATTGGACATACAGGTATACCTTGATATTATTATCGTCCGTCCTCGAACTGAGCAGACAATAATTATCCTGGTGTTTTGTTTATCCAGTTATTTCCCCATTACGGCCACGCCTTTACCTAGTGAAAATTAATCGTAGACCAGCAACTACGGTAATTTCTATTCTTTAGGGCTTCACAATTTACAATTTTGACAAACATCAAAGAAATATCGCCGCTTTAAGAAAACTGCAGCGGCAAGATATTTGTTAAATATACATTTAAAGGGTCTTTTGCATTCTAATAACATTTGGAAAATTTCAAAAGTATTTAACAAACGGTTAGAGAGTAATAGCGTTTCGAAGTTGGGCATATGTTTTGAAACGAGCTATAGCCAGCCTGTTCGCTTTCTCATTTCCCCAGACTCCTATGTCCAGTGACGTAGACAAAGGTGACTACGTATTTTTGACGTCTGTAATGACTCCGCCCACAACCTGCGCACAAAGCCCGTTTCCACTTTTCTTATCATGCTCTTGAAACCCCTTAGTATCCAGACGTGGGTGTGGGCTTGTAACTCCAACCAGATGAATGCCCTTGTCACTGCCATCACCTCCATCGTCGTGTTACTCGTGGTCATAACGTACGCATCGGTGTCATCTTTGACTATACTGCCTACCGAGCGCGCTGTAAATGAACACACGCTCCTTTGGTGTTGTATTACAGATCCGTCTGTATAATTGACTGCATCTTTCTCGTAGGCAGTTTTGACCAAAATTAAGACGTTGACCTCCGCAATTAAGACGTTGACTTCCGCAATTAAGACGTTGACCTCCGCAATTAAGACGTTGACCTCCGCAATTAAGACGTTGACCTCCGCAATTAAGACGTTGACCTCCACAATTAAGACGTTGACCTCCACAATTAAGACGTTGACCTCCGCAACGACCACGACTGCACTCTGCTCCCTGCACTTCCTGTTGAGTGCGACAATACACGAGAATGTGAATTCACTCTGAGCAAGTGTCTGGGTTTCACATATCTACTAAACATTGGTATCACTGTTTTATTATTTTTTTCAGGGAAGCAAAGGCGACCTGGCGTGATACCGACCACATCGCCCAAAAAACTACGCCGCTGGTCCTAAAGGAATATTGTCATAACTTATCAAACTGTAGAAGTAACCTTAATCTTTCCACGAAACCAGACGACAATCTCTGACGTAACCGAAACACCTCGCGTGACCGTCAGAGGGGATCCACCTACACCCATATGGTTCTGACCTTTCACCTCGTCCACCACGCCAAAATTGAAAAACGAGGACTAATACGATCAGCATTGATCTAACTCATTCCCTTAGCGGCGCGACCTTTGAACCCGTCAGCTACACTTTTAACTGAAAAGTCTGCCTATGCCTGGAGTCCAGCTCCAGCAACTGGCCCTCATCAATTAGGACACACTCACTTTCCTCAGTATCAATTAATTAGTACGTTCTCGTCATTCTGTCGCATAAATCAAATTAGAATACATTCATCATTCTGGCACATAAGTGAAATTAGAATACTTTCATCATTCTGGCAAATAAGTTAAATTAGAATACTTTCATCATTCTGGCACATAAGTGAAATTAAAATACTTTCATCATTCTGGCACATAAGTGAAATTAGAATACTTTCATCACTCTATCGTATAAATGCAAGAACAATAAGAAAAATAACCTCTACTGAGATTAAATGTGTTAGACGAATGACAGAAAACAGTCTGAGAGATAAGATCAGAAATGAAGAACTGAGAAAAAAGCTAGGAATAGCCTCCGCCATAGAATATGTAAGGAAACAACATATACAATGGTTGACAAGGCAGAAATATCAAAACATAACACAACGAGCCTTCAACAAACGTTGTGAGAACACCAGACCCAAGGGTCGACCACGAAAAATATGGATCGATGGAATATTAGAAGCACTAGGAAACATAACAGCAGCAGAGGCAAACAGAAGAGCAAACGACCGCAAATTATATCTTCCCTCGACGCTGAAAGGCAGATGAGGAGGAAAGAAGAAGAAAGCAGATCATATAAATGAAATTAGAATACTTTCATCATGCTGTCACATAAATGAAATTAGAAAACTTTCATCATTCTGTCACATAAATGTAAGTGAAAATTCCACAAATTTGTCACAAATATGAATTTAAATATTCTCATCATTCTTCACATAAATGAATTAGGACCTCTCTCTATATGCATCATATAAATGAATTAGGACTTCTCTCTATATGCATCATATAAATGAATTAGGACTTCTCTCTATATGCATCATATAAATGAATAAATGAAACACTTTCTTTGATCACATAAATGAATTAGTGGAACCCTTCTTTCGTCACGTAAATGAATTAGTGGAACCCTTCTTTCGTCACATAGATGAATAAATGAAACACTTTCTTTCATCACAAAAATGAATTAGCGGAACCATTCTTTTGTCACATAAATGAATTAGGGGAACCATTCTTTCGTCACATAAATGAATTAGGGGAACCCTTCTTTCGTCACATAAATGAATTAGTGGAACCCTTCTTTCGTCACGTAAATGAATTGGGGGAACCCTTCTTTCGTCACACAAATGAATTAGTGGAACCCTTCTTTCGTCACAAAAATGAATTAGTGGAACCCTTCTTTCGTCACAAAAATGAATTAGTGGAACCCTTCTTTCGTCACAAAAATGAATTAGTGGAACCCTTCTTTCGTCACATAGATGAATTAGGGGAACCCTTCTTTCATCACAAAAATGAATTAGCGGAACCATTCTTTTGTCACATAAATGAATTAGGGGAACCATTCTTTTGTCACATAAATGAATTAGGGGAACCATTCTTTTGTCACATAAATGAATTAGGGGAACCATTCTTTTGTCACATAAATGAATTAGGGGAACCATTCTTTTGTCACATAAATGAATTAGGGGAACCATTCTTTCGTCACATAAATGAATTAGCGGAACCATTCTTTTGTCACATACATGAATTAGGGGAACCATTCTTTCGTCACATAACTGAATTAGCGGAACCATTCTTTTGTCACATAAATGAATTAGGGGAACCATTCTTTTGTCACATAAATAAATTAGAGGAACCATTCTTTTGTCACATAAATAAATTAGGGGAACCATTCTTTAGTCACATAAATGAATTAGAGACACCATTCTTTCGTCACATAAATGAATTAGAGACACCATTTTTTCCTCACATAAATGAATTACAGGAACCATTCTTTCCTCACATAAATGAATTAAGGGAGCCCTTGTCTCATCAAATAAATAAGCAATGACATTCTTAATTCATCAAAACAAATGGAACTACGGAAATTCATCACATAAATGAATCAGAAAACTCTCTTGATTCACAGCATAAATGAATTTGAATGTCATCAACACTCATTCTATATCTATTTTTTAATTATATATATTTTATTTAAATTATTCATTACATAAAGTTAAACGCCATCATTATTTATTACATAAAGAAATTATGACGTAACCAATATTTATTACATAAAGAAATTATGACGTAACCAATATTTATTACATAAAGAAATTATGACGTAACCAATATTTATTACATAAAGAAATTATGACGTAACCAATATTTATTACATAAAGAAATTATGACGTAACCAATATTCATTGCATAAAGAAATTATGACGTAACCAATATTCATTACATAAAGAAATTATGACGTAACCAATATTTATTTCATAAAGAAATTATGACGTAACCAATATTCATTACATAAAGAAATTATGATGTAACCAATATTCATTACATAAAGAAATTATGACGTAACCAATATTTATTACATAAAGAAATTATGACGTAACCAATATTCATTACATAAAGAAATTATGACGTAACCAATATTCATTACATAAAGAAATTATGACGCAACCAATATTCATTACATAAAGACATGACGTAACCAATATTCATTACATAAAGAAATTATGACGTAACCAATATTTATTACATAAAGAAATTATGACGTAACCAATATTCATTACATAAAGAAATTATGACGTAACCAATATTCATTACATAAAGAAATTATGACGTAACCAATATTCATTACATAAAGAAATTATGACGATAGGATGCATCCCTGTCTTACTCCTCTTTTATAATTATTCATTACATAAAGAAAACGTTGGGCTTCACCATTATTCATTACACAAAGAAAACGTTGGGCTCCACCATTATTCATTACATAAAGAAAACGTTGGGCTCCACCATTATTCATTACATACAGAAAACGTTGGGCTCCACCATTATTCATTACATAAAGAAAACGTTGGGCTCCACCATTATTCATTACACAAAGAAAACGTTGGGCTCCACCATTATTCATTACGCAAAGAAAACGTTGGGCTTCACCATTATTCATTACACAAAGAAAACGTTGGGCTCCACCATTATTCATTACACAAAGAAATCATGACGCCACCATTAATCATTACATAAAGAAATCATGACGCCACCATTAATCATTACATAAAGAAATCATGACGCCACCATTAATCATTACATAAAGAAATCATGACGCCACCATTAATCATTACATAAAGAAATCATGACGCCAACATTAATCATTACATAAAGAAATCATGACGCCACCATTAATCATTACATAAAGAAATCATGACGCCACCATTAATCATTACATAAAGAAATCATGACGCCACCATTAATCATTACATAAAGAAATCATGACGCCACCATTAATCATTACATAAAGAAATCATGACGCCACCATTAATCATTACATAAAGAAATCATGACGCCACCATTAATCATTACATAAAGAAATCATGACGCCACCATTAATCATTACATAAAGAAATCATGACGCCACCATTAATCATTACATAAAGAAATCATGACGCCACCATTAATCATTACATAAAGAAATCATGACGCCACCATTAATCATTACATAAAGAAATCATGACGCCACCATTAATCATTACATAAAGAAATCATGACGTCACCATTAATCATTACATAAAGAAATCATGACGTCACCACTAATCATTACATAAAGAAATCATGACGTCACCATTAATCATTACATAAAGAAATCATGACGCCACCATTAATCATTACATAAAGAAATCATGACGCCGCCATTAATCATTACATAAATAAATCATGACGTCACCATTAATCATTACATAAAGAAATCATGACGCCACCATTAATCATTACATACAGAAATCATGACGTCACCATTAATCATTACATATAGATACATCATGTAAGCACTCTTCATTCTATATCTTGATCCTTCCAGCACCGAGTGACGTCACATAGGGCTTGCAGTGTTTTTCACCACCCATCTTTATTCTTGACGAGATGCTCAAACTTTTCAAGCCTGTCAACTTTGCTTCTCTTATAAGAATTCTTTTTAGTATCTCTCTAGGTCTTCCTCGTTTTCCTGTATCCTGATGTTTCCCACAGTAGAGCCTGTTTTGAAATCCTTTTGTTGTCGCTTCTCATATCCGACATACGTCCATCTTCTCTTCTTGTTCTTTGTTTGCGTTCGCCAGCTTTGTATCTCAGATGAAGTCCCAAGGGACTGAACTCTTTGTGAACACTTCTTCCTATCCGGCCGCAGATCGTAGCACGGAGAGAACAAATATATAAAAAAAGGTACAGCAACCTTCGAGGCAGTGCTGGTATCAAATTCAGAAAACAAAAAGCACAGGAGAAAGGAGACGAGGCCAGGCACCAAGAATACATGTTTGTCTGCAACGCAAGTATTCAGCCCTACCCTATCCGGGAGATACTTGTCTTAATAGGAAAAACACAGATACACAATTTATTCTCGAGTTGTGATCGTAGCCCTATGCTATAGTCATGAGAACACCTGCGTGAAAGACATCGCCAATGATGGCTAATTTTGTTTAGTTAGCCGAGTTGGCAGTGTTCCCTAGCGTTCGGCTTTTCGTGTCAAGGTGCAGTGCCAAGTAGTACGGGTTCGATCCTGCTTAGGACCATATATTGTTCTTTGTTTTTTTTTCCTACTGTTGATTATTTCTCCTTTTTTTTCCGAGTGCTGCAAACATACCTCTTCCTCTGAATCGATTCGCTGATTACCGCCTCGGAAGTTTCCCTCTATCACCATATTCATTTATTAGTATTAGTCTCCACCAAGAAAACATCTTGTTCATTCTGTGGCTGTATCTGCTTATCCAATATTGACAAATTCAGCCATGAGAGAAGCTGTTCAGCAAAGCAGCACCCATAAGACACTAAATTTGTTGCCAAACTTCTGATTTATCAAGATTGCTTCTTACCAACCGCCAGTCAAGACGTCAGAGACCACATTTATAAATCCGAGTATTCTTCTTAAGCGTTTGTATTCAAAAGCTCTTAGTTCTCATCATTCATCATCATCATCAAGTACTGTGCCTACTGGCGTAGGTGATCATGTCTCTCCACAATTTTCGATCTCATCAGTTATTTATCATTTCTGTTGTTGACCTTCTGCCAAGCCATTCTCTTAAGCTGTCTGTTATTTTTTCTCTTTGCTTCCCTCTATCTCTTCGTCCCTCAATGTTTCCAGTTGTTACAATATATTCCAGTTGTTCTCTTCTCATTACATGGCCAAAAAATGATGATTTTCATCATTAGCTATAGAAAAAAAAGTCACTTCTGCCAAACGCCTCAGAAAAGTCAACAATGTCCCTCCTCTGTGTAATTAAAATGGGATAACAAGATCTAGAAATTGAACAGAAGGTCAGCGCTATAATCAGAACTTGTTCACTGAGGAAAACCTTCGCCTCGAATCGACAAGACATCGACACAAACAAAACCTGCACCTCGGATCGACAAGACATCGACACAAACAAAACCTGCACCTCGGATCGACAAGACATCGACACAAACAAAACAAATCTGTTTAGCAGAAACTGAAGAATGATAAGTGAAAAATTGGGTACAGTCCTAGTTTAATTGTTTTACTACAAAACACTGGCTCCTACAGAGGACACCTACACATTTTCTAGTTATCCTGTGTGAACTCGCAGGAATAGTACATTAGCACTCACAAACAACAGCCGTATTGTCAAGGCATCCTCAGCCATATGACATAGATCAGCAGATAGGCGCGTCACAACTTACAACACCACACACATAACACACTACAGACAACATCTCTGTACATTTCTCACACAATGAATGTCTCTTTCTCTTCTATCTTTCAGCTCCCTGTGGGGCATAGGTCTTCAACAAGCACTTTCCCAGCCGTTCTGTTTCTTGCCATTCTTTTAAGACTATTCCATGTATTGCCAATCATCTTTATCTCTACTTCCACCTCTCTTTTCCAATAATACTTTGATCTTCCTCTTTATCTCTTCCCCTGGAGTTCCAAAAAAGGGTCTGTCGTGTAATCTCTTAGCCAGAGAGCCCTTATCTTTCCTGAATGCCAGATTTACATTTTTTTTCTTTTCTTTGACTTGTCCATGTTTGTGAAGTTTTTGCAGATTATTCTTGTTATACTACGAGATAGCCAGTCACATGCCTAACCCTCCTTAGTCGCCTCTTACAAACATGGCTAGTAGGGAACAGCGCTTCGATTCTTTAACCCCCTTTCTAGCCCCGGCAGCGCACGAGCGGCACAATGAACGAACGTACTCCTGTGCAAATTTCGTTTCAATAACTCCACTGGTGTTAGAATTAATGAGGAACTGCCGAGTGTGACATATTGTATTCTAACAAAACGTTAGGAAACACAGAATTTATAATAACAGATTGGAATGAAACAAGGAGAGAACGGGACTAAAAATAACCCACAGCTAACAAACACAACTATAAATTTACTTAGGCCTACGGGCAGAAAGTGAAACCGGAAAACCCATCAACTAGCGTGACGTTTTCAGCTTTGCGAGCAGGGGCGATTGTGGGTAGAGTGACGTCAGCAGTTTATAACTCCTACAGTTGTAAACGTCACGCTACTTGGTGGGGCTTTCCGGTTTCATTTTGTGACCGGGGGGGCTTAGTAAATCTATAGCTGGGTGTGATTCGACAAATGCGTGACGGCTTTCGACGTCTGGTGTCATTTTATCAACAACCTCCCTTTTAGCAAAGATGAGAACGTCACAAACTTAGGCTGATTCCTTCCAGCCATCTGGGCTGAATACTACAGATGTCCGTGCTGAAGGCGATAGAAGAAGAAGGCGATAAATAAGAATATTCGGAATACCAAAAACACTGGGAAAACGAGAATAAGCCGAATATAATAGAATTAATATATAGAAAGACCTCGATCTATTTCTACTCTCGAAGCTGGGTAGAAAATTAGGAAAGAGAGAAGATGATGAGACTTCAGGCGAGCTTGTATGAGCTCAATCGGTATCAATACACGCCAGGCTATGCACATGCTACTGAGATGAGCTGGTCTATGATGGAGCTAGGGATCGGCCGGAGAAATGCCAGAATATGGCCTATACCACGCGAAATAAATCTCAAGCCTACGGGCTGAGATGAACCACCCAAAGCATGTGACGTTTCCAGGAATGTGAGCAGAGGCGGTTGAAGGTAAAATGACGTCATTCGTCTATAGTTCGCACAGCTGAAGACGCCACAAGCTTTGGGTGTTTTCGGGAAAACCTTCTCAGACCGCGGGCTTGAGATAAAGCTGGCGTTGGCCTACCAAAGTACGAGTACAAGGTAATTGTTCTACAATGGACTGGATAGAGCAGGCAGATGCTTGCACAAGAGGAGAACAAGGGATAATGACACGCTCTTGACATATGATGATCTTCTCCAGGTGGACGAGTTGTTGCTGGCCGTTCAGCTGAGTACAACATACTTGCTCCAGTAACGATGACAAGATGAGCACACAGAAACAAAATACATTGTCCAGTTGAGAGCCAATAAAAGACAATTCACAGGTGTAATCCAACAAAAGGCAATGTCCAGCTGTAATCTAACTAACAAAAGGCAATGTCCAGCTGTAATCTAACTAACAAAAGGCAATGTCCAGCTGTAATCTAACTAACAAAAGACAATGTCCAGCTGTAATCTAACTAACAAAAGACAATGTCCAGCTGTAATCTAACTAACAAAAGACAATGTCCAGCTGTAATCTAACTAACAAAAGGCAATGTCCAGCTGTAATCTAACTAACAAAAGGCAATGTCCAGCTGTAATCTAACTAACAAAAGACAATGCCCAGCTGTAATCTAACTAACAAAAGGCAATGTCCCGCTGTAATCTAACTAACAAAAGACAACGCCCAGCTAATCTAACTAACAAAAGACAATGCCCAGCTGTAATCTAACTAACAAAAGACAATGTCCAGCTGTAATCTAACTAACAAAAGACAATGCCCAGCTGTAATCTAACAAAACACAACGCCCAGCTAATCTAACTAACAAAAGACAATGCCCAGCTGTAATCTAACTAACAAAAGACAATGTCCAGCTGTAATCTAACTAATAAAAGACAATGCCCAGCTGTAATCTAACTAACAAAAGACAATGTCCAGCTGTAATCTAACTAACAAAAGACAGTGCCCAGCTGTAATCTAACTAACAAAAGACAATGCCCAACTGTAATCTAACAAAAGACAATGTCCAGCTGTAATCTAACTAACAAAAGACAATGCCCAGTTGTAATCTAACTAACAAAAGCCAATGTTCAGCTGTAATCTAATTAACAAAAGACAATGTCCAGCTGTAATCTAACTAACAAAAGACAATGCCCAGCTGTAATCTAACTAACAAAAGACAATGCCTAGCTGTAATTTAAATAACAAAAGACAATGCCCAGCTGTAATCTAACTAATAAAAGACAATGCCCAGCTGTAATATAACTAACAAAAGACAATGCCCAGCTGTAATCTAACTAACAAAAGACAATGCCAAGTTGTATTCCAACAAAAAGCAATACCTAGCTGTAATCCAACAAAAGACAATGCCAGGTTGCATTCCAACAAAAAGCAATACCCAGCTGTAATCTAACAAAAGACAATGCCCAGGTGTAATCCAACAAAGGACAATGCCCAGGTATAATCCAACAAAAGACAATGCCCAGCTGTAATCTAACTAACAAAAGACAATGCCCAGCTGTAATCTAACTAACAAAAGACAATGCCCAGCTGTAATCTAACTAACAAAAGACAATGCCAATTTGTATTCCAACAAAAAGCAATACCCAGTTGTAATCCAACAAAAAGCAATACCCAGCTGTAATCCAATAAAAGACAATGCCTAGGTGTAATCCAACAAAAGACAATGCCCAGATGTAATGCAAGAAAAAGTAATACCCAGGTGTAATCCAACAAAAGACAATGCCCAGATGTAATGCAACAAAAAGCAATACCCAGCTGTAATCCAACAAAAGACAATGCCCAGATGTAATCCAACAAAAGACAATGCCCAGATGTAATGCAACAAAAGACAATGCCCAGATGTAATCCAACAAAAGACAATGCCCAGATGTAATGCAACAAAAGACAATGCCCAGATGTAATCCAACAAAAGACAATGCCCAGATGTAATGCAACAAAAGACAATGCCCAGATGTAATGCAACAAAAGACAATGCCCAGATGTAATGCAACAAAAGACAATGCCCAGATGTAATGCAAAAAAAGACAATGCCCAGCTGTAATGCAACAAAAGACAATACCCAGGTGTAATCTAACAATCTTTGTCTTTTGTTGATATAATCCATCCTCCTCCTCCTCCTCCTCCTCCTCCTTCTTCTTCTTCTTCTTCTACCTTTTTAGCTCCCTGTGGAGCATAGGTCTTCAACAAACACTTTCCAAGTCGTTCTGTCTTTTGCCATTCTTTTAAGATCATTCCATGTCTTCCCCATCATCTTCATCTCTGCTTCCATCTGTCTTCTCCAAGAATTCCTTGGTCTTCCTCTTTGTCTTTTCCCCTGGGTATTCCAAAAAAGGGCCTGTTGTGTAATACTCTCAGTTGGCTTCCGTAGTGTGTGTCCTATCCAGCGCCATCGTCTTCGCTGTATCTCTTTATCCACTGGTGTTTGACTGGTACCTTTCCATAATTCTATGTTAGTGATTTTGTCCTGCCATTTCCATCCTTTTATTCTGCGTAAGCATCCATTAATGAAAGTCTGTATCTTCGTGATTGTCAATTTTATTGTTCTCCATGTTTCACAGCCAATGCCCAGGTGTAATCCAAAAATAGAGACATTGCCAAACTTAAACCCCAAAAAAGATATTATCCAAGCCAAAACCAACGAAAGTCATTATCCAGCCCAAAACCAACAAAAGACATTATCCAAGCCAAAGCCAACAAAAGACATTATCCAAGCCAAAGCCAACAAAAGACATTATCCAGGCCAAAGCCAACAAAAGGCATTATCCAAGCCAAAGCCAACAAAAGACATTATCCAGATCAATGCCAAGAAAAGATATTATCCAAGCCAAAGCCAACACAAGACATTATCCAAGCCAAAGCCAACAAAAGACATTATCCAAGCCAAAGCCAACAAAAGATATTATCCCAACCAATGCCAACAAAAGATATTATCCAAGCCAAAGCCAACAAAAGATATTATCCAAGCCAAAGCCAACAAAAGACATTATCCAGGCCAAAGCCAACAAAAGACATTATCCAAGCCAAAGCCAATAAAAGACATTATCCAAGCCAAAGCCAACAAAAGACATTATCTAGATCCAAGCCAACAAAAGACATGATCCAGACCAAAGCCAACAAAAGACATCATCCAGGCCAAAGCCATCAAAAGACATTATCCAAGCCAAAGCCAACAAGATATTATCCAAGCCAAAGCCAACAAAAGACATCCAAGCCAAAGCCAACAAAAGACATCCAAGCCAAAGCCAACAAAAGACATTATCCAAGCCAAAGCCAACAAAAGACATCCAAGCCAAAGCCAACAAACGACATTATCCAAGCCAAAGCCAACAAAAGACATCCAAGCCAAAGCCAACAAAAGACATCCTTGCCAAAGCCAACAAAAGACATTATCCAAGCCAAAGCCAACAAAAGACATCCAAGCCAAAGCCAACAAAAGACATCCAAGCCAAAGCCAACAAAAGACATCCTTGCCAAAGCCAACAAAAGACATTATCTAAGCCAAAGCCTTTGATACCTTTGAACTTTTGCTACACTGATGTGTGTTTACACTATAGTCCGTTTCAAAATGGTTAGCCGCTATTTAATAATTAATATCTCTGTAACCACTTGATCGAAAATGTTCAAAGTCTCAATGTCTCCATGAATATATTGTTGTTCCTAATAGAAAAATTATAGTTTTAAATTTCCTTTATTTAATGTATACAAATTTACTACCTCCTAGACAAACCATTATTTTATATAGTTTACCACTTCATGTTTCTGGCCTATTTCGTTTGCTAATACGTAAGGTCACATTTGTCTATGTCCCTGGACATGCGGGAGTACGCGGAAATGAAAGAGCTGACATGTTGGCTAGCTGTGCTGTCGTTGAGGATGGTCAAATAATGGATCGGGCTGACATCATCAATGCCCTCCGAGACGTGGATAGAGCACATGACCTCAACAAACACAGATCTACGTCACTTCTTCGGATGATGGAGATGGGAGTTAAGATGGGCACAGCCAGAAATGAGAAACTTAGTGGGCGTGAAAAAAAAAATCAACCAACATAGAACTGGAGTCGTCAGTCGCTGGACACTGCGGGACTTGCTGAGGAGGGGATCTGAGCACCTATGGGCGCGTTCGGAGTGCAATGATGATGACCCGCAAATAACTCAATAAATCGTTTGCTAATCTTTCAAGCAATTCCCATAATTTGTGTATTTTCTCCGCACATTTTTGCGCGATGTTATTGTTATTGTTATTGGCTATGGAAGGCCTCGGCATCACAGCAAACGAATTAAAATCCATAATTGCTCAACCGCCCGTGCCAGTGGAATCATCCGAATTACTAACTCATCTCCCAAACAAAGAAAGGTAACTGTAGTCCCCATCGTAGCAGTCTCAGCACGCGCCAAAAGACATAAGGCGAAACCGCGCAGAAAGTGAACACAGCCAACTGTTCCCCGTCATACGATATCATGATTCATCGTAAACAAGCGGGATATCGAAGCAGGATCAAAACGGATGAGACACACAGCTCACGGTGTGCACAGAGCACTTAACTCAGTAGCTCCTGCAACAAGCCGGACTTGGAATATGAGGAAACTGCAAGAAGGAACACTTTCCAGACATAGCCTTCAATGGTTCCTGCCGCCTATCCACCATATACCATGGGAGTTTACGTCCTCCCGAAAATGATGATCGTCGTTTTTGCGCGATGTTTGAACGACAAGTAAATGTTGGATGTTTATAAACAGCTTCCGCTTCTATTCATTGGCGTTGTATAAATCGCTGGGTGTTCTAAGCATTTATTGAAATGAGTGTTAAAGTCAAGTTTCTGACACTGTAATCAGTTACAGTGAATTTTTAGAAATATTTCTGCAGAGAATCTAAGCGTGGGAAACTACATCGGAGTATCTCAAATCCTGAAAAGAGAACTATTCACGTTTTGGGTTTAAGTAAGCGTTCATTTAATCAATGACTCAAAGCTAATGGAATTGTAAGTTCAATCGATACCAGCAAGCAAGGAAGAAAAAACATAGTAGATTGTTTTGACAGAGATGTGATTAGAAGAGAGATTTGTATAATGTTTGATTCCAAAGAAACCGTGACAGTAAGAAAACTGACAAATCGGCTGAGAACACACAATGACATAGATGTGTCTAAATCTACATTATGGAGAACAATTAGAAGCATCGGCTTTACGTTTAGGAAGTACAGTAGTGGAAGAAACGTCATCTGTGAGAAGCCGCACTTAGTATCTATGAGATGCATCAACTTTACGTTTAGGAAGTACAGTAGTGGAAGAAACGTCATCTATGAGAAGCCGCACTTAGTATCTATGAGATGCATCAACTTTACGTTTAGGAAGTACAATAGTGGAAGAAACGTCATCAGTGAGAAGCTGCACTTAGTATCTATGAGATGCATCAACTTTACGTTTAGGAAGTACAATAGTGGAAGAAACGTCATCTATGAGAAGCCGCACTTAGTATCTATGAGATGCATCAACTTTACGTTTAGGAAGTACAATAGTGGAAGAAACGTCATCTATGAGAAGCCGCACTTAGTATCTATGAGATGCATCAACTTTACGTTTAGGAAGTACAATAGTGGAAGAAACGTCATCTATGAGAAGCCGCACTTAGTATCTATGAGATGCATCAACTTTACGTTTAGGAAGTACAATAGTGGAAGAAACGTCATCTATGAGAAGCCGCACTTAGTATCTATGAGATGCATCAACTTTACGTTTAGGAAGTACAATAGTGGAAGAAACGTCATCTATGAGAAGCCGCACTTAGTATCTATGAGATGCATCAACTTTACGTTTAGGAAGTACAATAGTGGAAGAAACGTCATCAGTGAGAAGCTGCACTTAGTATCTATGAGATGAAAATATTGACGTGAAGTACGTGAAATGTGCAATCAAGATTGTGATATTGTGTATGTGGATGAAACTTGGATCAATGCTCACCACACAAGTGAAAAGGAATACATCAGATGGAATGATTACAAGATATGTGCCCAGTGGAAAAGGACAACGTCTGATTATGGCGCATGCAGGCAACACACATAATGGGCTGGTGGAAAATGGTGAGCTTATTTTCACTTCCAATTATACGGACAACCGGGACTATCATACCGAGATGAACGGTAACATATTTAGAGAGTGGATTGTAAATACTCTTCTTCCGTCCCTAGATAGACCATCTTGTGTGATAATGGACAACGCATCATACAACAATGCTGTGACAGATGATGTCAAAATCCCAACATCGTCGAGTACAAAAGATACAGTAAAGATTTAGCTCAGAAAGGAAAGCATTCCATTTAATAAGGGGTGTCTGAAATATGAATTATTGTCCCTTGTTAAGAAATCACAAAAGACTAAGATATTCCATATAGACAAGTTTATTTAACAGCTTTGTCATATGTGTTTGAGACTGCCACCATATCATACCGAATTGAACTCGTTTGGGCAAAAGACAAAGGTAGCAGCTGAAAATACAAGTTTCAAATTATGCGATATGAAAGAACTAACATGTGCCGCCCTCTCACAGATAAACAATGATTATGGGCGTGAATGTGTTGAACATGTCTTGAAGGAGGAAAATAATTATTGGAATAATGATGGACTGTCGTTTGTTTAGCCAAGAATAGTCATCAATATGTCAGATTCCTCTGATTCCGAATAAGTAAATATATGTATGTGTATAATAATTATCGTTTACGATGAATATGACGTGTTCTTCACTCAAATATTTGGATAAAATAATTTTTTTTTAAATACATCACTTAGTATTCAGATAAGAACTCCCGTAAACATTCGAATTGTGTTACGCCTATGCCGGGATAGGCCAATTGCTTAAATTACGGTAAACTATTTTCTTTAACCACAAAATAACTGCATCTGTCGAAAAGATCAAAGGAATTAGCCGTTACATGTGAATGACACTATCTGCAATATTGCATTTTAGACAACTTTTGGGACATTGAAAAAATAAGACCAAATGTAAAAAATCATGTTTATGTGTGTAAAGGTTATGGAGATATTTGAAGTCAAGCGTGGGCAAACCATTTTGAAACGGACAATAGGAGAGACCACTGAAATCGGATACCGTAATCATTTACTGGCTTACGTTCAATTTATGGCATGAAAATCAAACGCATGGTGCCGTGGCTACGGGAGGTGTTATGTTGTCTATTCACACTTCGGACGTTATTCCGTCAACTAAGCTGTATTTTCGGCTTCCTCTTAGCGCCGTTCGCTATCTTCCCGTGTTACAAAGGTTTGTTTAATGTCTCGCCGACAGCCGACGAGATTTCCCGTCATTATAGAAAATAAAATTAATTTCTTGAAAATTGGCGAAACCATAAAATAACAGCCGCGTTCTTACAGTACCTTCTTAAATTTTACGAAGATCGAGTTGAGTTCGGAAAAAAATCCATCATTAATGAATACAACTTAAACACCCAGGGGTCACTAGAAGCAATAATAAGGAAGGCATAGGAACTGGGAAATGTTTACCCGCAGCAAACTCTTGAAATCCAAGAATTTGAATTTTAAATCCGGAATTTTACGAAGGTGTCGTAATCTTGGGTTTACAGAAGCAAAGACTTATTGGAGTTCATTCAATACACAGACCACGCTCTTCACTCCAAAAGTTTACTTTCGTCTTAGTTGACAGATAACCCTCATTGCACAACTCGGTGGTGCTGAGATCTCAGCACACCCGCCACAACCCCCGCCACACACTAACACAAGCAGTGAAAATGGCGTCAGGCTCAGTTGCGTCAACTACGTAGCACCGAGTAAGACTTTGACGCCAACCTGCATAGTCGTCTCAACTGGTGATACACGTTACAACAACTCAAAGTCTCCCCTGACCAAGGACAGTGCCCCAGTACCCAACGCTAATTACTACCTATATTCTAGTCTACATACTCATCAGTTTATCCGACTTTTTTTTTTTACTTTGAGGAAATTCAAAGACAGAAACATCATCATCATCACCAAGTCGCAATTCCTTTGCAGAATATTGCATTCACTACATCCCGTCTAAAAGAATAAGTCTGTAGCCAGATCTCCCACTTCTTATGTTGTCATGTTCAAGGTGTCCTTGATGTCTTGAAGCCACCTTCTTCTTGGTCTGCCCCTGATGTATCGTCCTGGAACAATGCCTTCCATTATTTTTCTTTCCTGCCCGCTTTTTCTTTTGACGTGGCCATAATATTTTAATTTCCTCTGTAGAATGGTGTTTATAAGCCAGAGAGAATTGAAAAAAAATATATATATATATAAAATGGTATGGTAAATGCTTAACTTGATTGATAGATGACATCAATTTGAACGACGTTTCGGCTCAATAGGCCTTCAGCAGGAACAAACAAACAACACACACACAGATATGTAAGTAAATAAAACTAATCCTACATTGCTAACTAGTAATGGAACATCCAAAACAAAATAATCGAAACTGGTTTCAGAAAAGAAAAATTTTTTCCCTGTGTCCGTGGACCGTGGCCGGAATGAAAAAGAGAGGTTGGCGATTGTGCGCTGTAATTATCCTGCTGATCAGAGGGTGAAACCGTGTAAAGGGTTCTAAAAATATGTGAGTGGGAGGAACACTGTCTAGGCTACCCCGACTACAATTACACTGACAATGTCTATAAGTATCTAAGAGGCCACACGTACATGTATACACATACACATAAATGCGTATGTATATACATATACAAATATACATATAAATATACATGCATATATATATATATATATATATATATATATATATATATATATACACACACATATGAATGAATATGTACATATATACTTGTGCCCATACAAATGACCACATACATGATTATGCGCACCCATACAGGGACAAACATGTGTGTGTAGGAATCTGCACATAACGCCCACATAACCAGAAGAATACACAACGAGGTCAGTGTGCATACACAAAGGAGAAAGAATAGAACAGAAAAATAACAGGTGCTCGAAAGGCGGCAAGAATGCTATATCTGAGAGTGGGGTACAATAAGAAACATGTGAAAGGAAAGTAGCACAGACAAAAGAGGTATAGCAGACCACCGAAGTATCGCAGTGGAGTCTAGTAGAGGAGAGTTATGAATAGCATGGCATAGAGGATAGACTAAAGTGCCCAAACCTGGATAACCGAGAAGACCATGCAATAGGGAAGGCGTAACTAAAGGGAAACCACGTGTACGAGTGAGATACATTCATGCCTCGTTGGGTCAGCGAACCGAATTGGACTATAAGGCGATTCTCCAAAACAAAACGGCTACGGTCGCCAGAGTGGCAAAGGACAATACCAGTGATACGGATGTCGTCTTTGCCCTTGTGGTCTGAGGAATTAAAATGGGAAGACACTGGAGTGCCAGTATTTTGTTGAACATCTCGAAGATGTTACACAAAATCTGTTTGTTAAACGTCTCCCAGACTCGCCGGATATAAGTCATGTGGCATCGTTGGCATATGATGGCATAAATGATGTTTCGGGACACACATGCGAAGCCATGCTTAATTGCAAACCATCCATTAGGGAATAAGACAGCGTCAGTGCGGAGCACATAGGCGCGGGTGATACAGTTACGACCATACCGGGCTGTACCGAAGTGTTGATGGTCGGAGCGGAGGAGATGGCTCCTAACCAGAATATATCCCAAATTCCTGTCGGTAGCGGTTGAGTATCTTCACAGCAGCCAGGTTGTGAGGATGATAGGTGAGGGGGAGTATTGTTCGCTCGGAAAGGGGGGGGGGGTGGAAGGAGTGAGTGACTCGGGACGAGAGATAAGGAGGACCCGCTTGAAGGCACCTGGAGGATCGAGTCTGGATAAAGCCGGCGGCTAAAGAAACCTAACATGAGGTGGACCTGTTGGAGGAAATCTTGGCAGATGCGACGGAGACGCAATAACTGTGAGAACGTAATCGAATCACGACAAGAAGGTGCATGCGATGAAGTATAAAGAAGATAACAATGGGATTCTGTGGGTTTATAGAAAACCGAGGTGTGGAGGCCAGAGGTACCCAAAGAAACAATAAGATCTAGGAAGGTAACAGAGGAAGTGGATATACAAGCTGTGATCGTGATAGCTTTGTGATAGCTGCCACTGTAGTCGATAAACCTGGAGAGGTCGTTCTCAGGTAGATCAGAGAGTCCGAAGCAGTCATCAATGTACCGGAGGTATATGATGGGAAGGGGACCTTGATATGAATTGAGAATTTGATGTTCAAGGTAACCCATAAATAGGCAAGCATAGCTAAGGCCCATCTTGGTGCCCATGGCTACTACTCCACTAACTTGGTCATAGAAGTTGCCATTGAACTCAAAGGTGTTGAGGTTGAGTACAAGCTCAGTAAGGTGGAGAAGAGTGGCAGTATCAACAGAGGGGTGTTGTTTCTGGTCAAGAAAGAACTGTAGAGCCAGGAGGCTGTCGGAGTGAGGAATAGAAGTGTAGAGAGAACAAACATCAAGGGCGAAAAGTCGGTATGAGCGACCCCGGGAGAGAGAGAGATGGAAGAGAAGATACTCAAGGCATGGTTTGTGTCTTTGACATATGAGGGAAGACTAACTACCATGGGCTGGAAGACACTGTCTAGATAGTCAGATGTGTTCAGTCGGGCAAGCACACGCTGACACAATGGGACTTCCTGGATTGTCGATTTTGTGACCCTGTTTATAAGCCAGTTCTTTTCAATGTTTAAATATTTTAAAATGTCTTCACTTCTCCTTTTCCTTATAGAAGGTATCATAAAGATTTTTCTGATGTATTTTGTTACGAATGAATCGATTTTCTTCCTTGCCGTTTGCTAGATTGTTTATGATGCAATGAAATCATATACCAACGAATAACATGTTTATTTTTCCACGTTTACTTTGGCTCGCCATAAGCTATATCAGTTTACAAAATAGGGTTTGGAAAAAACAAATAATAATATGGAAACTTTATAGGAAAGCTGTAGATCGTTGCTGACATGAACGTACGAGTGACGGCGAAGGCTTGTGTAACAGGGATGAAATGACTTCTTTAGGATTTATAATGACCAGGACATTCTCCTAATGGAGTTTATCAAACAATTCGCTTAAACCAAATTGCAATTAGAAGAAGTGCGCAGTTGCTCGCGTGCTGCAGCACACTTACACGGATAACAGGAGAGGAGAGCGAGGGCATTTTTTCTTGCAAGAGCATCAGGGGCAGGTAATCACCTTTCATATGTGCAATCATCCTCTTAAGTACAAAGTAATTCATTTTCTCGCTGCATGAGTCTTCCATCCAATAAAAGCACTACCACGCATTATTCGATTTTAATGCCGTCCACCTCCCGCTCTCGTCTCTGTTTAATAAGTGCTCATCTGCTCTTAGTCACATCTCTTCACATGCGATCAGAACACAGGGAAAACCCAAAACCGGCTGACGTAGGCGCGCGATGAAAAGACATAATGGAGCATCAGGAAATTTAAAATGTCAGAATATGAAGACAACAGAATAAGTGGGTTTCGGATAATGGAACAAAGATATGACACAAGGGAGATAACTGAGAGACTAAGAAGTACGCAAAATGTTGTGTTGTAAATCATATAGAGAAGGTTCTACACACAATAAAAACTAAACTATCTAACATCATTACTCGATTATTAGCTTCTGCCCGGGAATGGGAAGGAGGGTACGGGACTGGAGAACAACATTGTCTTAAGTAGACGTCACGAGATGTTCGGGTTCGAGGTTTATTTTACCCCCCCCCCCCCTCTCCCCTTTTCCCAAAGACCCCAACCGGGATTCGAATCAGCGTCCTGCTGGTTTGGAGCCCGACCAGTTATCGATTCGGTCACTCGCTATAACAAACTATAACAGCCACCCGCTATAACAAATTATAACAGTCACCCACTATAACAAACTATATAACGGTCACCCGCTATAACAAACTATATAACGGTCACCCGCTATAACAAATTATATAACGGTCACCCGCTATAACAAACTATATAACGGTCACCCGCTATAACAAACTATATAACGGCCATCCACTATAACAAACTATATAACGGTCACCCACTATAACAAACTATATAACGGTCATCCACTATAACAAACTATATAACGGTCATCCACTATAACAAACTATATAACAGTCACCCACTATAACAAACCACGTTTTCATACAGACTTGACATTCATAAATCAACAGCTAATGTGCATTACGTGAGTACCACGTGCATGGGACATTTTGTCATGCGGTTAGAACTGTGTTAACAAACCAACACTGGGAGGTGCTAGGTTTAACCTAACACTGACCCATTCTTGTACACTCTCTCAAACAGGTAACGTTTGTTAGAATCGATCATTTTCGATTGAATCACAGCCACGTGTGGTCAAAGATGTGACCATCATATATGGCCCTTTTCGTCTTGTCAGACGGTCTAGTGGAGGCTATTGCGTATTTTTTTGAGGTATTGTTTTTGCCGAACAGCTTCTCTCGTGGCTAATTCTACCAATGTTTGACAAACACACGCGGTCACATAATGAACAGGTCAGGCTCGCTGGTCCACAGGGTTTACCATCCTTTTTCATGAGTCTCTTCTCTTCTAAGTCCTGTCTTAGAACAGTCTCAAATGTTGTTATACCGTTTCTTATACGTGCTCTCCATGATGTGCGATCACTTGCCAGATGTTGCCAGTCGTTTTCACAGATGGAGAAGTCTTTCAGAGATGATTTGCAGATATCTCTATATCGTAGTTTAGGTCTGCCGATTTGTCGTTTTCCGTGTTTTAGCTCGCCATATAGTATTGCCTACTCTGCCTGGGCACAGGATATGGAGATAGTGCTTTACCCAGTCGCACTATCCCCCTCTCTTGTGACCATCCAATGGTTTATATTTCGGTGTATTTATATTTATGTTTACAAGAGTTACATTAGTCAAGACTGCACAACATTGCTAAACTATCAGGAGGTGGGTCAAGAAACTCTCGCTGCACTCAGTTATTTGCTTAGTTGACAATCTTTGGAAAACACTTTGCTGAAGATTACGCCAGGCCGTTCACAGGATGGGTACCTTCTCGTGTATAAGAAGAAGAGGAGTTCAAGTTAACTACGGCAAGCCAAGAAAGCAAGAAAAACCATGAAGCTGCTAAAAGATTGTAAACCCATCGGACCATTTGCTTCAGAATCCATCAAAGCAGATATTAACACCTCTACCAGGTCGTTACGTCATCTACCAAATAAAATATGGCAGGAAGAAGAAATATCTAAAGACCGGAAAGAAGGTTGTATGATCAAGCTACCAAATGAAGGAAATTTAGAAGAGTGCATGAATTATAGGGAAATTATGTTGCTATTAGTGCCAGGGTTGGGGGGGGGAGAGAAAGGGGGATATTTAGTTGGATTATCCTGGACAGACTCGAAGAGGAAATAGAGAACTATTTGAAAGAAGAGCTAAAAAGTTTTGGGAAAATAGATCATGTACTGACTAGATAAGCACTCTGTGTAGAGTAGAACAACGCTCGGAACTAGTCTCCAGTACACATCTGACTCGTGCATTATGAAAAGGTATTTGATGGTTTGGACAGAGGAATGCTACGCAAGTTGATGTGTCAGTATGGACTTCGTGCAAATGTGAATTACTCCGAATAAGCTTATATGAAGGAATTAAATGTAGAGGTGTACATGAAAGGGCAGCTTACACACCCACTTGGGGGACTCGTTGGTCTCCAGGCAAGACGGTCTCGAGACAGAGACGCTCATATCCCGGCTGCAGCAGTCGGGATTTTCATTTGTGATTTCTTTCTCTCCCGGGCACCGCCATGGTCTCGGTAGCGAGGCTTGAAATGTCAATTACTCATCGGCGGAAAGAAAAAATATGAGTACTTCCGAAGTCGGAGGTATTTGCCTGTACGGCGAGGGACCCCTATGCACACAGCTGCCATGGATATAACACGGATTAACACAAGATTTTGAGTGAGGCCTGCTATTGTCATTTCTCTTTCTGCTTGCCATAGATTGTATTATGAGAATAGCACACCCAGTGGTAACTGAGCAAGCTACTTGACGACCTTGACTTTGCTGACGACATAGATTGATATAGATCTCCTTTCACGTAATCATAAACAAATGTAAGGTTAAATGAGCATACTTGACGAAAGATCACTACAGCTGGGACTGAAAATAATAGAGATAAGACAACAAATCATGCGAATTAACGTATTTGGCAACACAAAGATAGCACTAGGAGACAGCTCTCGATAATGTAACCTCGGATACACATTTAGACGGTAATACAAAGGAGAAGGAACATAGAACGATAACTAAATATGGTTACAAAATGCAGTATTTTCACTGCACTGGGAAAAGTATTGAAATTGTTAAAAATTATGTCAATTACAAAGATAAACATAGTTAGCTGTGTTATTAAGTGAGTCCTACTTTATGGATGTGAAGCATGGAGAACAAAAACAACAATCAGGAAGACACAAACTTTTATTAACAGATGCATGTGGAGAATAAGAGAATGGTTCACCCAGCCTTAAATGGGTACCGGATTTTTTTATGGGAAAGTAAAGCGGCACAGGCGTAATACCGGCCACATTACCCTAAAAATCATGTGCCGAAGGTCTGTAAAAATTATGGTCACTAACACCATATTCCCTATACGCCAGTTGGCGTGACACTTTACTTACCAGTCAATCACCAGTGTGCAAAGACATGCGGCAGTGGCGCTGGACACTCACTGGGGGATGATGTCAACTGAATTACATGTCAGGCCATTTTTTTTTTTATTTCCAGGGGAGAAGACAAAATATTCTTGAAGAAGAAAGGTGGAAACAGAGAAAGACAGAACCAATATTAACAGAACAGCATTACAAAAAAGATGGCATGAAAAGTGTTTTTTGTAGACCTTTACTCTACGAAGAGTTGAATGGTAGCAGAAGTAATTATGATGAAGTATCATATAGTTAATATTGTTTTACTATTTATCATGAGGAAGTATCATATAGTTAATATTGTTTTACTATTTATCATGAGGAAGTATCATATAGTTAATATTGTTTTACTATTTATCATGAGGAAGTATCATATAGTTAATATTGTTTTACTATTTATCACGAGGAAGTATCATATAGTTAATATTGTTTTACTATTAATCATGTTGTAAGAGGCGACTAAGGAGATTGATTGATGGCCTGACAAGCTGTCATTATAAAAAAGTATTGTTATGGAAACAGAGCCATAGATTTTAGAGGCAGTGATCTCTGCAATATGTGCCATTTTGGCACGCAAGGTTTGTTTTTGAGATTGTGGTTCTGCCCTACATGCCGTCTTCGGCTCGAAAGGACAATAGATTTATCATGAGAAAGTATCACATAGTTAATATTGTTTTACGATTTATCATGAGAAAGTATCATATAGTTAATATTGTTTTACTAGTTATCATGAGAAAGTATCATATAGTTAATATTGTTTTACTAGTTATCATGAGAAAGTATATAGTTAATATTGTTTTACTAGTTATCATGAGAAAGTATATAGTTAATATTGTTTTACTAGTTATCATGTGACAAACAGGCATATAAGTCCTGCCAACACTCCCTCTCTTCAGTCATTTTAAGATGAGTTACTTGCCTGCCTTTGTGTCTTGGTATATAATTTGTTGGTATGTACCTGATGAAGACTCCTGCCGAAACGTCGTAGTTTGTCTCACCTCTATATAGGTTTAGCTGCTTAATACCATTTTGTGTTTATTTCACATTCAATATGTAATAGTTGTCATATATGGGAAAGAAGGCTATTCTTGTGTTTATTTCACATTCAATATGTAATAGTTGTCATATATGGGAAAGAAGGCTGTTCTTGTGTTTATTTCACATTCAATATGTAATAGTTGTCATATATGGGAAAGAAGGCTATTCTTGTGTTTATTTCACATTCAATATGTAATAGTTGTCATATATGGGAAAGAAGGCTGTTCTTGTGTTTATTTCACATTCAATATGTAATAGTTGTCATATGTGGGAAAGAAGGCTGTTCTTGTGTTTATTTCACATTCAATATGTAATAGTTGTCATTTGTGGGAAAGAAGGCTGTTCTTGTGTTTATTTCACATTCAATATGTAATAGTTGTCATTTGTGGGAAAGAAGGCTGTTGTTGTGTTTATTTTATCATAGTGTTGGTTTCTAACAGAGAAGGAGCTTTCACGGTGACATAACGTGAGGGAACCCCATCTAGGAATGACGTCAACTTGGGCTGAAAGTTTCTTTCTGTGAGCTGTTTCATGTTAGTGCATGACCACGTGAGTTGACGTCCGTGACTAAGAGGCAGCGATTTCGATTTCACAACCTCAAGGTCCTGGTCCCGCTGTACGGTTTTTAAAAAATTCACGAATCGTAGAATTACCGTCCTCAGGACAGACGCCCAGAAGGCAATGACAAACGAGTGACGTATAGTGCCTGAACAAGTCATCATCATCATTATGCGCCATACCGGTTGGCGCAGGCGATCATATCCTTCCACAATCTTCTATCTGCAGTGCATCGTATCAGTTCTGTTGTTGACTGTTTTCCATGCCATGACACCAAGCTATCCAGTATTTTCTTTCTTTGTCGTCCGCGATCTCTCTTTCCTTTATTTTGACAGTTGTACCCAAGTATTCCAACTTTCCTCTTCTCATGATGTACTCGAAAAATGTTGATGGTTTCTTTCTGGTGTTTTTAGTAGCTCCCTTTTGGTGTTGGTCTCTGTGAGAATTTCCTCAATTAGTCTACTCTTCTAACTGACAATAGTTTCGTTCATGTGTGCACAGTGAGCAAAGGACCTTCTGTTTTTCGCCGTTAGCCCAGAGATCAGATCCCACATCCCAGAGAACGGAAGTGGTAAAGTCACAAAGAAACCAAGGCCAATAAGAAACATTCTTGTACTGAGGCAAGATCGGAACCCAGGACCGCCGTGTCCAACATTTAGCCCCTAGACCACCCCCGGACATGTTCAGAAATAAATTCCATCAATCATTAACTGTGGGGGATTTACGTCTAAACTCAATAAGTCACAGTTTAGATTCTGAAATGTTAATATTGTAATCTATGACAGAGACCATTTAACAGGGACCTCAGGTCTCATTTAGCTTAGGGTCTAACTATGACTAAACCTGGCCCTGATCATCTAACATGGCAAACTGTTGTTTTTTTTTCTTTTGAACATATTATATATATATACATGTATATATATATATATATATATATATATATATATATATATATATATATATATATATATACACATACATACATAACTAATTATAAACACACAATATCCCATCAAGGCCAGTTCCTTGTCGCAGGGATGTGGCTTAGCAGTCAACAGGGACTAAAAAGCAAGACCAGCCAGACCTTCCTACAATCGAGCAACAAGAATAGTTTTCTCTAGCAAGTCAAGACCACAGTCTACTCTAGCAAGTCAAGACCACAGTCTACTCTAACAAGTCAAGACCACAGTCTACTCTAGCAAGTCAAGACCACAGTCTACTCTAACAAGTCAGGACTACAGTCTACTCTAGCAAGTCAAGACCACAGTCTACTCTAGCAAGTCAAGACCACAGTCTACTCTAGCAAGTCAGGACTACAGTCTGCTCTAACAAGTCAAGACTGGCTACACCATCCTACACCCAAGCAAGTCCACAGTCTCCTCTAGCAAGCTAAGGTGCTGAAGACATAGGGAACCAGCCAAGAGACACACCAGAGCAATCAGGATGCCACACACTCATGTCAACGGGAATTATTTTAAAAAGTAACAACAACAAGAAACAACATTGCAGTTACAGACAATACTTCAAGCAAATGAAAGATTGATAGAGAAACAATCAATATAATACATAGTTAATTCAAGTAATAATAATACATTTTTAAAACATACCCACCTAGAAAAGAGTATAAACAACAAAGTTGTCAATAATTTTAGTTTACCTATTTATTATTTACTGTGCATCAATACATTTATTCTAAATTCTTGATAAAATGACTAAGGAGACAAGGCTTATAGATAAAATCAAATAACATGTTATAGGATTTGTCCAGTGATATATGTATTCTTGTCTAAACTTATGTGTGTTCTAAACACAAAATAAAGAATTAGAAATTTGCTGGGGTGGTGAGGGTGCATGACTTTGAGAAAAAAAGAAAACATGACTTTGAGAAAAAGAAACATGACTTACCATTGAAGGGGGAGTGGGACTAGAAGGAATACCTAGGAATCTATGTTTCATCAGCGACATTGAGAAAGAGGTCTCTACTAGAATAGACAGACATTCAAGAGACTTGGAAACATTTAACGTTCAACTAGTCTCCATCTCAGCACCAAGCTTTGAATTTGTAAATCAAATGTGCGATCCATACTCCTATCTGCAGCAGAAACAAGGAGAATGAACCATAAGATAGAAATCAGACTTTGGGCGATTCAAGGATTGCTGTCTTAGGACGATTTTAGACTAAACCCCTGCTCAATAGGGAGGAGGAGTCTGTCTACTTTTGTGTTGAGGCACAATCTGTTCAACTTCACACTAAACCTTCTAGGTTACATTAGACCGCAATTGCCATCCAAAACACCAAAGCAAAAATCACTTTAATGTTAACAATTAATAATTCTTTTAGTTGTAGTTCTCTATGTTAGTTCAAAGTCTGCACAAATACCTGTTGCTTGTTTGTGTTCACCAGCTTTCAATCTCTAGCAAAGTCCTGAGGGTTTGAATTTCTGTGAATTTCACTTTTTCATATTTTCCCACACAGGCAGCCATGTGCTCAGGTGTCCCTTGTCATATGTATATGTCACATATATTCTGAGGCACTCTCATTTTTATTGTCAATATTTAGTCAGATTTTTTCATATAAGTTTTGCCAGAGCAGAGGTTATTTTTTGGCCTATTTTTTTTTATTTCCAACAGGCAAGGGTTCTTTAACTTGGGCACAATGCACATGTGATCTCTTGTTTTTGCCGTTGCCCGTGAGGGCTAGACATTAAATCACACTACGAAGAGACCAGGGAAGGGTAAAGATATTCTATCTATCTATCTATTGACCTTTCGAGCCGTTGCCGGCCCATAGGGCGTAGACCAAGATACACCTTCTCATATCTGAATTTTTGTTCTAGCAGTTTTCTTTTAAAGATATTTTATCAAATCTCGCCATTTGTCTCTGTTCTGTGCAAGCAGCTCTATCTCATTGTGGAAGCCGAATTCTGTTGCTCTTGCCTCTCTCATCAATGTTCTTCTCAGTGTAAAGATATTACAGATTCAATATTGTTTTTCCTTCATTTCCACAGCTTGTGGTGGGAGTTGACCCTGAGACCTTCTTGTGCAGAGGATAATGTCTCTGACCACTCAACCCCCCTCCAATAACCTGTAAAGTACCTAGAAGAGTTATCTCATTTCCCTTTGAAAAATGACAGACATTTACATCCAGGTAATCAACACATCCACCATCCTGTTAATACCCACATCCATCATCCTATTAATCCGAATATCCATCACCATGTTCATCCACACATCCATCATCCTGTTCATCCACGCATCCATCATTCTGTTAATCCACACATCCATCATTCTGTTAATCCACACATCCATCATTCTGTTAATCCACACAACAGTCATCCTGTCACTCCACACATCCATCATCCTGTTCATCTACACATCCATCATCCTGTTCATCTACACATCCATCAACCTGTTCATCTACACATCCATCATCCTGTTCATCTACACATCCATCATCCTGTTCATCTACACATCCATCATCCTGTTCATCTACACATCCATCATCCTGTTCATCTACACATCCATCATCCTGTTCATCTACACATCCATCATCCTGTTCATCTACACATCCATCATCCTGTTCATCTACACATCCATCATCCTGTTCATCTACACATCCATCATCCTGTTCATCCACACACATCCAGATCTTATTGATGCTTTGGGTTTAACAGGTAAAAAGTCTTGTGCTCAAATCAGGTTGACCTGGTTGTTGTTGAAGATGCATGGCTAAATTAAGACTGAAGAGCTCCTCCAGACTAGCGGGCTGATTTACAGCTAATAAAAGAGAAGTCTTGAAAATAACATTATTATAGTAACTGTAAACAATGCCTTTACATAAAGGTTAGTAAGAGCTATATGTCTTCTGATAAGTGGTTCTTCTTCTTTCTTTCAACTCCCTGTGGAGCATAGGTCTTCAACAAACACTCTCCAAGCCGTTCTGTTTCTTGCCATTCTTTAAATATCATTTCATGTCTTCCCCAATATCTTCATCTCTGCTTCCACCTGTCTTCTCCAAGAATATTTTGGTCTTCCTCTTTGTCTCTTACATTGGGTATTCAAAAAAAAAGGCTTGTCATGTAATACTCCCAGTTGGCTTCCGCAGTGTGTGTCCTATACAGTACTATCGTTTTTGTTGTATCTCTTTGTCCACTGGTATTTGACTGGTACTTTCCCATAATTCTATGTTAGTGACTTTGTCTTGCCATTTCCATCCTTTTATTCTGTGCAAGCATCCATTAATGAAGGTCTGTATTTTCATGACTGTCATCTTTGTTGTTCTCCATGTTTCACAGCAATATAATAGGACTGGTTTAACATTGGAGTTGAACATTTTAACGTTCAAATATTAGAAGCAGCATTGGTTAGATTTTAAAATCTTTCATATGGTATCAGCATTCGTTAGATTTAAAAATCTTTCATACGGTATCAGCATTGGTTAGATTTAAAAATCTTTCATATGGTATCAGCATTCGTTAGATTTAAAAATCTTTCATATGGTATCAGCATTGGTTAGATTTAAAAATCTTTCATATGGTATCAGCATTCGTTAGATTTAAAAATCGTTCATATTGTTATATTAAATAAATCAGGGTTTTATATCATAACATCATCATCGTGTGCCATCTCAGCATTGAAAGTAGCCAGCACAGAGCATCATTCCATTCTCTTACTGTGATAGTGCATGCTGTCAAGGTTCTCTTATCCATCTCTTGATGTTTACTTTGTATTTTCCCTTTCAGTAAGTCACTGTGTCTCTTTATCTGCCTAGTAAATGTAGTTTCATCAAATTATGTTCAATAGTTCTTTCTTAATTTTCAGCAGTCTAAAAACATATTTATTTGTCTTTCTCACTGTCCGCCAAATTCGTTCCATTTTTTTTAAATTCACATTTTACAGACTTCAAATTTCTTTTCCTTTTTTTTATTATGTCCATGTTTTGCACCATACAATATTGAGTAAATATATAACATATTGCTAATCTCTATTTTTGTGTATATGACATGTATATATTTCAGCATCGATTTATACAAATAAATTCTAGAAATATTATTAGAAATTTACGAGCTGTGGAAGAAAATAAATAAACTGACGGCAAAAGAAATGATAAATAAAAGATGATAAATATGGATAAAACAGCTGCTGTGAAAGCTTACCATTAGTATTGCTAGTCAGGAACTCACAGGAGAGGTGGAAGACCTAAAAAAACACAAAGATGAAATCTTGAAATGGAGATCACAAAGATAAATCACACCTGGAGAAGAATGGCAAAGAAGGTTAAATACACCTGGAAAGGAATAGAAGAGAAGGTGAATTATACTTGGAGAAGAATAGAAGAGGAGAATTACACCTGGAGGAGAATATAAGAGAATTACACCTGGAGAAGAATATAAGAGGAGAATTACACCTGGTGAAGAATAGAAGAGTAGGTGAATTACACCTGGTGAAGAATAGAAGAGAAGGTGAATTACACCTGGTGAAGAATATAAGAGAAGGTGAAGTACACCTGGTGAAGAATAGAAGAGAAGGTGAATTACACCTGGTGAAGAATAGAAGAGGACAATTACACCTGGAGAAGATTAGAAGAAGAGAATTACGCCTGGTGAAGAATATAAGAAAAGGTGAATTACACCTGGTGAAGAATATAAGAAAAGGTGAATTACACCCGGTGAAGAATATAAGAAAATGTGAATTACACCTGGTGAAGAATATAAGAGGAGAATTACACCTGGTGAAGAATATAAGAAAATGTGAATTACACCTGGTGAAGAATATAAGAGGAGAATTACACCTGGTGAAGAATATAAGAAAAGGTGAATTACACCTGGTGAAGAATATAAGAAAAGGTGAATTACACCTGGTGTAGAATATAAGAAAAGGTGAATTACACCTGGTGAAGAATATAAGAGAAGGTGAATTACACCTGGTGAAGAATATAAGAGGAGAATTACGCCTGGTGAAGAATATAAGAAAAGGCGAATTACACCTGGTGAAGAATATAAGAGAAGATTAATTACACCTGGTGAGGAATATAAGAGGAGGTGAATTTACACCTGGTGAAGAATATAAGAGAAGGTGAATTACACCTGGTGAAGAATATAAGAGAAGGTGAATTACACCTGGTGAAGAATATAAGAGGAGGTGAATTACACCTGGAGAAAAATAAAAGATAAGGTGCATTACACCTGGTGAAGAATATAAGAGAAGGTGAATTTACATCTGGTGAAGAATATAAGAGAAGGTGAATTATACCTGGTGAAGAATATAAGAGAAGGTGAATTACACCTGGTGAAGAATATAAGAGGAGAATTACGCCTGGTGAAGAATATAAGAAAAGGCGAATTACACCTGGTGAAGAATATAAGAGAAGATCAATTACACCTGGTGAGGAATATAAGAGGAGGTGAATTTACACCTGGTGAAGAATATAAGAGAAGGTGAATTATACCTGGTGAAGAATATAAGAAGGTGAATTATACCTGGTGAAGATTATAAGAAGGTGAATTATACCTGGTGAAGAATATAAGAGAAGGTGAATTACACCTGGTGAAGAATATAAGAGAAGGTGAATTACACCTGGTGAAGAATATAAGAGAAGGTGAATTACACCTGGTGAAGAATATAAGAGGAGGTGAATTACACCTGGTGAAAAATAAAAGATAAGGTGCATTACACCTGGTGAAGAATATAAGAGAAGGTGAATTTACATCTGGTGAAGAATATAAGAGAAGGTGAATAATACCTGGTGAAGAATATAAGAGAAGGTGAATTATACCTGGTAAAGAATATAAGAAGGTGAATTATACCTGGTGAAGAATATAAGAGAAGGTGAATTATACCTGGTGAAGAATATAAGAGAAGGTGAATTATACCTGGTGAAGAATATAAGAAGGTGAATTATACCTGGTGAAGAATAGAAGAGAAGGAGAATTTTACCTGGTGAAGTATATAAGAGAAGGCGAATAACACTTGGTAAATTATATAAGAGAAGGTAAATTACAACTAGAGAAGAATAGAAGAGAAAGAGAATTACAACTGGAGAATATAAGAGACAGCACAGAAGAGAAATATTTGGTAAGTTGTTCGTAGAGAGTAAAAGAAATGCCACATTACTATCGAGTTTGATCAAGCTATTCATGTTATACACATTAGATCAGTGTATGGTAGGATTCTATATATCTGCTTATGTAGCCATAGGTTCATTATTTCAATGACTTGAATATTTTTATTTATATATATATTTATGCACACATACTAATTAAATGTTGGACATGTGATGAGAAGAGATAATAACCAAATAGCAAAGCAAGCCCTGAAGTGGGAAAAAACAGGCAGGAGGAAAAGAGGCCGAGCCAGAGAAACACTGAGAAGAACATAGATCAGGTAAGCAAAGGCAGCAGGAATCAGCTCCCTCAATGAAATCAAGATCCTTGCACAGATCAGAGACAAATGGCAAGATTTTATAAAAGATCTTTGCAAGGACTGAGACTGCTAGAAAGAAAATTTTGAAACAGGGAAAGAGTATCTGAGTCTATGCCCTATGGACCGACTACGGCTCATAAGGTCGATAGATAGAGACTAATTTAATCACTGTTCCATGTTATTAGATTATTGCTTATAAAATGCTAAACTGATAAATCTGTTCTACGTGGTTAGATTTATTAAACTAGTCTTCTATAAAGATTTTAATTAAAATGATTGTTAGCAAAAAACGTTACTTTACAATATTTTCTACTCATATTTTGCAAGTGAACTTGCATTTTCTTTACAAAAGTGCATAAAAAGAGAACATCTTGATAAACACTCAATTAAGAGAAATTACAACAGTTATATATATATATATATATAACATATATATATAATACAAAATATATACAATATAAAGACGCACAACATATAACACTGAACATTTAACAAGATACAAAAATCGAAGAAAAAAAAAAGCAGAACAGTTAAGCCATAATCAACTTTCTAACAACAAGAAATTGTACTGAAGTAAACCAAACATGCATGGGGCCATACCTTCTTGTCACCCTGACTGAGACATCTCAAATACAACCAGAGTAAGGCTGGTACAAACTGCAGGGAGAACTGCTTTAAGTTTGTATCCTTGGACCTGTAGAACTCATAAAGTTGGTGGCACACTGGGTCCAGTTCCTTCAAAATACAATCAAACTTGTTAGCACCAAAAAATGAGAAATATGACACAATGTAAAGAATATGTTAAGGAGGATGTATGTGTGTATGTATGTATGGCCTTTAGCGTCTTGACAGATGGTTGGTAGTAAGCAATCATGATAAGTCAGTAGTTTGGTAAATTAATGGTATTAGTGTCTCATACTGGGTGCTGCTTTACTGAAAATCTTCTCTCGTGGCTGAATTTACCAATCCTGGACAGACAGATCCATCCACAGAACGAGCAAGGTGTATTTGCAGTACCTGGCCTTGTCGCTTTTTTCTTGCGCCTTTGGCTTCTGAGTTTGATATCAGCACTATCTCGAAAGTTGCTGTGCCATTTTTTATTTTTGCTCTCCATGTGCTACGATCCACAGCCACATTTTTCCATTTTCTTTCGCTTATAGAAAATTCCCTCAAGGAAGTTCTGCAAACATCCTTATATCTCAGCACTAGTCTGCCCTTTGGTCTCTTTCAGTCCTTAAGTTCTCCATACAATATTTGTTTGGGTATACGATTGTTTGCACTCTTCTTACATGGCCCAGCCACCGTAGTCTACGAATCCTAAGTGTTGCCATGATCGATGGGAGTTTGGCTCGTTGTAAGACATTAGAGTTAGTTACTTTGTCCTGCCATTTGATGTTCATAATCTTGCGAAGGCAACGTACATGAAAGCTATGAAAGAGAGAGAGACAGAGAGACACCCAGTTAGTGAGGAAAGCACTATAACACAGCAAGAAATTCAAACAGAAATTTGTGAACTCAAAGAATAACAAGAAGATAACAAATATAGCAACATGCAAAAAAAATGTGAAAATGGAATAGAACATGAACAAACCAAACCATATCATAGAAATAGAACAAAACGATTCTGAATAATAAGGTAACATATTAACAAGAATAAAAAATACAATAATCATCATCATCATCATTGACTGCTATTCCGTATCGAAGGTTGGCTATCATGGAGCGCCATTCCGCTCTGTCTCTTGCTTTGATAGTGCAGGTTGTTATAGGCTGACTTGTCCATCTTTTGATGTTACTCGTCTCCTCATCAAGGCCTGCTCATTGTAGTGGGGATGGGGCTTAACAAGTCACCAGAGACTGAAAACCAAGACTGGCCAGGCCTTCCTACACACGAGCAAGACCACAGTCTGCTCTAGCAAATTTAAGTGCTGAAGTCGGAGGCAACCAGCCAAAAGGCGCACTACAGCAATCAGGATGCCACGCACTCACGCCAATGGGAAGTATGTCTATAACTGCAAATCGATATGGCACTCGCCCTGTGATGGACACTCAGGCAGGTGCAGCGCCGGGCCGTCAGCCTCGAAAGGGCCCAACCTCTATTACTGGATGTCCTTCTCAACCACTCTGTGGAGTCAGGGGGCGAGAGAACAGAGCTACTGGCCAATCCAAAATAAGACCACTCAAAATAATGCACTGGAATGCTGAAGGCATCAACAGCAAAAGAGATGGGTACAGTAAAAAGATAGAATTAGAAAATATCCTGCATGAAGAACAAATAAGCATATGCTGTTTGCAGGAAACCCATCTAAACAACGACATAGCCTTGAAGATTAGGGGATACCAGTGCTACCGATCTGACAGAAAAAACAGACAAAAGGGAGGAATATTGACACTTGTAAAGAACAACATCAATGCATGTCAGATTGAAGTGTATATGGATGGGGCGGAATATCAAATACTGCACCTCAGGACAGAAAATACAGACTTTCATCTACTTAACTACTACTGTCCGAGTGACCGCCCACTAGCACTAGACACAATAACATTAAAAGAAAGAATAATTGTATGTGGAGACTTTAACAGCCATTCACAGAGCTTGGGCTATGAAGATATGGACAAGAGAGGTGAAGAACTTGAAAATTGGCAGGATGACAATGGGCTTATACTATTAAACCAGACAACAGATCCACCAACATTCTATTCCAGATCATGGCATACCACATCTACACCAGACCTTGCTTTCCATTCACCAGACCTGGATTGGAATATCACACGTATTGTTGGGAAACAACTTGGAGGCAGCGACCATCGACCTGTCTTTTTAGTGGTGCAAAATGAGGCCGTCAGGGAGAGCAGCACTCTCTCCAGATGGAATTACAAAAAGGCAGACTGGAAAATGTATCAACATTACACCAGTGTACTGACTAAAGATCTAAATACAGTCAGAGACATCAACAAAATAGTTGATGAATTCAGTAGACTAATAATACAAGCTGCCAGTGAAACAATACCTAGAGGGGCACGGAAACACTACAAACCATACTGGAGTAGTGAACTAGAGCAACTGCACAATGACATGGAAATATCT
Organism: Megaustenia siamemsis; assembly: GCA_032433765.1. NCBI lineage: Eukaryota > Metazoa > Mollusca > Gastropoda > Stylommatophora > Ariophantidae > Megaustenia > Megaustenia siamemsis. The sequence continues at coordinate 71,521,943 of JAVIAB010000156.1, forward strand.
CGAAAGCAAGCAGAAAATAACCCCTGCCAGGAACACCACAATAACTATCAACATGCTAAAGCCAAATTTCAATGGGCTAAACTACAGGCCAGACGGAGAAGCTGGAAAGAGAAAACAGAGTCCTTGAATCTCAAACGAGACACAAGAAAAGTGTGGAAGCTTGTAAAACAGCTGAATGATGAGGGTGTAGAAAGGAACACCAAAATTACACTGAAGAAGGATGGAAACATCCTAACAGGTAAGCATGCAGCAAATCACTTTGCAGACTCCTTTGCAAATGACAACAATATTGAAATTAGCCAAGAGAAATGACAAGAGACCCGTTTAAAACAGCAAATTGCAAGACAAGAAGAAACCGCACATGAAGTCATGGAAATACCCATTACACAAAGAGAGCTAGAGCTAGCAATATCCAAATTAAAAATGAAAAAGTCACCAGGTAGTGATGGAGTGTCCAATGAAATGATTAAGAACTTGGGAACTGCAGCTAAAGCAAAATTACAGCAGATCTACAACATTTGCTGGATCACAGGTAGAGTGCCACAGGCATGGAGAGAAGCAATTATGATACCATTAATAAAGCAAGGAAAAGATGGTTCAACGACATTAAGCTATAGACCAATCAGCCTTACAAGCTGTTTGTGCAAAACAATGGAACATATAATCAATCTCAGACTGCAGTGGTACCTGGAAAGTGAAAATCTCCTTGTCCCACAACAAGCAGGCTTTAGACAGTGTAACTCTACCGAAGATCAGGCAACCTATCTTTCCCAGGAAATTGAGGATGCGTTTCAAGAAAAGAAACGGGTACTAGCAGCATGGATAGACCTAAAGAGAGCATTTGATAAGGTATGGAAGGAAGGGCTTTTGAAGAAACTGAGAAATTATGAAATTATGGAGTAAATGGCAGGATGTACAAATAGGTCAAAGCATACCTGCATAACAGGAGAGCCAGAGTGCAACTGGATGGTCTTAATAGTAAGAAGGTCTTACTGTGCCAGGGCATTCCACAGGGAGGGGTACTATCTCCAACACTTTTTCTGATCTACATCAATGACCTAGTTACTGAACTACCACATGGTATCAAAGTGGCAATGTATGCAGATGACTTGGTAATGTGGTGCACAGAGGAGTATGCAACAGTGGCCTCCAAATTGTTACAAAGAGCTATGAATGTACTGAATTCATGGACACTGATGGTGTATCAGCATCAGTACAGACAAATGCAGTACTACACTTTTCACTCTCTCCCCAAAACAAAAAGCAGGAGCCATCTACATAAACAATGAGCCTGTGAAAGAAGACATACAAGCTACGTATCTCGGAGTTACATTTGATAACAAACTATCTTGGAAACAGCAGATAAATAAGGCAACCCAAAAAGCAAGGAGAAAGTTGGCTATTCTAAGAAAGCTGTGTGGAACTATGTGGGGTGCGAGTGGGAAAATACTCAGTAAAGTTTACCAACAGAGTATACGCCCACATTTAGAATATGGATCATCTGCATGGTGCTCAACATCAAACACCACACTGCAAGAACTGGACAAAGTACAAAACCAGGCACTTAGGATCATCACAGGAGCAATGAAATTAACACCAATATTGGAGATGCAAAAATTGTGGAGGATACCAGCACTGAGAGAACGGAGGGACACAAAGGTGCTGATACAGGCAGAAAAATTTACTTACATGAAGGACCGATTCCAAAACCTTGTATTGGGACGACTTAAGAGAAGCAGTTTTATCCACCAAGCAAGCGAATTTGTAGACAAACACCAGACATACCAAGAGTTGTTAACCCCCTACTGCCCATACCAGAACAGACTCCCTGGACAGAGGAATGTGGATTATCAATACAAATACGGACAGAAGTGAAAGGAATAGTTGACAAAGAGGAACAGAATAGTCTACAGCAAAAAACAATAACTCTCAGTTTCAGTTGAAGAATACCCACAAGACCTATGGATTCGTGTGTACACAGATGGATCAGCACAGAATGCAGTAAAGAATGGGGGAGCAGGTGCATATATAGAGTACCCAAATAACACTAGGGATATGAATAAAATAGCAACAGGAAATATTGTCACAATTATGATGCAGAAATACAAGCAATAAAGTTGGCATTAGAAAAACTGCTGAACAGTAATCTTAGCCCACAGCCTGTAGTGTTTTTGACAGATGCAAGATCAGTACTCCAGACACTACAATCCAGAAAATTACCACATCTGCAGACCTTATTGACTGAACTCTGCAAGCACCACAGGGTTGCCCTGCAGTGGATCCCATCTCACTGTGGAATACCAGGAAATGAGAAAGCAGATCATTTGGCAAAGGAAGGTTCAACAGGCACACAACTAGATACACCGGTTACATACCATCATAAGAAACAGATAATCAAATCAATCAGAGGACCAAAGCCCCAAATCAAGATGTCTTTCATAATATGAATTGATATGAACAAGTTTTCATTATATGCCTCAGAACAGGACACAATCGACTCCATAATCACATGTATACAAAATTCAAGATCGGCACATCAACTACTTGCACATGTGGATAGGCGCCCCAGACTGCTGAACACTACTTCAAGATTGTACAGAATATAGTAGACTGAGGAAAATCCATTGGCCCATAGATACAACACTACAGACAAAACTATATGGGCCACTGCAAGAATTACAAAAGACAGTAAAATTTATACAGGAAACGACATTGCAGATATAGACAATACTTCGGGCGAACGAAAGATAGATAGATGTTACTCGTCTATGTTAGTTTGGTCTGCCCTTTTTACCTTGTTTTTCCCTTCAAAGATTACTTTTAGTAGGCTGCTGTGTCTTTTAATATGCCCCAAATATCTCATTTGTTTTGTTTGAAAAGTTATCTTTTATTTTTAGTTGTTTTAAAATTTCATTATTTGTTTTCTTTTCTTTACATCAAATTCTTCGTATTTTTCTATAAATCCACATTTCAAAGGCTTACATTTTTTTTCCTTTTTTCTTGTTTAATGTCCATGAACATTTTGCTATTCTTAGTTTTAGCTCTGGTGTTATTTGTCTTGATGTTAGTTTATTTTTCATGGCATTAAAATTGCACACATAATAAATAGTACACAACATAAAAATGTTTGAATTAAAGTAGCAAAAACAGAAAATAAAAATTGAACAAATAATATAAGAAGAAGAATAAATAATATAAAAAATAATAAATAACACACGTCATAATTACTGAGAAAACTATTTAAATAGAAGTGGGCACCCAAGCCCAATGGTTTTTTTTTTTTTTTTTTAACGAAAACAAATGTCCAGATTCAACTGAATAAGCAACATAAAGAAATATAACAGGGACAGAAAAACAGGCCAAGGAAGGATAACTTAAACTAAAGCTTCCAGATATTTATGCGTGGCTGGCACATACTATTTTATATTAAGACACATCACGTACGCAATTACCTTCCACCATTTTATTTAAACTTTTCCCCGCGACAAATTTGTTTCAGCCGGCCTCCATTTTCCCCATAATCTGTACAAACTACTCATTAAAAATAACGCTGCAAAAGTGCGGTGGATGTACACTAGTAAGAGTCTCGTGTCGCAATTATCCTCGCAAACAATTTGGCATCGATCATCGTTATTCTTGTGCTATCAATCGTGGCTAAGATATCATTAACAGCGTCGTTTAACCACACAGTACCACCAAGCAAGCTACTTCACTCGTTTAAAAAACAAAAGCTCAACCAATCCTACTTTTGGCCTCGGGGGCACGATTCTAAGTATCGATCTGCTTTTCTACCAACAATTGGTAACCAGTTAGAGGAATCGATAATATTGCGATTCTTATAATCGCTACCTTGTTACAAGAGAGAAAATAATACTGGTTTGGATGCTTATTTATCTATTATATATTTATGCATGTGTGTGTGTGTGCCTCTATTTTGGGGCCGTCATCATAGTATACGCGAACACTATCCATTAGCATCTCGATCTATTTCCTGATACAGGAATATCTCAGGGCAAAGCATGAACTCTGTAACACCGACGACGCCCTTCCTCCAGGGTCATTTTTGGAAGCTGTTTAATTATTGTGAAAGGTGGCAATAATTGTACCTTTTATTAAATTTGACCCTGGTAGCGACATGCAGCATACTTATATATGTGCTTAACTTTACCATTGGGTCGCTTTATTTTCTCGTCCGTCTCCGAAAGGACTAACAACTCGATTCAGACGCTGCTTCTCCTTCTGGCTGTAAAACCTCGCTTTAAAATTTCATCCACCTTCAGCCCAGCTCACATATATCTTGTCCTTTCGAGGCGAACAATGCACATAGGTCAGAAATTCTAGACCGTGTCCGACAATCTTTCAGCTGTCAGACCCTGCACATGACCTGTATTGCGTCTCGCTACACTGCTTTGTTCTGGGCCAATTGTTTAATCTCGGCGAGAGAGCCAATGCCTGTTGTTGTTGCCTTTCGCTTAAATATCCTTTTAGTGTTTCTCTTGGTGGGTTTCTTTTTCTTTTACCCTCTGGTTCCCATATGGATACCTGCTTTGAGATTATTTTCTTATCCTTTCTTATCACATGGCCAATATGTCCACCTTCTTCTCATGATTGTAGTTGATATTTTTGGATGTTTTATCATTTCTATTATTTCTGCACTAGTCTTGATCTCATCCCATTGTATGCGAAGTCTTTTTCTCGGGCATTTGTTTTCGAATGCACCCAGTTTACTTTTTATTTCTTTAATTGTTTTCCAACTCTCGTATGTATAAGTAAGGGAGGAAAAATACATTGCATTTGAAATTCATGAGCTTTGTTTTTGTGCTTAGTAATTTTGAATTCCATATTTTATCAAGGTTTCTGAAAATCATTACTGCATTTCATCAATAAATAACTAATATATTACGATGTAGTTATGATAATTTAAGACAATAATTGAAAGAAATATCTAACATAACGTAATAACAATAATTCTGATGTCGCAAATTATCGAGTTAAAGGTCAACCTAAAAGTTGGGTCTCACATTCTAGTCTCCTCAAGTTTCGAACCCACCGTTCACAGCGGCGTAGACCACAGGAATGTGTTCAATGCTGTCATGATTGTTTTGTGGTTTTTTTTTTTAAAGTCATAACTTGAATGCGTGTTACAAGCTATACCAAGCTGATGTGTTTATTTGTTTACTCTGGATGTTGGTGATTGGAGTGAAGATATGTGGAGAATGGGTTGAGACAGACAAGATATGTGAGAGGAGGAAAATAGACGGAGGAATTAAAACAAAGGTTAAGGTATGTGAGAGGATTAAAAGGGGGTGGATATAGAGACAGAAACACAAAGAGAGGAGGGATACGGTATGCAGGTAAAGAAGTAGAAAATAAGTTAAAGATATCTTAAGAGACAAAGACAGAGAGAAGACAAAGACAGAGAGATGAGAAAGGCAGAGAGATGACAACGGCAGAGAGATGAGAAAGACAGAGAGATGACAAAGACAGAGAGATGACTAAGACAGAGAGATGACAAAAGACAGAGAGATGACTAAGACAGAGAGATGACAAAGACAGAGAGATGACAAAGACAGAGAGATGACAAAAGACAGAGAGATGACAAAAGACAGAGAGATGACAAAGACAGAGAGATGACAAAGACAGAGAGATGACAAAGACAGAGAGATGACTAAGACAGAGAGATGACAAAGAGAGAGAGATGACAAAGACAGAGAGATGACAAAAGACAGAGAGATGACTAAGACAGAGAGATGACAAAGAGAGAGAGATGACAAAGAGAGAGAGATGACAAAGACAGAGAGATGACAAAAGACAGAGAGATGACTAAGACAGAGAGATGAGAAAGAGAGAGAGATGACAAAGACAGAGAGATGACTAAGGCAGAGAGATGACTAAGACAGAGAGATGACAAAGACAGAGAGATGAGAAAGGCAGAGAGATGACAATGGCAGAGAGATGACAAAGACAGAGAGATGACAAAGACAGAGAGATGACAAAGACAGAGAGATGACAAAGACAGAGAGATGACAAAGAGAGAGAGATGACAAAGACAGAGAGATGACAAAGAGAGAGAGATGACAAAGAGAGAGAGAGATGACAAAGAGAGAGAGATGACAAAGAGAGAGAGATGACTAAGACAGAGAGATGACACAAAGACAGAGAGATGACAAAGACAGAGAGATGACAAAGAGAGAGAGAGAGATGACAAAGACAGAGAGATGACAAAGAGAGAGAGAGATGACAAAGACAGAGAGATGACAAAGACAGAGAGATGACAAAGACAGAGAGATGACAAAGACAGAGAGATGACTAAGACAGAGAGATGACAAAGACAGAGAGATGACAAAGACAGAGAGATGATAAAGAGAGAGAGAGATGACAAAGACAGAGAGATGACAAAGACAGAGAGATGACAAAGACAGAGAGATGACAAAGACAGAGAGATGACAAAGACAGAGAGATGACAAAGACAGAGAGATGACAAAGACAGAGAGATGACAAAAGAGAGAGAGAGATGACAAAGAGAGAGAGATGACAAAGACAGAGAGATGACAAAGACAGAGAGATGACAAAGAGAGAGAGATGACAAAGACAGAGAGATGACTAAGACAGAGAGATGACAAAGACAGAGAGATGAGAAAGAGAGAGAGAGAGATATGACAAAGACAGAGAGATGACAAAGACAGAGACATGACAAAGACAGAGAGATGACAAAGAGAGAGAGAGATGACAAAGACAGAGAGATGACAAAGACAGAGAGATGACAAAGACAGAGAGATGACAAAGACAGAGAGATGACAAAGACAGAGAGATGACTAAGACAGAGAGATGACAAAGACAGAGAGATGACAAAGAGAGAGAGAGATGACTAAGACAGAGAGATGACAAAGACAGAGAGATGACAAAGACAGAGAGATGACAAAGACAGAGAGATGACTAAGACAGAGAGATGACAAAAGACAGAGAGATGACTAAGACAGAGAGATGACAAAGACAGAGAGATGACAAAGACAGAGAGATGACAAAGACAGAGAGATGACAAAAGACAGAGAGATGACAAAAGACAGAGAGATGACAAAGACAGAGAGATGACAAAGACAGAGAGATGACAAAGACAGAGAGATGACTAAGACAGAGAGATGACAAAGAGAGAGAGATGACAAAGACATAGAGATGACAAAAGACAGAGAGATGACTAAGACAGAGAGATGAGAAAGAGAGAGAGATGACAAAGACAGAGAGATGACTAAGGCAGAGAGATGACTAAGACAGAGAGATGACAAAGACAGAGAGATGAGAAAGGCAGAGAGATGACAATGGCAGAGAGATGACAAAGACAGAGAGATGACAAAGACAGAGAGATGACAAAGACAGAGAGATGACAAAGACAGAGAGATGACAAAGAGAGAGAGATGACAAAGACAGAGAGATGACAAAGAGAGAGAGATGACAAAGAGAGAGAGAGAGATGACAAAGAGAGAGAGATGACTAAGACAGAGAGATGACACAAAGACAGAGAGATGACAAAGACAGAGAGATGACAAAGACAGAGAGATGACAAAGAGAGAGAGAGAGATGACAAAGACAGAGAGATGACAAAGAGAGAGAGAGATGACAAAGACAGAGAGATGACAAAGACATAGAGATGACAAAGACAGAGAGATGACAAAGACAGAGAGATGACTAAGACAGAGAGATGACAAAGACAGAGAGATGACAAAGACAGAGAGATGATAAAGAGAGAGAGAGATGACAAAGACAGAGAGATGACAAAGACAGAGAGATGACAAAGACAGAGAGATGACAAAGACAGAGAGATGACAAAGACAGAGAGATGACAAAGACAGAGAGATGACAAAGACAGAGAGATGACAAAGACAGAGAGATGACAAAGACAGAGAGATGACAAAAGAGAGAGAGATGACAAAGAGAGAGAGATGACAAAGACAGAGAGATGACAAAGACAGAGAGATGACAAAGAGAGAGAGATGACAAAGACAGAGAGATGACTAAGACAGAGAGATGACAAAAGACAGAGAGATGACTAAGACAGAGAGATGACAAAGACAGAGAGATGACAAAGACAGAGACATGACAAAGACAGAGAGATGACAAAGAGAGAGAGAGATGACAAAGACAGAGAGATGACAAAGACAGAGAGATGACAAAGACAGAGAGATGACAAAGACAGAGAGATGACAAAGACAGAGAGATGACAAAGAGAGAGAGATGACTAAGACAGAGAGATGACAAAGACAGAGAGATGACAAAGACAGAGAGATGACAAAGACAGAGAGATGACTAAGACAGAGAGATGACAAAGACAGAGAGATGACTAAGACAGAGAGAGATGACAAAGACAGAGAGATGACAAAGACAGAGAGATGACAAAGACAGAGAGATGACAAATACAGAGAGATGACAAAGACAGAGAGATGACAAAGACAGAGAGATGACAAAGACAGAGAGATGACAAAAGAGAGAGAGAGATGACAAAGAGAGAGAGATGACAAAGACAGAGAGATGAGAAAGACAGAGAGATGACAAAGAGAGAGAGATGACAAAGACAGAGAGATGACTAAGACAGAGAGATGACAAAGACAGAGAGATGAGAAAGAGAGAGAGATATGACAAAGACAGAGAGATGACAAAGACAGAGACATGACAAAGACAGAGAGATGACAAAGAGAGAGAGATGACAAAGACAGAGAGATGACAAAGACAGAGAGATGACAAAGACAGAGAGATGAGAAAGACAGAGAGATGACTAAGGCAGAGAGATGACAAAAGAGAGAGAGAGAGATGACAAAGACAGAGAGATGACAAAGACAGAGAGATGACAAAGAGAGAGAGATGACAAAGACAGAGAGATGACAAAGACAGAGAGATGACAAAGACAGAGAGATGACAAAGACAGAGAGATGACAAAGACAGAGAGATGACAAAGACAGAGAGATGACAAAGAGAGAGAGATGACAAAGACAGAGAGAGATGACAAAGACAGAGAGATGACAAAGACAGAGAGATGACAAAGACAGAGAGATGATAAAGACAGAGAGATGACAAAGAGAGAGAGATGACAAAGACAGAGAGATGACAAAGACAGAGAGATGACAAAGACAGAGAGATGACTAAGACAGAGAGATGACAAAGACAGAGAGATGACAAAGACAGAGAGATGACTAAGACAGAGAGATGACTAAGACAGAGAGATGACAAAGACAGAGAGATGACTAAGACAGAGAGATGACTAAGACAGAGAGATGACAAAGACAGAGAGATGACAAAGACAGAGAGATGACAAAGACAGAGAGATGACAACGGCAGAGAGATGACAAAGACAGAGAGATGACAAAGACAGAGAGATGACAAAGACAGAGAGATGATTAAGACAGAGAGATGACAAAGACAGAGAGATGACAAAGACAGAGAGATGACAAAGACAGAGAGATGACAAAGAGAGAGAGATGACAAAGAGAGAGAGATGACAAAGACAGAGAGATGACAAAGACAGAGAGATGAGGAAGAGAGAGAGATGACAAAGACAGAGAGATGACTAAGACAGAGAGATGACAAAGACAGAGAGATGAGAAAGAGAGAGAGAGATATGACAAAGACAGAGAGATGACAAAGACAGAGACATGACAAAGACAGAGAGATGACAAAGACAGAGAGATGACAAAGACAGAGAGATGACAAAGACAGAGAGATGACAAAGAGAGAGAGATGACAAAGACAGAGAGATGACTAAGACAGAGAGATGACAAAGACAGAGAGATGACAAAGACAGAGAGATGACAAAGAGAGAGAGATGAGAAAGGCAGAGAGATGAGAAAGGCAGAGAGATCACAAAGACAGAGAGATGACAAAGACAGAGAGATGAGAAAGACAGAGAGATGACAAAGACAGAGAGATGACAAAGACAGAGAGATGAGAAAGACAGAGAGATGAGAAAGACAGAGAGATGACAAAGACAGAGAGATGAGAAAGACAGAGAGATGACAAAGACAGAGAGATGAGAAAGACAGAGAGATGACAAAGACAGAGAGATGACAAAGAGAGAGAGATGACAAAGACAGAGAGATGAGAAAGGCAGAGAGATGACAAAGACAGAGAGATGACAAAGACAGAGAGATGAGAAAGGCAGAGAGATGACAATGGCAGAGAGATGACAAAGAGAGAGAGATGACAAAGATAGAGAGATGACAAAGACAGAGAGATGACAAAGAGAGAGAGATTACTAAGACAGAGAGATGACAAAGACAGAGAGATGACAAAGACAGAGAGATGACTAAGACAGAGAGAAGACAAAAACAGAGAGATGACAAAGACAGAGAGATGAGAAAGGCAGAGAGATGAGAAAGGCAGAGAGATGACAACGGCAGAGAGATGACAAAGACAGAGAGATGACAAAGACAGAGAGATGACAAAGAGAGAGAGATGACAAAGACAGAGAGATGACAAAGAGAGAGAGATGACAAAGAGAGAGAGATGACAAAGACAGAGAGATGACAAAGACAGAGAGATGACAAAGACAGAGAGATGACAACGGCAGAGAGATGACAAAGACAGAGAGATGACAAAGAGAGAGAGATGACAAAGACAGAGAAATGACAACGGCAGAGAGATGACAAAGACAGAGAGATGACAAAGACAGAGAGATGACAAAGACAGAGAGATGACAAAATACAGAGAGATGACTAAGACATAGAGAAGACAAAAGACAGAGAGATAACAAAAGAAAGAGAGATGACAAAGACAGAGAGATGACTAAGACAGAGAGATGACAAAGACAGAGAGATGACTAAGACAGAGAGATGACAAAGAGAGAGAGATGACAAAGACAGAGAGATGGCAAAAGACAGAGAGATGACTAAGACAGAGAGATGACAAAGAGAGAGAGATGACAAAGAGAGAGAGATGACAAAGACAGAGAGATGACAAAAGACACAGAGATGACTAAGACAGAGAGATGACAAAGACAGAGAGATGACAAAGACAGAGAGATGACTAAGGCAGAGAGATGATAAAGACAGAGAGATGACAAAGACAGAGAGATGAGAAAGGCAGAGAGATGAGAAAGGCAGAGAGATGACAACGGCAGAGAGATGACAAAGACAGAGAGATGACAAAGACAGAGAGATGACAAAGAGAGAGAGAGATGACATAGACAGAGAGATGACAAAGAGAGAGAGATGACAAAGAGAGAGAGAGAGAGATGAGAAAGGCAGAGAGATGAGAAAGGCAAAGAGATGACAAAGAGAAAGAGAGATCACAAAGAGAAAGAGAGATGACAAAGACAGAGAGATGACAAGGACAGAGAGATGACAAAGACAGAGAGATGACAAAGACAGAGAGATGACAAAGAGAGAGAGATGACAAAGAGAGAGAGATGACAAAGAGAGAGAGATGACAAAGACAGAGAGATGACAAAGACAGAGAGATGACTAAGACAGAGAGATGACAAAGACAGAGAGATGACTAAGACAGAGAGATGACTAAGACAGAGAGATGACAAAAGACAGAGAGATGATTAAGACAGAGAGATGACAAAGACAGAGAGATGACAAAGACAGAGAGATGACAAAGAGAGAGAGAGAGATGACTAAGACAGAGAGATGACAAAGACAGAGAGATGACAAAGACAGAGAGATGACTAAGACAGAGAGAAGACAAAGACAGAGAGATGACAAAGACAGAGAGATGAGAAAGGCAGAGAGATGGCAAAGAGAGAGAGATGACAAAGACAGAGAGATGACAAAGAAAGAGAGATGACAAAGACAGAGAGATGACAAAGACAGAGAGATGAAAGAGAGAGAGAGAGATGACAAAGACAGAGAGATGACAAAGAGAGAGAGAGATGACAAAGAGAGAGACAGATGAGAAAGGCAGAGAGATGAGAAAGGCAAAGGATGACAAAGAGAAAGAGAGATCACAAAGAGAAAGAGAGATGACAAAGACAGAGAGATGACAAAGACAGAGAGATGACAAAGACAGAGAGATGACAAAGAGAGAGAGAGAGAGATGAGAGAGGCAGAGAGATGAGAAAGGCAGAGAGATGAGAAAGGCAAAGAGATGACAAAGAGAAAGAGAGATGACAAAGAGAGAGAGATGACAAAGACAGAGATGGCAAAGACAGAGAGATGACAAAGACAGAGAGATGACAAAGAGAGAGAGAGATGACAAAGAGAGAGAGAGATGACAAAGACAGAGAGATGGCAAAGAGAGAGAGATGATAAAGAGAGAGAGATGGCAAAGAGAGAGAGATGATAAAGAGAGAGAGATGACAAAGAGAGAGAGATGACAAAGACAGAGAGATGACAAAGAGAGAGTGATGACAAAGAGAGAGAGATGACAAAGAGAGAGAGATGACTAAGACAGAGAGAAGACAAAGACAGAGAGATGACAAAGACAGAGAGATGAGAAAGGCAGAGAGATGAGAAAGGCAGAGAGATGACAACGGCAGAGAGATGACAAAGACAGAGAGATGACAAAGACAGAGAGATGACAAAGAGAGAGAGATGACAAAGACAGAGAGATGACAAAGACAGAGAGATGACAAAGAGAGAGAGATGACAAAGACAGAGAGATGACAAAGACAGAGAGATGACAAAGACAGAGAGATGACAAGGCAGAGAGATGACAAAGACAAAGACAGAGAGATGACAAAGAGAGAGAGATGACAAAGACAGAGAGATGACAACGGCAGAGAGATGACAAAAACAGAGAGATGACAAAGACAGAGAGATGACAAAGACAGAGAGATGACAAAATACAGAGAGATGACTAAGACAGAGAGAAGACAAAAGACAGAGAGATGACAAAAGACAGAGAGATGACAAAGACAGAGAGATGACTAAGACAGAGAGATGACAAAGACAGAGAGATGACTAAGACAGAGAGATGACAAAGAGAGAGAGATGACAAAGACAGAGAGATGGCAAAAGACAGAGAGATGACTAAGACAGAGAGATGACAAAGAGAGAGAGATGACAAAGAGAGAGAGATGACAAAGACAGAGAGATGACAAAAGACACAGAGATGACTAAGACAGAGAGATGACAAAGACAGAGAGATGACAAAGACAGAGAGATGACTAAGGCAGAGAGATGACTAAGACAGAGAGATGACAAAGACAGAGAGATGAGAAAGGCAGAGAGATGAGAAAGGCAGAGAGATGACAACGGCAGAGAGATGACAAAGACAGAGAGATGACAAAGACAGAGAGATGACAAAGAGAGAGAGAGATGACATAGACAGAGAGATGACAAAGAAAGAGAGATGACAAAGAGAGAGACAGAGATGAGAAAGGCAGAGAGATGAGAAAGGCAAAGAGATGACAAAGAGAAAGAGAGATCACAAAGAGAAAGAGAGATCACAAAGACAGAGAGATGACAAGGACAGAGAGATGACAAAGACAGAGAGATGACAAAGACAGAGAGATGACAAAGAGAGAGAGATGACAAAGAGAGAGAGATGACAAAGAGAGAGAGATGACAAAGAGAGAGAGATGACAAAGACAGAGAGATGACTAAGACAGAGAGATGACAAAGACAGAGAGATGACTAAGACAGAGAGATGACTAAGACAGAGAGATGACAAAAGACAGAGAGATGAATAAGACAGAGAGATGACAAAGACAGAGAGATGACAAAGACAGAGAGATGACAAAGAGAGAGAGAGAGATGACTAAGACAGAGAGATGACAAAGACAGAGAGATGACAAAGACAGAGAGATGACTAAGACAGAGAGAAGACAAAGACAGAGAGATGACAAAGACAGAGAGATGAGAAAGGCAGAGAGATGAGAAAGGCAGAGAGATGACAACGGCAGAGAGATGACAAAGAAAGAGAGATGACAAAGACAGAGAGATGAAAGAGAGAGAGAGAGATGACAAAGACAGAGAGATGACAAAGAGAGAGAGAGATGACAAAGAGAGAGAGAGATGAGAAAGGCAGAGAGATGAGAAAGGCAAAGAGATGACAAAGAGAAAGAGAGATCACAAAGAGAAAGAGAGATGACAAAGACAGAGAGATGACAAAGACAGAGAGATGACAAAGACAGAGAGATGACAAAGAGAGAGAGAGAGAGATGAGAAAGGCAGAGAGATGAGAAAGGCAGAGAGATGAGAAAGGCAAAGAGATGACAAAGAGAAAGAGAGATGACAAAGAGAGAGAGATGACAAAGACAGAGATGGCAAAGACAGAAAGATGACAAAGACAGAGAGATGACAAAGAGAGAGAGAGATGACAAAGAGAGAGAGATGACAAAGACAGAGAGATGGCAAAGAGAGAGAGATGATAAAGAGAGAGAGATGACAAAGAGAGAGAGATGACAAAGACAGAGAGATGACAAAGAGAGAGAGATGACAAAGAGAGAGAGATGACAAAGAGAGAGAGATGATAAAGAGAGAGAGATGATAAAGAGAGAGAGGTGACAAAGAGAGAGAGATGACAAAGACAGAGAGATGGCAAAGACAGAGAGATGACAAAGACAGTGAGATGACAAAGACAGAGAGATGGCAAAGAGAGAGAGATGGCAAAGAGAGAAAGATGACAAAGAGAGAGATGATAAAGAGAGAGAGATGACAAAGAGAGAGAGATGACAAAGAGAGAGAGAGATAACAAAGAGAGAGAGATGACAAAGAGAGAGAGATGACAAAGAGAGAGAGATGACAAAGACAGAGAGATGACAAAGACAGAGAGATGACAAAGACAGAGAGATGACTAAGACAGAGAGATGACTAAGACAGAGAGATGACAAAAGACAGAGAGATGATTAAGACAGAGAGATGACAAAGACAGAGAGATGACAAAGACAGAGAGATGACAAAGAGAGATAGATGACTAAGACAGAGAGATGACAAAGACAGAGAGATGACAAAGACAGAGAGATGACTAAGACAGAGAGAAGACAAAGACAGAGAGATGACAAAGACAGAGAGATGAGAAAGGCAGAGAGATGAGAAAGGCAGAGAGATGACAACGGCAGAGAGATGACAAAGACAGAGAGATGACAAAGACAGAGAGATGACAAAGACAGAGAGATGAAAAAGAGAGAGAGATGACATAGACAGAGAGATGACAAAGAGAGAGAGATGACAAAGAGAGAGAGAGATGACAAAGAGAGAGAGAGAGATGAGAAAGGCAGAGAGATGAGAAAGGCAAAGAGATGACAAAGAGAAAGAGAGATCACAAAGAGAAAGAGAGATGACAAAGACAGAGAGATGACAAAGACAGAGAGATGACAAAGAGAGAGAGAGATGAGAAAGGCAGAGAGATGAGAAAGGCAAAGAGATGACAAAGAGAAAGAGAGATGACAAAGAGAGAGAGATGACAAAGACAGAGAGATGGCAAAGACAGAGAGATGACAAAGACAGAGAGATGACAAAGAGAGAGAGAGATGACAAAGAGAGAGAGATGACAAAGACAGAGAGATGGCAGAGAGAGAGATGACAAAGAGAGAGATGACAAAGAGAGAGAGATGACAAAGACAGAGAGATGGCAAAGACAGAGAGATGACAAAGAGAGAGAGATGACAAAGAGAGAGAGATGATAAAGAGAGAGAGATGATAAAGAGAGAGAGATGACAAAGAGAGAGAGACGACAAAGACAGAGAGATGGCAAAGACAGAGAGATGACAAAGACAGTGAGATGACAAAGACAGAGAGATTGCAAAGAGAGAGAGATGACAAAGAGAGAGATGATAAAGAGAGAGAGATGACAAAGAGAGAGAGATGACAAAGAGAGAGAGATAGCAAAGAGAGAGAGAGATGGCAAAGAGAGAGAGATGACAAAGACAGAGAGATGACAAAGACAGAGAGATGACAAAGAGAGAGAGATGACTAAGACAGAGAGATGAGAAAGAGAGAGAGATGACAAAGACAGAGAGATGAGAAAGACAGAGAGATGACAAAGAGAGAGAGATGACAAAGAGAGAGAGATGACAAAGAGAGAGAGATGACAAAGACAGAGAGATGACTAAGACAGAGAGATAACAAAGAGAGAGAGAGATGACAAAGAGAGAGAGATGACAAAGAGAGAGAGATGACAAAGAGAGAGATATGACAAAGACAGAGAGATGACAAAGAGAGAGAGATGACAAAGAGAGAGAGATGACAAAGACAGAGAGATGACAAAGAGAGAGAGATGACAAAGAGAGAGAGATGACAAAGACAGAGAGATGACAAAGACAGAGAGATGACAAAGAGAGAGAGATGACAAAGACAGAGAGATGACAAAGACAGAGAGATGAGAAAGACAGAGAGATGACAAAGGCAGAGAGAGAACACTACTTGTGTTTTGAAGATCTCTCTTAAAATGTGTGATCAATAAACTGTGGACGCAATGTATACATGACACAGTTAAGTCAGATCAACAATTACAGATTGTTGTAGACATGGGTAAAGCCACTACCGAGATATACATAAAGATCAGGAGAGATCATACTATAAATGAGGAACTGAGAGAAAAAGCTAAGAATAATTCCCGCCATAGGATACATAATAGAATACATAAAGAAACAACAGATAGAAAGTTTTGGCTCGTGATACGACAGAAAGATTTTTTTTTTAAAGCGCAACACAACGAGCTTTTAATAAACGTTACGAGAACACCACACTCAATGTCAATCAGAAAAAAATGGATTGATTGAATGCTAGAAACACAAGGAAACATAACACCAGTAGAGGCCACTAAAGGGCAAAAGATCGCGAATTATATTTCCTCTCGACGCTTATAGGCAAATAATGAAGGAAAGAAGAAGCATACATGGATTCTTTGTGTCTAGGGCAATACGGGTTGAGAGGACAAGCGACAAGCCAAGAGAAGGTAACTAAGGTGTTAAAATCCATATGCCCTGAAGACCCATCCACAGTTATCCTAAAGACTTAATGTTTTCATACTACGCTCCCTGACAGTTGCACGAAACCAACAATATACACTAAATGAAGCTAGTTTACTGGTTTGTTCTATTCAATGTATTATTATATTTCTTCTATAGTTCGTTCACAAATTCGTGTCCACACAGTTTATTCATTATCTCGGAAACTGTTTGATGAATTTCTGAAATCTTTTTCGTGAAATCTTATTTTTTAAACTAAACTTCAGTCTGAATTTTGTCCCTACTGTCATGCATTTAGGAAAGATTTTTGCTTATTTGAGGTATATAAACATATATTTTCTTGCTTGTCCTAAATTTTAGGATTTTACAATACCCACATTTGTTGTAATCAATTCACCAATTAAAAAGGCAAATTTCACGTGCACACCACACAATAGCACTTTTTAACTTGTAAGACCCCGAAACTCCAAGGTTTTTTTTTTTTGTAATTTCATTTCCGGTTTCTTGTTAAATTGGCCCAGAGGCGTATTTTGATAAAATATTTACTATTCATGAATATCCCTGTATGTGTGATAATTTGTAAGCTGTTGTGAAGTGACTACTTGATTTTTAAAACCATGAAGAGTTTAAAGTGTAAATTCATCACTACGCAACAAAGGTAATTGTGTTATTGTACATGCACTTTTTCAAGGAATCTAAAAGGGACCGGTTATATTACGATATTAAAAAACCAGAAAACAGACCACGGGCAGCTCTAAATAAAGATAGACATTTTTTCAATCGATGGAAGGGACAGGACTTTGACTCTGCAGAGGCGACGGTCAAGCAAGGAAGAAAAATGAAAGTTGATGATTTTGACAAAGATGTTATTAGACGTGAAATTTTGAAAATGTTTGAATCAAATCAACTTGTTGCACTGCGTAAACTTAAAGTTGGACTACAATTAGAATGTGATATTGACATCTCAACAACGACTCTTTGGAAGATCGTAAGAGGCATTGGTTTACTTTTTCGAAAATCTGCCAGTGGTAGATATATTGTTTGTGAACAACTACACCTGATAGCTGCCCGAAGCAAATACCTGAGGCAGATCCGTGAGCGACGAATGGACGGCTACGATACAGTATATTTGGATGCAACGTGGGTCAATGCTCATTATACATATGAGAAAGAATGGCAGTTGACAAAGAAAATAAAAGAAGTATTCCCAGCAGCAAAGGACAACACATTATGTTGGTACATGCTGGCAGTAGAGAGAATGGCCTTGTTAATGACACACAACTTATTTTTCAATCAAAGTCTACAGACAATAGGGACTACCACACTGAAATGAGTGGACGAATTTTCAGCGACTCGACAGAGTCACTCTACTCCCCATTCTGGATAGACCTTCATGTCTTGTAATGGACAATGCATCCTACCATAATGCGGTAGCACTGGAGGACAAAGTTCCTAATTCGTCAAGCACAAAAGATCAAATCACATGGCTTAGAAAAGAAAATGTTTCCTTTCAAAACAACCAGTCAAAACCAGAGTTGTTGCAACGTGTTAGACAGACTAAGAAGACAAAATTATATCAAACTGATAAAAAATTGCAAAGTATGACCACACATCTCTTCGCTTCCCACCTTATCATTCGCACCTCAACCCAATAGATCTTGTGTGGGCTAAAGTCAAAGGGCAAGTTGCTGCACAGAACACGACGTTTAAAATGTGTGATGTTAAAGAATTGACGCGTGATGCCCTCTCAACGATAGACATTGAATACTGGAGGAAATGTGACGACCATGTGCTCAGAGAAGAGGAACAATACTGGAGAAAATGTGACGACCATGTGCTCAGAGAAGAGGAACAATACTTGAGAAAATGTGACGACCATGTGCTCAGAGAAGAGGAACAATACTGGAGAAAATGTGACGACCATGTGCTCAGAGAAGAGGAACAATACTGGAGAAAATGTGACGACCATGTGCTCAGAAGAACAATACTGGAGAAAATGTGACGACCATGTGCTCAGAAGAACAATACTGGAGAAAATGTGACGACCATGTGCTCAGAAGAACAATACTGGAGAAAATGTGACGACCATGTGCTCAGAAGAACAATACTGGCAACGTGATGGATTGCAGTTTGTCCAACCGATAACAATTGTTAACCTCTTAGAGACTTCTGATTCGGAATGACATATGTATGACATGTGCACAATTTTCTTGATGACACTCTTACTATTTGCTGACTATGTGTGTTTGATGTTCTGGTTGTTCCATATATTTTGTTGATGACGCGCCTGCTATTTGGCGACTATGTGTGTTCGGTACTTTGGTCAAAGTTTACCTATCTCTATGACGAAGATATAAAATCAAATGAAAAATTACTACATCAAGCTTGGGCAGATGGTACTCGTAAGCCTGGGAGGGCCGACCATCTTAGGGCAGAATCCCCCTACAGAAAAGACAATATTCTGCCTTGTAGGAAGATTTGGGACAATCAAAGGCTAAGGAAAGCAAACCTGAATAAAATGCTGGCTGAAATCGGATGCACTGGGCCACTGGCGCAGAACACAATGCAACGTTTTAACAAGTAATCAACACTATGCAATAACTTCCAGAGAGTAGTCATTCAGTGGATACCATCACACTGTAAAATACACGGGAACGAACGCGCAGACAAATCAGCTAAAGAGGGAGGGAGATTACCACAAGAGAACCATCCGCTCAGTTATGATGAAGCCAGATCCATCCTCAAGGGTCAGTTCCATGAAAAATGGAAACGAGAACACCCAAAGCATAACGAGAGGGACGGATACCATCAACTACCAAGGAGGGATCAAGTCATCATACTTCGCCTACGCACTGGCCACAATAGAATGAGAAATCACATGTTCACCAAATTCAAAATAGGTACAACCAGCCTATGCCACTGTACACTGTGACTACAAAACATGCTCTGCAGGATTGCCCCCAGTACACAGACCTGAGAAGAGCAATGTGGTCCACGCCCACCTCCCTGGAAAAAAAAAAACTATATAGGCAATCGATTCGCTTAAACAGACAGCTGACTTCATGAGAGAGTCTGGAATCCTACTCTGATTGAGTCTTGATCGCAGAGAGAGAGAGAGAGAGAGAGAGAGAGAGAGAGAGAGAGAGAGAGAGAGAGAGAAATGAAAGATGTTGCCCTATTCAATGTAATACAGATCCGCCTTTGTTAGAAAATTAACATAATTTACAGTTAAATCTAATGTTTAGATCACGCGGTTTGTTATTTTCCTAATATTATATAACAAAAAACGAGTTATGCAAAATTCAGACTACCTTTGTACTTAAATGTTATAAAATCTGAAGGTCGATGAAAAAATAAGATTTCATAAAAACGAATTACAGAAATTCATCAAACAGTTTCCGAGATAATAGATCAACTCTGTGGGCACGAATTTGTGAACGAACTGTAGTTATCTGTTTGTACCTAATAGAATGTTCTTACTGTTACTTAATTTCTTACAAATATTCTATTTCTGTTTATCTCTTTCTTTCAAATGGTTATGCTTATGTCGCTGTTTTTATCTAATTATTTACGTTTTTCTCTTGGTATTTAATTATTGGAATTATATCTATATGCCCGAGTCCCTATTCAGTTATCATTCTATGTCTGCTTTGTCAGTTCATCTCTTTATATTATTATATTTCAGCTCACGACGCTTAATATTTGTATTCATTATCTAGTCAACAAGAAAATCACTGGAGGCTGTATAATTGTGGTTTTACAGAAGAATGTTGAAAATACAATGTACAACTAAGAAGATTAATGAAAACGTTATGAAAGAGGCCAACGATGAAAAGAGCTAATTTCCAATATTAGGAAAACAATCATCATTTTTTGGCCATGTAATGAGAAGAGAACAGCTTGGATATTTTGTGATAACTGGGAAAATTGATGGACCAAGAGATAGAGGGAAGCAAAGAGAAAAGATACCAGACAGCTTAAGAGAATGGCTTGGCAGAAGGTCAACAACTGGAATGATTAATAACTGTCGAGATCGAGAGATGTTGAGAGACATGATCACCCACGCCAGCAGACATGATACTTCATGATGATGATCTAGTCAACTCTCTACAATCATCTGCACATAAATGCCGAGAACGTAGAGCACATAATTATTAATGCCGAGGAACGTAGAGCATATAATTGTTAATGCCGAGGAACATAGAGAATATAATTATTAATGCCGAGGAACGTATGTCACATAATTATTAATGCCGAGGAACGTAGAGCATATAATTATTAATGCCGAGGAACATAGAGAATATAATTATTAATGCCGAGGAACGTATGTCACATAATTATTAATGCCGAGGAACGTAGAGCATATAATTATTAATGCCGAGGAAAGCATGTCACATAATTATTAATGCCGAGGAACATAGAGAATATAATTA
The DNA here is from genome assembly GCA_032433765.1 of Megaustenia siamemsis. Lineage (NCBI taxonomy): Eukaryota > Metazoa > Mollusca > Gastropoda > Stylommatophora > Ariophantidae > Megaustenia > Megaustenia siamemsis. The sequence continues at coordinate 71,543,219 of JAVIAB010000156.1, forward strand.
TTAATGACGAGGAACGTATGTCACATAATTATTAATGCCGAGAACGTAGAGCACATAACTATTAATGCCGAGAACGTAGAGGACATAACTATTAATGCCGAGAACGTATGTCACATAACTATTAATGCCGAGAACGTAGGGCACATAATTATTAATATTTTACATCGTCAATGTCTTCAATCCTCACTAATGAAAGCGAGAGTTTAGTTTGCCCACAGCCCATGTATAGAAGGCCCGAGCGCAGCACCACTTGCGGGACATCAAGGGTCAAGGTTCACCTTTGCGAGCTATAGACGGCTGCCATAATCTTACCCACAACCGTCCCTGCTCGCAAAGCTAAAAACGTCACGCTAGTTGTGCTGCACTCATGCCTTCTTTATAGTTGGCTGTAATTTGACTGTCTTGACTTCTTCAATAGCTGTAAGTGTATTATTACCACAGAGCAGATTTTGGACTAAATAATGCGTAAACAATATATACCTGCCCTGCATAAGCAAGCAAAACTGCCACTGGATGTCGCATTATATGTTGGTCAAAAGAATGTTCAGCGACTTCCATGACACGGTAGATTTCATCAAGAAATGTTTGCTGAGGTCAACATACAAAAATGCGGTCTCGTATCAAACATCAGAGACAAACAACACAGCTTGGTTGTGCAGGGGTGGGGGAGGTGGGAGACTTGTTGTGAGAAGGGGAAACTGTAACAGATAGTAGCTACAAGCAAAATAGTTGAGATACAATGGACGACAGAAGGAGGCGGCACTGGGTGGAAAGAGAAATATTGAACGGCAAAAGGAGGCGGCACTGGGTGGAAAGAGATACAATGACCGACAGAAGGAGGCGGCACTGGGTGGAAAGAGAAATATTGAACGGCAGAAGGAGGCGGCACTGGGTGGAAAGAGATACAATGGACGACAGAAGGAGGCGGCACTGGGTGGAAAGAGATACAATGGACGACAGAAGGAGGCGGCACTATGTGGAAAGAGATACAATGGACGACAGAAGGAGGCGGCACTGGGTGGAAAGAGATACAATGGACGACAGAAGGAGGCGGCACTGGGTGGAAAGAGAAATATTGAACGGCAGAAGGAGGCGGCACTGGGTGGAAAGAGATACAATGGACGACAGAAGGAGGCGGCACTGGGTGGAAAGAGATACAATGGACGACAGAAGGAGGCGGCACTAGGTGGAAAGAGATACAATGGACGACAGAAGGAGGCGGCACTGGGTGGAAAGAGAAATATTGAACGGCAGAAGGAGGCGGCACTGGGTGGAAAGAGATACAATGGACGACAGAAGGAGGCGGCACTGGGTGGAAAGAGATACAATGGACAACAGAAGGAGGCGGCACTAGGTGGAAAGAGATACAATGGACGACAGAAGGAGGCGGCACTGGGTGGAAAGAGATACAATGGACGACAGAAGGAGGCGGCACTGGGTGGAAAGAGAAATAGTGAACGGCAGAAGAAGGCGGCACTGGGTGGAAAGAGAAATAGTGAACGGCAGAAGGAGGCGGCACTGTGTGGAAAGAGATACAATGGACGACAGAAGGAGGCAGCACTGGGTGGAAAGAGAAATAGTGAACGGCAGAAGGAGGCGGCACTGGGTGGAAAGAGATACATGTACAATAGACGACAGAAGGAGGCGGCACTAGGTGGAAAGAGAAATAGTGAACGGCAGAAGGAGGCGGCACTGTGTGGAAAGAGATACAATGGACGACAGAAGGAGGCGGCACTAGGTGGAAAGAGAAACAGTTAACCACAGAAGGAGGCGGCACTGGGTGGAAAGAGAAATATTGAACGGCAGAAATAGGCGGCACTGGGTGGAAAGAGAAATAGTGAACGGCAGAAGGAGGCGGCACTGGTGGAAAGAGATACAATGGCCGACAGAAGGAGGCGGCACTGGGTGGAAAGAGATACAATGGTCGACAGAAGGAGGCGGCACTGGTGGAAAGAGATACAATGGCCGACAGAAGGAGGCGGCACTGGGTGGAAAGAGATACAATGGTCGATAGAAGGAGGCGGCACTGGGTGGAAAGAGATACAATGGTCGACAGAAGGAGGCGGCACTGGATGGAAAGAGATACAATGGTCGATAGAAGGAGGCGGCACTGGGTGGAAAGAGATACAATGGTCGACAGAAGGAGGCGGCACTGGATGGAAAGAGATACAATGGCCGACAGAAGGAGGCGGCACTGGGTGGAAAGAGATACAATGGTCGACAGAAGGAGGCGGCACTGGGTGGAAAGAGATACAATGGCCGACAGAAGGAGGCGGCACTGGGTGGAAAGAGATACAATGGCCGACAGAAGGAGGCGGCACTGGGTGGAAAGAGAAACAGTTAACCACAGAAGGAGGCGGCACTGGGTGGAAAGAGAAACAGTTAACCACAGAAGGAGGCGGCACTGGGTGGAAAGAGAAACAGTTAACCACAGAAGGAGGCGGCACTGGGTGGAAAGAGAAACAGTTAACCACAGAAGGAGGCGGCACTGGGTGGAAAGAGAAACAGTTAACCACAGAAGGAGGCTGCACTGGGTGGAAAGAGAAACAGTTAACCACAGAAGGAGGCGGCACTGGATGGAAAGAGAAACAGTTAACCACAGAAGGAGGCTGCACTGGGTGGAAAGAGAAACAGTTAACCACAGAAGGAGGCGGCACTGGATGGAAAGAGAAACAGTTAACCACAGAAGGAGGCTGCACTGGGTGGAAAGTACCAGCATAAATGACAAAATGGCAAAAAATGTGTGCAAAGTCGTGATCACCTACCCCAGCCGTAACGACGGCACATCAATAAAATCGTGACAGTGTTGAGAAACATTAAAAGCACGACAGTTCAGAAAACAAAACGTCCATTAGTCACAAGCAATTTGCTTGTTTCGTTTCCAAACCCTAGAAAGGTCTGACTTTTAAATTAAATTTGCAGTGAAATCGATTACTTTAGATGATTGTTATTATATTATGTCCCTTAGCTGCCCGAGGCCAATACATTTGGTATAGTCAAGTGCTGAATGCTCTCAATCTCATGAGTTTTAATTTGTTCACCGAGTGTCATAGGAGGCTCAAAGAACGAGAATTCAGTCTTTCTTCCGTTTTCTAAAGCAGGGATGCTCAATTCGTGTCTGCCAGTCTCCATTGGGTTGCATTTCCCGCCGTATTTACTGGCTTGTCCAAATGTTGTAAATCTGACCAAATATGAATTTATTTTCCGGTTCGCGGGGATTGCGATAGTGCAGTCGTTGATTAACTGGTGATGTAATGGAGGGTCGAGTTGCATCCTCAACCGATAGTCTTTTAGGTTTCTTGATTCTCGATCCTTCCAGCACCGCTAGACGTCGCATCGTGTTTTTATGTCATCCACCTCTTATTCTTGGACGAGATATATGTTCAATCTTATCCAATGAGTCTATGCCTGCAGACTTTGCTTCTCTTACAAGTCTTCGATTCAGCGTCTCTAGATCATTTTCTTTTTTCTGTTTTTCCCATAGAAGAACTTATTTTGAAATTCTCTTGTTGTCTCTTCTCAACACATGCCAGACATATATCTATTTTCTAATTGCAGATGGGATCGTTGGTTGCATGACCATTTCTCTTATAGTTCTTGTAGGCCTTTATTGTCCCTAAATCCCATAGTTTATCCTTCCTTATTAACTGTTCTGCTGAGTTTTTCGCTTGGTCTGCCTTATTTTCTTTTACCAGACGGTTTCCACATGGATGCCTGACGGGTAAGTCTTTCTTTACTCACTCTGAACACATGACTGATGTATCTCTAACGCCGCCCTCTTTATAATGCTCGACACGCATTTTCGTTTACTTTTGTCAAATATCAGTTCGTTTTAAATGTATTCTCTCCAGCTTATGTTTGAGATTCTTCGAAGATAATTATTTTCGACGTCTTTTGTCACACCATTGCCTTATCCTCTGTTAAGCTATGTCTTTTTTTAATATAAACCACTAAATACTTAAATATGGTTATTGCCAGCTGTATTTCCAAACATCATCCCGTGTCATCAGCATTTTGCTATCAACCTTTCAGGGGAAATAACCCAGCGCAGCTTATACCATGTCATGTTTAATTAAGCGTATCATTTGTTTGCTCAATACTTTGGGGCTTTATTTTAGCTCTCCATTTAATCGCGTCTAAGATTTTATTCTTGCTTTAGGCCTATTAGTAGGCCACGGAAATAATAACATTATTTCTGCTATTTTAGCAGACGAAGAAAATTATAACATTATTCGAGTAATTTTAGTAGACGAAAAAAATGATAGCAATATCTTGTTAAAACACCGGAAGAGAATCAACACTATTCATATTTTAGCGCTAGCTGACAATCTTGTTGCCAGCTCTGGCACTGAGTGAGGCCTTACTTTGGACAAAGAGGACATCGCTAAGTTTGTTCTTCATTCCTTAAGAGAAGAGAAGGAGAATAGGTGGGACAATGATGTTTATAGTGAGAGACTGAGGAGTCTAAAGGTGGGACAATGATGTTTATAGTGAGAGACTGAGGAGTCTAAAGGTGGGACAATGATGTATATATTGAGAGACTGAAGAGTCTAAAGGTGGGACAATGATGTATATATTGAGAGACTGTGGAGTCTAAAGGTGGGACAATGATGTATATATTGAGAGACTGTGGAGTCTAAAGGTGGGACAATGATGTATATATTGAGAGACTGTGGAGTCTAAAGGTGGGACAATGATGTATATATTGAGAGACTGAGGAGTCTAAAGGTGGGAAGGAGGTCTGGTCGATACGGAGAGCTTAGTGAGAAAAGCAGACGTTTCAAGAAAAATTAACACCTTACAGAAATAACTAGTCCGTATACGCTTCGACAAATGATGAGGCGGGCGGTGGAGCGGATATGGGGATAGCCCGACTGCAATAATATTTTAGCACGACTAGGAAATCATAAAACCTTTCGTGTACACCGCCGCAAAAAAAGCGTGTTCCTTTTGTATCTTAATTGGTACAGATGTTTATCATGTTATGTATTTAGGTCGTTGAAATCATAACATTGTGTTGTGTTAACGAACTTAACACTGTCATCATTTTATTTCCATAACAGGCCCATAAATTCATAATATTCTCTGCAATTATGCTTAACGATCCTGAGGTAATTCCAGTTCTGTACATTTACTAAATGGGAGCCGCGATAGATCAGTGGTTAGTGAGCTGGACTACAAAGGACAAGAGGTAGGGTTCGATCCCAACCGACGGCTTCCGGGTTCGCCCAGCCTTAAATGGGTACCGGCTTTTTTCTGGGAAAGTAAAGTGGCACGGGCGAAATAGTGACCACATTACTCCAAAAATCATGTGATGAAGGTCTGTAAAACGTATGGTCACTAACACCACATTCCCTATACGCCACTTGGTGTAACGGTGGCTCTTTTTTTTCCTTTTGACTAAATAAGCTAACAAGTTTTTACATTATATTTTGCTAAAAGATATCATGCGTAATAATAATAAAAAAAGCAAGAAGAAAAGTCTCAGTCTGAATAGTAAGAAGACAGAAGTAATGGTCATATCGAAGAAACAATCATCACCATTATGCAACATAAACAGGACAAACCAGAAACAAGTATAACGCATCAAATATGTGGGTACAAAAATAACATCAGATGGAAGACGCACAACAGAAACAAAAAGCAGAATAAAGTAAAATAAAGTAAAGAGCCCCCGTCACGCCAAGTGGCGTATAGGGAATATGTTGTTAGTGACCATAGATTTTACAGACCTTCAGCACATGATTTTTGGGGTAATGTGGCCGGTATTACGCCCGTGCCGCTATACTTTCCCAGAAAAAATCCGGTACCCATTTAAGGCTGGGTGAACCCGGAAGCCGTCGGTTGGGATCGAACCCTACCTCTTGTCCTTTGTAGCCCAGTTCACTAACCACTGAGCTATCGCGGCTCCCAAAAAAAAACAGAATAGCTCAGGCCAAAATAGCATTTCAGAAAATGAAAAACGTCTTGTGCAACAAAAATATATTAATAGAAACGAGAAAGAGAGTTCATCGGTGCTATATAGAGTCAATTCTGACCTACAGAAGCGAATCATAGACAGTGAACAAAGAAATGAAAGAAAGATTAGATGCTACAGAGGTGGGATTTCTCAGAAGAATGATGAAAGTTCCCTGAACAGCTAAAAAGACCAACGAGGAAGTTCTCAAAGATGCCAACGCAAAATGGGAGCTCATAAGAAACATCAGAAAGAAACAATCAATATTTTTCGGGCACATCATGAGAAGAGGAAAGTTGAAATACTTGGTTACAGCTGGCAAAATACAGGGAAAGAGAGATCGCGGACGACAAAGAGAGAAAATATTAGATAGCTTGGTGTCATGGCATGGAAAACAGTCAACAACAGAACTGATACGATGCACTGTAGATAGAAGATTGTGGAAGGACATGATAGCCCATGCCAACCGGTGTGGCACATGATGATGAAAAGATATCATGAAATTGGTTAAATTCCCTCTTACATAAATAGACAGGAATTTATACTAGATGTTAGATTATCTAAAGAGACATAAGAAATTATAGCATTCTGCATATTATCTAAATAGACAAAGAAATTCACAGTATTCATCACATTACCTAAATAGACAAAGAAATTAACAGCATTCTTCACATTACCTAAATAGACAAAAAATTCACAGTATTCTTTACATTACCTAAATAGACAAAGAAATTCACAGTATTCTTTACATTACCTAAATAGACAAAGAAATTCGCAGCATTCTTTACATTATCTAAACAGACAAAGAAATTCACAGTATTCTTTACAATACCCAAATAGACAAAGAAATTCACAGCACTCTTTACATTACCTAAATAGACAAAGAAATTCGCAGCATTCTTCACATTATCTAAAAGGACAAAGAAATTTGCAGCATTCTTTACATTACCTAAATAGACAAAGAGATTCGCAGCATTCTTCACATTATCTAAAAGGACAAAGAAATTCGCAGCATTCTTTACATTATCTAAACAGACAAAGAAAATCACAGCATTCTTCACATTATCTAAAAGGACAAAGAAATTCGCAGCATTCTTTACATTACCTAAAAGGACAAAGAAATTCACAGCATTCTTTACATTACCTAAACAGACAAAGAAATTCACAGCATTCTTCACATTACATAAAAGGACAAAGAAATTCGCAGCATTCTTTACATTACCTAAAAGGACAAAGAAATTCGCAGCATTCTTTACATTACCTAAACAGACAAAGAAATTCACAGCATTCTTCACATTGCCTAAAAGGACAAAGAAATTCACAGCATTCTTTACATTACCTAAAAGGACAAAGAAATTCACAGCATTCTTCACATTACCTAAAAGGACAAAGAAATTCGCAGCATTCTTTACATTACCTAAAAGGACAAAGAAATTCACAGCATTCTTCACATTACCTAAAAGGACAAAGAAATTCGCAGCATTCTTTACATTACCTAAAAGGACAAAGAAATTCACAGCATTCTTCACATTACCTAAAAGGACAAAGAAATTCACAGCATTCTTTACATTACCTAAAAGGACAAAGAAATTCACAGCATTCTTCACAATACCTAAAAGGACAAAGAAATTCACAGCATTCTTCACATTACCTAAAAGGACAAAGAAATTCACAGCATTCTTTACATTATCTAAACAGACAAAGAAATTCGTTGCTTACTTCACTCTGGTTAAACAGACACAAGATTTAATAAACATCCTTTATTAAATCTTAGTACTTTAAATAAATATATAGTTGTCTATTGTGTTGTTTATAAGTAATATGTCAGTATTTTGATTGTCATTATGAAGGTTTGTCATTTCGTCACACTGTTTACATGTCACAATCAAATACAATGTAATGTACACAATTCCCACAGGAATAAGCAGGAACGCATAAAGAACGAGTAACCAAGGTGAAACAAAGGGCGTGGCAAGGACGCAGAGAATCCTGCAGTCAAGTGGAGAAACAATCAAAATGGCCATCCATGACGACGGCAGCAACACGGTCGATGACTGCTGGGATAACCACTGCTATTACAGACGAGAATTATAGAAGCGAATCATAATATTAGATGAGATAATGCTTGAGTTCGGGAAAGTGGGGAAATACAGGCAAGTCAATCGATGGTGTTGTATAATTGTTAATTCGATATCTTGTCTTAGATCGCTTGTGTGAAAGGTAACGTCTGATGATGTCAAACATGTTTTCTGTGCGGTGATTGGTTGAAAGGTAAAGGAGTGGGGCAGGGGAGTCTTAACTGGTACGTGGAGAAAGGTAAAGGTTAGCTTACTTCTTTGGAAAATTGAGTATTGGTGGGGGGGGGGGGGAGGTGTTAAGAATGCTAGAAAAGATTTTTTTTTTTTAATCTAGACATCATATCCTGGAGGAGAAAGGAAAGGTAACTGATGGGAGTGGATTCGTAGTCAAGTAACAAAGGGAAGATAACTGATGGGAGTGGATTCGTAGTCAAGTAACAAAGGGAAGATAACAAGGAGAACGTTGAGGTGTGGTTGTAAGCATGAGTTGTAAGTCTGTGGTTGTAAGTATGAGTTGTAAGTCTGTGGTTGTAAGTATGAGTTGTAAGTCTGTGTAAGTATGAGTTGTAAGTCTGTGGTTGTAAGTATGAGTTGGAAGTCTGTGGTTGTAAGCATGAGTTGGAAGTAAGTCTGTGGTTGTAAGTATGAGTTGTAAGTCTGTGGTTGTAAGTATGAGTTGTAAGTCTGTGGTTGTAAGCATGAAGCGGAAGCTTTGCTTTATCACACAAACAGACAAACACATAAAAATGATAAATAGATGGGTAGGTAATTTGTAGGCAGACAGACAGACAGACAATAGATAGATAGATAGATAGATAGATAGATAGATAGATAGATAGATAGATAGATAGATAGATAGATAGATAGATAGATAGATAGATAGATAGATAACAGGCACACACACACACACACACACAGATTCTGGATGGATGGACAGACAGACAGAACGCAAACCTGACAATGAGAAAAAATACAAAGAAATGACAAGCTAAACAGAGAAACTAAAATAAACACAATGAGAACTTGTACAAACTGACACACTTACCCTAAAACTCTACATGGGAACAGCCAACAAATAGATGTTCATGCATATTCTAATATACGCAATATATGTTAATGAAGAATCAATACATACTACAATGAAACATGTCAGAAAACATAACACTGACAGCCATATCAGAATCATTGGACAGCAAAATGTTATCAGAGCCTGTTTATTGTTATCTCATAGTGGCATTTTAGTTTTAATTTGGAAAACTATAACATTTCTGGATGAAGATGTTCTGAATCTAGTACATTCCACTTATCCTCTAAACTGATATATTGTGGAAGTGGTTCGAATTTGTGACACCGGACACAAAATCTAATATTTTTAGCTAAAGTATATATTTGTTTCAATATAATATTTTAGTAGCTAATGTTCAAAGCAAAAACATCATTGATTGGCAAATATTAGGGTTTCTGGGGTGCAATATTCAACTTTTAACCACAAAAGTTTTGCAAATGTTAAGATACAGCTTTTTCTAGTCATTGTGAATGTATAACAAATAAAGTATATGTATTTTATCTTCCTGGAAAGATACAAATGAGCAAATGAACTAAACTACGGATGACAAACAACTATGATAATCACCAATATCTGTCATAATTATGTTCTGTTTTTGCGTACACTTTTAAACATCAATCCACTTGTGGTCATTACTTCACATGGCCCTTTTCTGATAGATCAGTACTTGTGTGATTGTGTTTTTTTGTATTTATTTATATTTGTTATATTGTACCCGATGAATGCTTTTGCCGAAACGTTGTAGGTTATCTCGTCTATCCTTTGGTTCAGCTGCTTAATACCATTTTATGTTTTTTTTTTAATTTGAATAAGTTCAATGAAAGTATTGGTCAGCTGGTCAACACGTGTCCATGGCAACATGATGTTTGTTCATCATATGCTGGGCATCTGTACAGCAGGAGTCTGGCAGTCACTTTACCTCTATCACATTCACTTGAGGTTATCATCCTTTCTCCTTCTTCTTTCCTTCCTCATTTGCCTTTCATCATCGAGGGGAGATATAATTTGCGGTCTTTTGTTCTTCTGTTCACCTCTGCTGCTGTTATGTTTCCTAGTGCTTCTAATATTCCATCGATCCATCTTTTGTTCTTCTGTTCACCTCTGCTGCTGTTATGTTTCCTAGTGCTTCTAATATTCCATCGATCCATCTTTTGTTCTTCTGTTCACTTCTGCTACTGTTATGTTTCCTAGTGCTTCTAATATTCCATCGATCCATCTTTTGTTCTTCCGTTCACCTCTGCTGCTGTTATGTTTCCTAGTGCTTCTAATATTCCATCAATCCATCTTTTGTTCTTCTGTTCACCTCTGCTGCTGTTATGTTTCCTAGTGCTTCTAATATTCCATCAATCCATCTTTTGTTCTTCTGTTCACCTCTACTGCTGTTATGTTTCCTAGTGCTTCTAATATTCCATCGATCCATCTTTTGTTCTTCTGTTCACCTCTGCTGCTGTTATGTTTCCTAGTGCCTCTAATATTCTATCAATCCATCTTTTTCATGTTGGACCCTTCGGTCTGGTATTCTTGCAACGTATAAGAGGGCTCTTTGTTTTGTGTTTTGATTACTCTGTCTTTATCACGCGGCCAGACCATTTTATCTGTTGTTTCTCTATATATTCTATGGCGGGGGCTATTCCTATAATTTTTTTTCATTATCTTTTGTATAGTTAAAAATATGATACATCTATCTATTAAGGTCCATTCAGTCAAAAACAATTCATTTCACATCTGTTTGTTTTCATCTAAAAGTGGCATTTTGGTTATAATTTAGGAAATTTTATTTCATTTATGGACAAAGAAACTCACAGTCTAGAACATTGCACTTGTTCTTAAAATTGATATTGTATTGAAGTGGTTTAAATTTGTGTCAACAAACATCAAATATACCATTTTTAGCTCAAGCAAATATTTATGTCTCAATGATACTTTATAACGACCACCAAAATGAAATGTGTCAGACGAATGACAGGAAACAGCTTAAAGGACAGAGTAAGAAACACCAACCTGAGAAAGAAACTCGAAATTGAACCAGCCATCGAATATATAAAGAAACAATAGATAAAATGGTTCGGTCACATCATCATCATCATCATCAAGTACCAGGCCTACTGGCGTAGGTGATCATGTCTCTCCACAACTTTCGATCTCGGCAGCTATTTATCATTTCTGTTGTTGACCTTCTGCCAAGCCATTCTCTTAAGCTGTCTGTTATTTTTTCTCTTTGCTTCCCTCTATCTCTTCATCCCTCAATTTTTCCAGTTGTTCTCTTTTCATTACATGATCAAAAAATGATGATTGTTTCTTCCTAATACTGGAAATTAGCTCTTTTTTGCTTTGACCTCTCTCAGAACATATTCATTACTCTTCTTAGCTGTCCATGGTACTCTCAACATTCTTCTGTAAAACCACATTTCTACAGACTCCAGTGATTTTCTTGTCTGTTGTCCTATATTGTCCATGATTCACATCCATATGTTAAGACTGGCTTTACATAACATAATTCTCCTTCGGTCACATAACAAGACAAAAAGAACTAACAATGACTCAAAGAGCCATAAATAAACACTACGAAAACGCCAGAGTAAGAGGAAGACTGAGAAAGATTTGGATAAAGGGAATACTAGAGTCACTAGGAGGGATAACACCATTAGAGGTCAACAGAAGAGCAAAGAATCACAGATTGTATCTCCTCTCGACACCAACAGCATAGGAGGATGATAGAAGAAGAAGAATGATAACTTTAGCTGTTAAAGTGGTAACAAATAGATCAAAGATTGGCAGGCTCAGAGTTTCAGGGGAGTGAGTTATTTGCGGGTCATCATCATTGCACTCCAAACATCTCAATAGGTGCTCAGATCCCTCCTCAGCAAGTCTCGCGGTGTCCAGAGACTGATGATTCCAGTTCTGTGTTGGTTGATATATCTTCTATATCTTCTTACACGCCCACTAAGTTTCTCATCTCTGGCTGTGCCCATCTTAACTCCCACCTCTTTCACCCGAAAGAGTGATGTGCACTCATGGTTGTTGAAGTTCTGTGCTCTTCCCACATCTGGGAGGCCATTGATGATGTCCACTCGATCCACTGGTTGACCGTCTTCAACGACAACGCAAGGAATGCAGCATCCAATTTTAACCGAAAGTCACAAATGAGAAAATCAACAAATGTATCAGTGATAAACAACTTCTGCGCAACTGGCGATAGAATTATTTTGTCTGGTAGGCCTATACCTGTTGTTCTATACTCCAAATGTTGACAACACAGCTATTGGACTCCTCATAAGTTCTACTTTAATCTGGAGGGAGCAAGTGTTGGGGTGTAATGTACACTCTCACAAGGTATAATGACAGCTTTACAAAAATGGCGCTGTGTTCCTTTTTGTAAAGCTGTCACCATACCTTATAGGAGTATACGTTACACCCCGCCACTTGTCCCAGGCTACCAGTTTTAATACAGCACTGTAATTATTTTCTATCACATACTTTCATCTGGCTGGTACTGTTTAGTAAATACTTGAAATTACAGCAGCCCTTACATGACTAAAACAAGAGCTGCAATAGCTCAGTGGTTAGTGAACTAGACTTCAAAGGACAACAGGTTAGGTTCGATCCTGATCAATGGCTGCCGAGTTCACCCAGCCTGAAATGGGTACCTGATTATTTTCTGGGAAAGTGAAGCTGCACGGGCATAATACCAACCACATTACCCCAAAAATCATGCACTGAAGGTCTATAAAAATTATGGTCACTATCACCATATTCCCTATACACCACTTGGCGTGACGGGGTTCTTTACTTACACAGCTAAAACCTATTAGGAAAGAAGAATGTCGCTGTTGGTTCTCAGGTATGGATGGTCTAATGTTTGTATACCACCACAGTAAATGAGAATGTTTAACTTTGTGGTTTCTTCGACCCTCCCCTGGGCTCTGGGTAGATCTAATGTCTAGCCCTTGCAGTTGGAAATAAAAAAAAGAGTAGGCCAAAAAATGGCAGCTTCTTCTACCTTTCAGCTCCCTGTGGAGCATAGGTCTTCAACAAACACTTTCCAAGCCGTTCTGTTTCTTCCTATTCTTTTAGGATCATTTCATGTCCTCCCCATCATCTCCATCTCTTCATCTTGTCTTCTTCCCTGGAGATCCCAGAAAAGGGCCTGTTGTGTAATACTCTCAGTTGGCTTCTGCAGTGTGTGTCCTATCCAGTGCTATTGTCTTCATTGTATCTCTTTGTCTACTGGTATTTATCTGGTACTGTCCATAATTCTACATTAGTAATTTTTGTCCTGCCATTTTCATCCTTTTATTCTGTACAAGCATCCGTTAATGAAGGTCTGAATTTTCATGATTGTCATTTTTGTTGTTCTCCATGTTTCACAGCCACATAATAGGACTGGCTTAACATTGGAGTTGAAATATTTTTTTTTATTTAACCTAATTTCTTTGGATTTCCAATGTTTCTTAGTACATCAAAGGCTCCTCTTGCTTTTTGTATCCTCATTTTGGTATCATTCTGTTCCTCCGTCTTTGTCTATTACTGCCGAGATATATGTAGGATTGTACATCTAGTGGAGATATTTCTCCTATTGTTATCTGGTTATTGCCAACTGCATTAATTCTCATAATTTCATCTATCTATTTATTTTGAGTCCCAGCTGTTGTGATCTCTCATCAAGTATGCTAATTTTTATCTTGCGTCTGTTTATGATTATGTGATAGGAGAGCTACGTCATCAGTAAAGTCTAAATCATTAAGTTGCTTGGCCAGTGACGACTCAATTTATATTGTTCTGAGTTATTTTCATAATCCAATCTATGGCCAGTAGAAAGAGAAATGGAGATAGAAGGCATCCCTGCCTTACTCTTGTTCTTATTTCAAATGCTTCTGTAAACTGCCCTTCGTGCACACTACATTTCATTCCTTCATACATTGTTCTTATCAGGTTAGGTTAATAAATTTTATGGGTTTTCCCATAATGACTCGGCAACTGCCAAAGCATTCTCTCATCTAAACTATCAAATACCAGCTGTCTGGGCAAAATTGATAGGAAAATATCTACTCAAAAATGGAAACAACTATTGATAGTATGTTATATATATATTGAAGTTATGTAGATGAAATGTTATCTTAAGGATTTGAGTATATCTTACCATGATCGTATCACAAATGAAAAACCTCGCAAAAAAAAGATAAAATAAATAGAGTAGACTCTTAATAATGCTGAAGACCTTCGGCAAAAACTTAATAATAAAAAAAATTCCTCCATTTTAAAATAAATTTATCAAACTGAAACAAATATGTGAGGTCGTCTTGATGACTTAGAACACCAAGAAGATAATAACGGTGTCGAAAAATTTATCCTGAAAAATCTTTGCAGCACCATTTGGTGAAAGGCTATTGGAAAGATGAAACAGAAGAGTTTACTGTCTTATTGCAAGCAATAATAAATTAAGTAAGTGCCAACTGTTTAAATACTGTACCTACTCTTTCAGTTTCAAGTATATAAAGGTTTAACTGGGATTTTTGTTATTCTGGATTTGCCATTTCCTATTCATTCTGGATAATCAAGAGTCTACTGTAATCGGACTACATAATGATCTTTTGACTATTGTGAAGAAACGCAAAATTAAATGGCTTGGCCATGTATCATTGGCTTGGCAAAGACCATTCTAAAAGGAACTGTGAAAAGAAGAGAGATAGACAGAGAAAGAGATGGGAAGATAACATTGAAGGAGTACTGGTAGGTCTCAAGGCAAGACGTCGGTCTTGAGACTAGCTGAAGCAGCAATGTCTTTCAGAAGCCTTGAGAAGTTGTGGAAATCAAAACTCATCAGCACAAACACAAAATTTAGACTATTCAAATCAAATATACTATCAACCCTTACATATTCATGCAAGAGCTGGAAAACAACAAGAAACAGAAACAGAGTAGAACGCATTTAAAAATAAATGTATAAAGAAAATACTTGGAATAGCATTGGATGAATTCAAAACAAACAAGGAAATTAGAGAAATCACCAATCAACCACTAATATCATCAGTAATCAAGAAAAGGTGTTGGACATATATCAGACATATGAAGAGAAGAGAAAATAACCGAATAGCAAAGCAAGCCCTCAAGTGGGAAACAACAGGTAGGAGGAAAAGAGGCTGACCCAGAGAGACACTGAGAAGAACATTGATCAGGGAGGCAAAGGCAATAGAAATCGGCTCCCTCAATGAGATCGAGGGATCTGCACTTGCACAGAACAGTGACAAATGGCGAAATTTGATAAAAGATCATTGCAAGGATGAGACTGCTAGAAAGAAATTTAGAAAAAGAGTATCTCAGCCTATGCCTTATGGGCCGGCCACGGCTTGAAAGGTCGATAGATATAACAGTCCTTTAATTTGATTTACACTTTGTTAAATCTGAATTATGAAGAAAATGTACATAGAAATTTTAAATGAAAAACTTAATTTTCATATCAGAAAGTTCTGACCACAACAAGTTAAAGAGTAAAGGGTGTTGGTGTCCATATTTTTCAATGACACATTTTATGAGTGATGTGGTTCGTATCAAGCCAGGCTACCCTAATTTTATTTTCAAAAAAAAAAAAAGAAAACTCTGGTACCAATTTTCAGAGGCTGGGTGAACTATGAAGCCACGTTTGTCCAAGAATGATCTCACTACACATCAGGGAACTGAATCAGGACTTATGTATACAAGGACACATGCACTTTTACAGGACCATGAACAAACAGACAACAGATAATACAGAGAACAATAGGTAGCCCAGATCAGAACTTGAACCCATTTTCATCAACGTTTATGACACTAGAGAGATCTGCACTTCAGCACAATTCTAGCTTGTTATCCCCCCCCAAAAAAAAAAAAGAATAATCCGCTGAGAGATCATTCACATTGATTAACATGACGAATGCATTGGATCGCAGCACCAGCAGCAGGAATTCATTTATAGATACAATTGTATTGTGAGTTCCCTATTATCATGTATAAGCTGAACACACAAATAGGCTACAATACTTGTGTTGTACATACAAGGCATGACAACACATGTAATAGTTTCCAGTGGTTAGTGTGCCCACTTTTCAGACCAGAAGGGCCCGGATTCAAACCTTAGAAGTGGCAGATTCTATTTGGGACTGACAAGGCTCTGAGGTTCATTCAGCCTTTAAAAATGGGCACAAGGGATTTTTCTGTGATATAAAGACGGCCTGGCATTATACCGACCACATCACCCAAAAATGTGCTTTAGACATGGAAAAATATTTATATATTTTTTTTCTCTCCTTCCCTTAATTTTACAAGTTGTCACAATAAATTTTCCTGCTGTTCTTTTATCATTAGTAAGTAAAAGTAAAGGTTCCCTCCATGCCTTGCTAGGCGTATGGGACATGTGGTGTTAGTGACCATATTTTTCTATGACCACAGCACATTATTAGGTGATGTGGTGGGTATCACACCAGGCCACCTTTACTTCCCCAAAAAAATCTCTTTTATCACTAGATGATTTTAAAAAATAGGAAATGTAAAGTCAGCAAAAATGAACCAAATTAAAAAATAAGTAAAAATGTGAACAACATACAAGTTAACATGAAAGAATGGCAGAGAATAAGACATCCCATTGGATAATGTGTGCACTTAACAATAGGAGCAAGACTGCAGCAAGAAATATTAAGGGTCTCATAAAAATGAATTAAAAGATAGACATTACTACAATTCTCTTCAGTAACCATTTTTACAATCTAGTGAATATAGCTGAAAATTCTTACTCATATCCTACGACACATCAATGGATGACTTCATTTTTTTTAAATAAATAAAACCAAATTAAGCACTACATTGTACCATTTTCTTCTTAATTCACCTACACTTGTTATAATTTTGTTGGAGTAATTTTTAAAAAATGTATACACAACAAGACTTTTTCTGGAGTCCCCAGGAGAGGAGAAAATGAGGAAGGCCAAAATATACTTGGAGAAGGCAGGTCGAAGCAGAGATGAAGAAGACATGGAACAATCTTAATAGAATGGAAAGAAACTGGATGGCTTAGAAAGTTTTTGTTAAAGACCTATACTTGGCAGGGAGTTGAAAGGAAGGAGATTCATTTTTTTGTTATGCACTGTTTAATTACAAACTAATCTATCAGAGTCATTTAGATTCTACACTTCAAACGCAACTACCACCAACAATACCAAACATAACCAGTCCTTCATTTCAGACTCACTTAATAGTGAATCAAGGAACACTAAAGAATTAAATGAAAGGCAAACACTGTTAATCCTGCATTATCTCCCCTGAAATATGTTGTCATAACCGCCTACAGCTTCACTTCGGGGAGACAAACTAAATTAATGTCCATTCCTACAGGCATAGGCATTATTTAAAGCTGTGTGCTCACTTGGTGGAAGTTAAAATGAAGTTATTCATAATTACACAAGGAGATTCATACTTTCTATGGGAACTTACTTCACAGAAAAAGTATGAAAATATTGTGATACTGAAACATGGGTGTTTTACATCTTGCTGCAGTTAGAAAAATCTAGTATTTTAAGGCCTTTGGCGTCTTGACAAATGGTTGGTAGCAAAGAATAATTATAAATAAATAATTATTTATAATGATTGCTTGCTTTAATAATTATGGATTTTAATTCGTTTGCAGTGATACTGGGGCCTTCGACTAATTACAACTAACTACTACTAATAATCATGATAAGTCAGTAGTTTGGTAAAATATTTAATGTCTTATGTTTATGCTGGATGCTGTTTTTGCTGAACAGCTTATCTCATGGCTGACTCTTCCATCGTAACCTAATTCATCTACACACAGCAACAACAAAAACACAGAAAACAATAGTGCAGCCGAACCCAGGATAAAACCTTGACCCTTTGGCACACCACAACAAAATCAGAATGTTCTCCATCACCTTTTATCACTGTAAAGTATAACCAAACTATTTTTCACTGTGATCCCCTCCAGCACCTTTCTCCCTTTAGCCAGATTTACCACAGCTTCACATTTCTACATCTATCCCCTCCCACCAAGTATAATTCACAAGTTGATGACACACAATCAATATTTCCATAACAGTTCAATTTTGATAAGTGATGGCCATGGTGCCATTCACCAACAGAGCTAAAAGCTGTCAGTAAATCATAGCTGATGCTGTGTGCCAAGCTCTGTGAACCAAACTATCCAAATTCGAAAACACCTCTTCACTGTGCCCCTAAAAACAAGCTAACTAGTCTAGTCTGCCTAAGTGAGCGGGATCAAGAGAGAGGGCAAACTGGTACTCAAAAATTAAGTGCTGATCTTGGATGTGTTAGGCCAAAGGCACAAATATCAAAGTTCTACTATTGTGCTGAAGTTGGATGTGTTGGGCTGAAAGGCACAAATATAACAGTTATACTACAAACCACATCACAATGCAGACACGTCCACTTAAAGTCCTTTTAAGGACGGATGACAAAGAGGAATTCTACAGTCTACGAATACTCTAGAATACTTTAGTCATCGGGCGAACGCAAGCAAGCAAAGTTCTACTACAAACCACCACATACACGCCCTATTGATGCGCTCTAAGGGTGGATAATGAAGAGGTTTATTCTTGTAGTCATTGTGTGAACTTCTGTATGATTTCAAGAATAGAAGTTCAACAAAAGGTACTCTTCTAGTTAAGGTTGTGTGCAATAGCAACTACATTTAACCAAATAAACCAACAATAGAAGTTCAACAAAAGGTACTCTTCTAGTTAAGGTTGTGTGCAATAGTAACTACATTTAACCAAAAAAAACAACAATAGAAGTTCAACAAAGGTACTCTTCTAGTTAAGGTTGTGTGCAATAGTAACTACATTTAACCAAATAAACCAACAATAGAAGTTCAACAAAAGGTACTCTTCTAGTTAAGGTTGTGTGCAATAGTAACTACATTTAACCAAATAAACCAACAATAGAAGTTCAACAAAAGGTACTCTTCTAGTTAAGGTTGTGTACAATAGTAACTACATTTAACCAAATAAACCAACAATAGAAGTTCAACAAAAGGTACTCTTCTAGTTAAGGTTGTGTACAATAGTAACTACATTTAACCAAATAAACCAACAATAGAAGTTCAACAAAAGGTACTCTTCTAGTTAAGGTTGTGTGCAATAGTAACTACATTTAACCAAATAAACCAACAATAGAAGTTCAACAAAAGGTACTCTTCTAGTTAAGGTTGTGTGCAATAGTAACTACATTTAACCAAATAAAAAAAAAACAATAATAAATCTATATATACAAACACATATAAGGCACTCAATGATGATGATATACAAACAAACACATTATAGGTCTACTCTAATCAGGTTTTAAAACCATAGACAGCTAAAAGTGAGTAGTAAGGACATTCCGAAATAGGTCAATGTAAAATGAAGGCTTATTAGGAACATCATATTGAAACATTCACCATTTTGGGACATATAATGAGAAGGGAAATTTTGCACCTTTGCGCTGCCGAGGCCCGAAAGGGAGTAAAGAATAGTGGCGCTGTACCCTACCAGGCATGTTCGTAAGAGGCGAGAAAAAAGAGTTGGGCATGGGACTGGCTATCCCATACTGTAAAAAATTAAAGCCGAAAAAACTTCACAAATATGGAGAAGTCAAAGAGAGAAAAAGTAAATCCGCCATCCAGGAAAGAGAAGGGCTCTCTGTCTAAGAGAATGTATGAAGGAACGAAATGTAGTGTGGTGCATGAAGGACAGCTTACAGAAGCATTTGAAATAAGAACAGGAGTAAGGCAGGGATGCCTTCTGTCTCCATTTCTCTTTCTACTGGCCATAGATTGGATTATGAAAATAACTCAAAATAACAGAAATGGAATCCAATGGTCACTGACCAAACAACTTGATGATTTAGACTGCTGATGACATAGCTCTCCTATCACACAGTCATCAACAGTTGCGGGATAAAATGAGCATACTTGATGAGTGATCACAACAGCTAGGACTGAAGATTAATAGAGATAATACCAACATTATGAGAATTAATACAGCTGACAATAACAAATAAAACTAGGAGAAATACCTCTATTAGATGTACAATCTTACATATATCTGGGCAGTAATATAGATAAAGAGGGAGGATCAGAAAATGATACCAAAATAAGGATATCAAAAGCAAGAGGAGCTTTCATTGCTCTGGGAAACATATGGAAATCCAAAGAAATTAGGTTAAATACAAAAATAAAAATTTTAAACTCAAATGTTAAGGCGGTCCTATTATATGGCTGTGAAACATGGAGAACAACAAAACTGACAATCACAAAGATACAGACTTTCATTAATGGATGCTTACGCAGAATAAAAGGATGGAAATGGCAGGACAAAATCACTAACATAGAATTATGGAAATGTACCAGTCAAACACCAGTGGATAAAGAGATACAGCGAAGATGATGGCGCTGGATAGGACACACACAACGGAAGCCAACTGAGAGTATTACACAACAGGCCCTTTTTTGGAATCCCCAGGGGAAAAGACAAAGAGGAAGACCAAGGAATTCTTGGAGAAGACAGATAGAAGCAGAGATGAAGATGATGGGGAAGACATGGAATGATCTTAAAAAAATGGCAAAAAACAGAACGACTTGGAAAGTTTGTTGAAGACCTATGCTCCACTGGGAGCTAAAAAGGTAGAAGAAGAAGAATGAGAAGGGAATAATATACTGTGGCAATCATCATCATCATCATCATGTAGTGCCTTCTCCGCAACGAAGGTTGGCTACCATGGATCGTCATTCTATTCTGTTTCCTGCTTTGATGGTGCAGGCTGTCATAGATTGACTTGTCCATCTTTCGATGTTACTCATCCATGTTAGTCTTGGTCAGCTTCTGCCTCTTTTACCTTGTATTTTCCCATCCAATATTACTTTTAGTAGGCTGTTGTGTCTTTTAACATGCCCCAAAAATGTCATTTGTCTTGTCTTAATTGTATTAGTAGTTCTCTTTTTATTTTCAGTTGTTTTAAAACTTCATCGTTTGTTTTCTTGTCTTTCCATCCAATTCTACCTATTCTTCTATCAATCCACATTTCAAAGGCTTCAATTTTCTGTTCTGTTTTCTTGTCTAATGTCCATGTTTCTGCACTATACAGGAATATTGAAAAGATGTAACATTTTGCCATTCTTAGTTTCAGCCCTGCTGATATTTGTTTTGTTGTTAGTATATTTTTCATGGCATTAAAATTACTTTTTACCATACCTTTTCTTTTGTTTATTTCAATTTTACATTTTCCATCATTGGTTATAGTATGTCCCAGGTGGTTGTAACTCTGGACTGTCTCCAGATGTATTCTCTCAACTGTGATATTTAATTGTAGGTCTTGAGAATTTTCTGTGTGAATTTTTTTACTGTGGCAATAGGAAAAAGGAAATAAGTGACAGAAGGAAACATATAGAGACGAAAATAGCAGTTAGTATTAAAGGAATTATATGGCAGATCAATAATAAAAAAAAAAAATAACTGTTAAGATAAAAAGTTATGTAGCGACATGGTCACCTGTGCCAGCAGGAACAATGCTTGATGATGATGGTTTTGAAAGAATAGTGGAGCTATGTTATCCATTCTAAAGAATTAATTGAAAGGCTAACGCTGTTAATCCTGCAATATCTCCCCTCAAATATGTTGTCATAACCAACTACTAACTTCACTTAAGGAAGACTAAATGAAGAGAACAAATCCAAATAACTCAAAGATCTCAAACATTTACATATTAATCTTCTTCTTTCATTCCTTATTTGCATCTCGAAGTCCATGGGAGATATAGTTTGTGGTATTTCACTCTTCTGCTGGCCTCTGCTGCTGTTATGTTTCCTAGAGTTTCTAAGATTCCATAAATGCATCTTTTTTTGTGGTGAACCTTGGGTCTGGTGTTCTCGGAATGTTTATTGAAGATACGTGTTGTGATCTTTCTGCCTTATCACATGGCCAAACCATTTTATCTGTTCTTTCTTTATGTAATCAATGACAACAATTATACTTAGCTTTTATCGCAGTTCTTTATTTTTTATCTTATCTCTCAGGCTGTTTTCTATCATGCGTCTAACACATTTAATTTTGGTAGTGGTTATTTTTCTTAATGTTTTTGAGTGTTTAGTACATTTTAATCAAATAATTTAAATACTTACTTTTCTCAAAAGCAATTTTTACTATGAAAATAGATGTTTCCTAGATAATACTTGCAAAGTTCATATTAAATGTTCCTTTTAGTATCTATCAGGTTAGTGTTTCTAGCAAACAATGTTAACTGTGCAACTTGTTATTTATTTACTAAAATGTTTAAAGAATACTTGAAGGTTGGAAACTTTAACAAATGTAAAATGACATTGAGCTTGGATTGTGAATGTATGCATACACATCATACATGTATGTGTGTGCGTGAGGAATTAAAGAGATAAATGGCAATGCAGACAATGGAAAGGCTTTGATGCTAAAAATACTTAAAAGTTGCACTATAATTTTGACATGAAAGAAACTTTCAACATGACTGAAAGATCAGAAACATTACTTTATTGTTCAGTAGACAGGGATAATCACCAATTGTACAACAAGCAAACTACATAATTACTTATATCTTTCAGGTGGGGCCGGGTGGTCTAGAAGGCAAGTCATCAACCTCTGGACAAAAAGGCCTTGGTAATCAATCTCTACAACATAATCAATCTCCACAACATCATCAATCTCCACAACGTCATCAATCTCCACAACGTCATCAATCTCCAAAACATCATCAATCTCCACAACATCATCAATCTCCACAACATCATCAATCTCCACAACATCATCAATCTCCACAACTGGTGGTGGCAATTTTTAAAAAATCAAATCTGTAATTTCTTCATGGCTTTACCCTCCCCTTCCCTGGCCTCTGGGTAGTATTATCTGATGTCTAGCTTCTAGCTCTCTTGGGTAAAAGCAAAAAACATTAGGTCTCATGTGCACTCTGCACATGTTAAAGAACACTTAACATTTGCAAATTGAAAAGAGTAGGCCAGAAATGGCTGCTGGCCAGACAAAATTGAAAGCAAAATATAACCAGAATGTCAAAACTGTTGATAAAAATGAGAGTACAATCTTGCAGTCGAGGAATATCTGCCTTTATGGTGAGGAACACGTGAGCACATGGCCACTGGTGTGAAAAATAAAGGAAAAATATCATATTCACACAAAATTAAATCCCTAGGAAGTATAATGTATATTCAGTGAGATAAATGTTATAGAAAAAGGAAGACATGCTGAATAAAACAGAAATTATTCTAAGACAGCTGAGAAAAAAAACACAAATACAGTGTATTGCAATGACTGTTGAACTAGCTAAATACATTGATATTGTTTTGTGTGTTTAAAGACATAGCCCTGCTAGTTATTTATTTCATTCCCTTGTTTGTATTCAAAGAAGACTTTTAGGATTTACTATTTATTCTGCTTTCTAGGATTTATGTGCTAAAACTTTATTTAGGCTATCTGGCTTATTTCTTAGAAATTCTCGATCTATTGTCTGGACTACTCACGAGCTTCTGACAAAGAGATAGCTGATATGACTTGCTTTGTGGGGGAGCCAGCCGTGGGAAAATTGAAGCCTGATTCTCATTGATTGTTTTTGAGAGAGTTACTGTGAAAGTTACTGTAATAGTAGCAACAAAGAAAAAGACATCACCACAAAGCACAATAAAGACAAGTGGAGCAATTTAACTTCAGATAGTAGATGTACAATAGAGGTGAGATGCAGAAGGGCTCAGGCAAAAGCAGCTTTCCAAAAAAAATGAGGAAGATACTGTGCAATCCATTTTTTACAATAGAAACAAGAGAAAGAGTTCTTAAGTGTTATGTAGAACCAGTCTTAACATATGGATGTGAATCATGGACAATAGGACAACATGCAAGAAAATCACTGGCAGCTGTAGAAATGTAGTTTTACGGAAGAATGTTGAGAATACCATGGACAGTCAAGAAGAGTAATGAAAACATTCTGAAAGAGGCCAAAGCAAAAAGAGAGCTAATTTCAAATATTAGGAAGAAACAATCATCATTTTTTGGCCATGCAATGAGAAGGGAACAGCTGGGATATATTGTGACAACTAAAAAAAATGAGGAACAAAGAGATAGAGGGAAGCAAAGAAAAAAGATACCAGACAGCTTAAGAAAAGCAAACATCAGATATGATAAATAACAGTCAATCTTGAAAGTTGTGGAGAGACATGATCACCAAAGCCAGCAGGCATGGAACTTTTATGGTGATGACAGTGAAAGATGAAGATGTAACATGTTACCCTAGGAATAGAGATTTAAGCTGGATGGGCGAAATGAAAGGATAGAGTAACAGTATATATATAGGTCAGTGTACATGAGCTACAGAAACCATTAGTATGCATATTTTGAGTCATCTATCAGCACAAGTAATCAGCATAAAAGGTTCTACCTATAGTGCAGTAGGGTTGATTCCAGTTATTAGTTCATTTCTTTTGTGAAGATCTCTATACTCAAAGAAGACCTTTAGAATGACGGGTTATTTCTTTTTGTGGTTTCTCTGTACTAAAATCCTTTACAATGTTTTGCTATTTCTGGTGTGTTGCTCAGTATACACAAAAAAAGACCTTTAGAATGACATTTCTTGTGTGTTATTTTCTTCACTAAAAGAGGACATTAAGATAGCTAGCTTAAGTGTTATTTCTTTGTACTTTTGGTGGCCAGTATTGTATTTATGCCAAAATTGTAGCATATTTTACTTATTGTAACATCTTTATTTGTTTAAGATACAGCGTGTACTATAAAATGCCCAGAAAGTAGTGCACATCAGTTACCTGTGTATGATATGGTGGACTATCCAAAAGAACAAAAAGCCCCAATATCAACTCCTCATTAGCAGATAACTCAGATGTGAAAGTACTGATGTCATCGCTGAGTTCCACGCTCTGAAAAAAAGCACAATAATAACGCATGTGTCAGTTTAAAAACAAAATGCACAATGAAAATAACATATAACAGGAACTAAAGTACCAATATCAACACAAGACACACAATGAAAATAACATAACAGGAACTAAAGTACTGCCTTAAAAACTAGACACAACCATAAAAAGTGCACAATAAGAACTAATATTCTAGTTTAAAACAAATGACACATTAAAAACTAATGTACTGGTTTAGACAAACAGAACACCATGAACAATAAACAATAAGTTTGAATAAGAATTAACACAGTAGTGTATTCAAAAGGCACATCATAAAAAATGAACAACATTAGAAGTAGTGTAAACACAAGACATACCACAAACATATGTAAAATGAGAACTAATGTAAGGTAAAATAAGTAACTGAACAACTTTATAATGAAAGAGCATGCATGTTTCTGCTTTATGTTTAAAAAACCAAAGCTTATTTGTGATCACAGACATTTTCTTTTAGCCGCCATCTTGTCTTCCCTGGTTCTTGATCCTTCTGTTAGACGTTACATATGGGCTTGTAGTGTTTTTTGCTGCCCATCTTTATTCTGGACAAGATGTTTGATCTTACCTAATGAGTATATGCCTGCCAACTTTGCTTCTCTTATAAGCGTTCTTTTTTAGTGTCTCTTTAGGTCCTCCTCTTTTTTTCTGCATCCTGATGTTTCCACATAAGAGCCTGTTTTGGAATTCTCTTGTTGTCTCTTTTTAACAGCAAAATGTTCAACATATATAAAATTGACAAGGCTGGAGGTGCATTACAACACCAACTTCTGTTTATTTACACCAGTCTAATTGAGTACATAAGTCTTGAATACTTATCTTCTTATTCTAAGTTACACATGATGTCAAATCTACTTGGCGGTTTGAACAGTCGCGTACTCACAAAATCATAAATGGAATATTGACACAAACTCAAAAATAGATTACATATCACAATCCTATTGAGTATATGAATTACAAACATCCTGGAGATCTTAAATGTTTCACAGTTTTTGTCCAGGCTATCTCTACTCAGTTTCCGAGGTAATCCTATGATCGGTGAAGCTTTTCACGTGTCATGTATGTTCTGGCTAGACTATCTTCCTCTAGCTCATTAGTTCTGTCTTTCTCTCAGTGTGCTTGAGAGTGAGTTTCTCTCTCCACGCATTTCTTTGTCTCTGATTGACTTAGCTTATTGTAATTCCAGCGTGTTCTTCGACTTTTCTCTTGTCAATTGCTCTTCTAAGCTCTGGTCTCTGGCTGACCTAGCTGAATGCCATTCTGGCAGATATCTCTACCTCAGCTTTCTAAGTGAAAGTTTTGGTCTCTAAGTATTCAACTTCTAAGTGAAAGTTTTGGTCTCTAAGTATTCAGCTTCTAAGTGAGAGTTTTGGTCTCTAAGTATTCAACTTCTAAGTGAGAGTTTTGGTCTCTAAGTATTTAGCTTCTAAGTGAGAGTTTTGGTCTCTAAGTATTCAACTTCTAAGTGAGAGTTTTGGTCTCTAAGTATTCAACTTCTAAGTGAGAGTTTTGGTCTCTAAGTATTTAGCTTCTAAGTGAGAGTTTTGGTCTCTAAGTATTCAACTTCTAAGTGAGAGTTTTGGTCTCTAAGTATTTAGCTTCTAAGTGAGAGTTTTGGTCTCTAAGTATTCAACTTCTAAGTGAGAGTTTTGGTCTCTAAGTATTTAGCTTCTAAGTGAGAGTTTTGGTCTCTAAGTATTCAGCTTCTAAGTGAGAGTTTTGGTCTCTAAGTATTCAGCTTCTAAGTGAAAGTTTTGGTCTCTAAGTATTCAGCTTCTAAGTGAGAGTTTTGGTCTCTAAGTATTCAACTTCTAAGTGAGAGTTTTGGTCTCTAAGTATTCGGCTTCTAAGTGAGAGAGCATTTCTTTGTCTCAGGTTGACTAGGCTTATTGTCATATCTGGGAGATATCTCCCTCATATGTCTGAGCTTTCTGCTCCATCTGAGGGTTCCAGGCTCTCAGCCCTTCTAAGGGCCCGGACTAACACCCTCTCTGCATTACCTGACCAGTCTCTCTCTTGCTCTCTGTGCTAAGTGACTGTGTTCTAAGTCTGGGTTTAAATATAACTCTTATTTCTGGTCCTTGCTTTGTTTGTCCATTTTCCTGCGTTTTTCTCTGCTGACGTAGCATCTGCCGCCTACGCCCATCTGGTCCATCTTAACCTATTTCTATAATCTCCACTCACTCGTGACCTTGACCACCTGATCTGCCGTAGTTATTTTTAACCATTTTTCTCTGGTCTCAGCAACCATCTAAAAATACATTGCTATGACCTTGACTTTAATAATGTCCCTGTCCCCTTCTACATCTTCTCAGCATATGTCCGACATATGCCCATCTTCTTTCCTTAATTGTAGATGAGATCTTTCGCTGCATGGTCATTTCTTTTATTTAAATATTAGTCTTGAGTTCATTCCACTGTACTTCTTCTTCTTCTTCTTTTCTCTTTTCACTGATACCTAAAAGGTGTTGTGGTTTATATCATTCGTCGTTCTTGAGCTGCTCGAACTGTCTGAATTAGTGACTTTCCTTTGTTGTTACATGTCTCTGTCACTGCATCTATCCATCTTCTTCTGGGTCTTCCTCTTGGTCTTTTTCCATGCATTCTCGAGAAGAACGCCCTTGATGGTGATTGATAAGGATTCATTCTGACCAGGTGGCCAAACCATTTAAGTTGTTGTTCTATATATTCCTGGCAGGGTTTTGTTCCTACTATTTTTTTCTTATGGTTTCATTTGGTATTCTATCTCTTCTTGTGTTGTTTGTTACTTTTCTCAAGCATCGCATCTCACATGTATTGATCTTTCTTAAATGTGATTTAGAAAGGGTCCATGTTTGGCTTTCATAGCACAAAGTTGGTATAAAAATGTTATTTATCATTTGTTGTTTAGTTGGCATAGAAATGTTTGGATGTCTTAGCAATGGTGAAAGCTGGTATGTGACAGCATTTGCTTTTTTGTATTCTCATGTCAATTTCTCTGTCTAGTTTTCCATCTTCTGTGAACATTGTGCCTAAATACTTGAATTCCTCTACTTGTTTTATTTCTTTATCTTTGATCTTAATGTTTAATGGGTGTCTTAATTTGCTTATTCTTATAGCCTCTGTTTTTGCTGTATTAATTTTCATACTGTAGTTTGTGCAGCTTTTATCTAGAGATGTTAAATGCTATTGTAGCAGGTTTTCATCCTCATATATTAGGCATTGGTCACCTGCGAAGTTGATGTTGGAGTTTTCTACCTCTATGTTATTATTTGATTTTTCCTTATTGTGGTTGTTTCCAGATTTATTTTGTCCATATATATATGATGAAGAGGAGTGGTGAGAGGACGCATCCTTGTCTTACACCTGTTGTAACCTGAAACCATTCTGACAGACCTTCCGATGTTCTAACGGCACTTTGACTGTTTTTATATAATGCCATTATATTTTCTAGTAGTTGTCCTGCTACCCCGTAGGTTTCTAAAGTTTGCCAAAGTTTGTTCCTGTCCACACAATCAAACGCTTTTTCCTGATCTATAAACACTATATTTAGGTTTCTGTCATATTCTATTGTTTTTTCACATAGTTCTCTCAATGTAAATATAGCATCAGTACAGCTTTTGCCTTTTCTGAATCCGAATTGATTATTACTTAATTGGGGTTCTATTATGTATATTACTCTCCTCTCCAATATTTTAGCATACATTTTACCAACTTGACTCAATAGGGATATTCCTCTGTACATTTCACACTCCCTTTTGCTTTCTTTATTCTTCCAAAATAGGATAATGATAGCTTTTTGCCAATCGTCTGGGACTTTTCTTTCTTCCCAAGCCATATTGAATATTATATTAAGCCAATCTATAGCTGTTTCCTTACAGGCTAGTAGCATTTCTGTTGTTATTCCATCTATACCAGCTGCTTTGTTCTTTTTATTCTGTTTCAATGCCCATTCCACTGTACACAGAGTATTTTTCTTAGGCATTTGTCTTCAAAAGCATTTATGTTCAGTCTCTTTTAATGTTTTCCAGCATTCCCTGGTTACGGACCACAGATTTAGTTAGCGAGTGGCTAACACAAATGTGGCTTCTTGTGGAAGAGCAACAAAATCTCTTCATTGGACTCATGACTGACTTAAAGTACCTCACAATCTGCCAACCATTTCTTTGCTTAACACCATAGGCTGGCTTGGTTTTATGAGAACCAATCACATTACAAACTTCAGCATTGTCCAAGTTTATATATTTTTTTTAATGAATTAACATTTCTCAAATCTATTTTTAAAGGAAAAAGGAATATTTTTTCATCAACTTCATCACAGCTAAGAAAAAAACTCACCATTGGTACCCCATGTCTATCTATCTATCTATCTGGTCTACACTAAATCACTGCTACCTCCCAATGGCATCTATTTCACCTTCCCCTCAGAATCCATTACAAAGCAACTCTTGTGACTGGTTATCCTCCTCTCAATACAGGAACTACTCAACCACAGCATTTACCCACTATCATCAGTTGCATTACTTCTTGGTTGTACTACAAGATACATACACACATAATATAAAACATAATTTGGCTAGTGTTACTAGATACACATTAAGTGAAATGTTACAAAATGCTCTATTGAAATAATTTTTTGGAACATATGCAGCAATTTTCAAGATATTAATGAATGAATGCAGCTGCTGTACTTTATTTCACTATTTTTATAATTAATTTACTGGTGCATATTTAAAAACAATGGATATTTTAATTTAGCATCCATTCAAACATAAGTGAGCACAATTTGAAAGAGATCTGCAGAGGCACATCATGTCTAATAATAATTTAAGGGGAGAATCTTTGCTTAAGAAATCAAAGCGCTGGCAATATTTTATTGTCAAATCCCACACCTATAAATATCTTTGCTTTTTCCAGTACTTGAAAATTAATTTACAGGTTTATATTTAAAAACAATAGATCTTTAAATTCAGTGCCCATGAAACTAAATGTGCGAAATTCTGAAAGTGATCTGCTTAAGGGGTCAAGGCAAATAAATGCATAAATACAGCTTTAACCATACTATTTCTTTTTCTATTTCTTCTCTCACCTACCCATTAAGTTGCACCTAAATAAATGATACAATTACAGGAGACTATCAGCTTGAAAATAATTATGCCACCCCATATAACACTGAATCCTGTAAGGGCAGATTTCTTCAGTGTTCAAGTCTTATGATTATGCGAACTTGAGTCTTGTTCCTGTTTCATGATGAAGTGGTAAGAATAACAGACACAAGAGTCTGATGCAGGAGTTTTCCTTCAGTATTGTGGATATTGTTACAGTTACTCGAAGGCCCCAGTATCACTGCAAACAAATTAAAATCCATAACTGCTCAAATGCCCGTGCCAGTGGAATCGTCCAAATTAAAACTCACCTAATTGAAGGATCCAAACAAAGAAATGCAGCTACAGTCCCCATCATAACAGCTACAGCACATGCCAAAAGAATAAGGCCAAGTGGCACCAAAAGTGAATGCAGCTGAACTATTCTTTACCATAAGATATCATCATTCATCATAAGCAAAAATGAATATCAAAACACGATCTGAATAAAAAACCCAGCTCACAGTGTGCACAGAGCACTAAACTCAGTATCTCCGGCAGCAAGCCGGACTTGGAACATGAGGAAACTGCAGCAAGAGACACTTCAGACTGGTTTCTCAATAGTTCCTGCTGCCTATCTGCCATATTGACCAGAAGTTCTGTCATAGTGGATACAAGTATCTAAACGTCACCAGTTCTATTTAACGTGAAAACAATAATGATCATGGAACAACAGCTGGATGGGAGGGGAAGAACTATGGCTTTTGCTGATGATATTCTGGTATATCGACAGGGAAGAGACAGACGGGGAATCGCCTCCACAATACAAGATGAACTCGATCCCATTTCTTCCTGGTGTGGGGTTTCAGGTGAATGGTTAATCATAATAAAGCATCAGTTTCATGGTTCTCCCTTAACAATCATATTGTTAATATTACCACACCAGTAGTACGAATGGGAGCTGATGAGGTGACCAGGGACAAGTTGATGACATACCTTGGAGTTAAGTTTGATCGCAGCCTGTGTTTTCGGGACCACGTCGACCATGTGATAACAAAATCCCGCAAAGGATTAGCCGCCTTGAAGGTCATGGCAGCTGCCAACATCGAGCAGAGGCTACTTACTCTTCTGTTCCAGGGATTAGTCCTCGCACCAATCGAGGCATTTCTTACTGTCAGTATGACTCAAATTGATAGGCTGGAGAAGATACAAAATGAAGCCATGCGCATTACCTTGGGATGTACAAGGGACACTCCCTGTGTCGCAATGAGGTATCTTCTTGACTTTCCAACCATGGATGACAGAATCAAGATCTGGAGAGCACGAGCATACCTGAAGATTAGTACAGATACAGAGCATCTAATGCACCACATGCTCAACACAGTGAAAGGTGCCAAGCTAAAAAGAGGCAAATCATGGGTGGGCTGAGCAGAAGATGTCATCAAACAGGTCTGTGGGCTTACCAATATCAGCGTTGGTGAGGAGTGATTACCAGTGCCTACGTCATTCAAGGGGACTTTCTCATGTATTGTCACACTCGACAGGAAAAGTAGGGAACAGAACCCAGTCATGGTTAATGCTGAGGTCAACTGTCTCATCTGCGATAATACCAATGAGAAAGATGCAGTCATCTATACAGACGGATCTGTAAGACGACACCAAAGAAGTGCCTGGGCATTTACAGCACGCTCGACAGGCAGAATAGTCAAAGAAGACAGCGGTGCATACGTCATGACCACGAGAAGTATGATAATGGAGGTAAAGGCAGTGACCAAGGCATTCAAATGGTTAGAGTCACAAGACTACACCCACGCATGTATACTGAGTGATTCGATGAGCATGATAAAAAAAGTGGAGGCGGGCTCTATATGCATGCAATGGGTAGAGTCGTTGCAGAAATCCAAAATACGTACGATCACCTTTGTCTATGTCCCTGGACATGCGGGAGTACGAGGAAATGAAAGAGCAGACAGGTTGGCTAGCTGTGCTGTCATTGAGAACGGGCAACCAATGGATCGGGCGGACATCATCAATGCACTCCGAGATGTGGGAAGAGCACAGGACTTCGACAAACACAGATCCACGTCACTTCATCGGATGATGGAAATGGGAGTTAAGATGGGCACAGCCAGAAATGAGAAACTTAGTGGCCGTATAAGAAGACTTATCAACGAACATAGAACTGGAGTCGTCAGTCGCTGGGCACTGCGGGGATTGCTGAGGAGGGGATCTGAGTACCTATGGACATGTTTGGAGTGCAATGATGATGACACGCAAATAACTCAATAACTCAATCTAAATGTGAAAGTCTGAATAACAAAGCTTTTTGTATTGCTAATTTCTTCAATCTGATAAAAGTGTACAAAAAGGAATGGTAATTAAAAAAACAAGATGACATACATTCTGACTTACCTTACAATCTGCCAACCATTTCTTAATTTCTTTACTTAGCATTATAGACAGGCAGGGCTTTATGTGAAGCAATCACATAACAAATGTCAGCACTGGCCAAGTTGTTTTTTTTATCTGTGATGCAGATGATGAAACAACATTCTTGTTAATATCTACAATATGTGATTCTATTGTTATAGAAGGTTTATTTTTTAAATGACATAGCATTTGTCAGAATCTATTTTTAAAGGAAAACTAAACCAGAACTTAACCTTTAATAAACACTGCACCACTTCATGTGGTGTTTGGGTGATCATGGTTTTAAGCTGCATCATATATAGTGGTGAGATGTTAACATATCTTGAAATAGTCTAAATAAATCC
The DNA here is from genome assembly GCA_032433765.1 of Megaustenia siamemsis. Classification (NCBI taxonomy): domain Eukaryota; kingdom Metazoa; phylum Mollusca; class Gastropoda; order Stylommatophora; family Ariophantidae; genus Megaustenia; species Megaustenia siamemsis. Next base: position 71,576,135 of record JAVIAB010000156.1, read on the forward strand.
AATCCTCATTTTAAATCCACACAAGGTAATTTCTGGAACCTATTCTGACCATATTTGTTTTGTTTCTTTTGTTACATTAACTCATTCTATGCAACTGAAAATCACTTTTTAAAAAAAGTATTAACAGCTGATATTGTTGCTAAGACAGGGGTGCTTATGATCTCCCCTATTGTTTATTACCTACATGGACTACATATGTAAGTTAGCCAACCCATTAACGAGCTTCTATTTACAGATGATCAGACACTACTACATGGAAAAAATAGAAGACCTGCAAGAACATTTAAATAGACTTCACAGCGCAGGCACAAAATACAACATGAAAATCAACATCAACAAAACAGAAGTCATGAATATCGCAAAAGAGAAACAAAACATCAACATAATGATAGACAGCAGACAACTAAAATAAGTGAAGGAATTTAAATATCTAGGAAGTCTAGTGACAAACACAAGTAGTAGAAATAGACTAAAGATGCAATGAAGCTTGTCAAATCATCAGACAGCTAACACCACTATTGTCCAACAAGGAAATAACTCTAGAGGCAAAACAGACATTCTACAATACAATTGTCATTCCAATTTGTTCTACCAATGCCAGACCTAGACCCTAGACTCAAGAACAATGAGAAAAAAAACCACTACCAAGATGAAATGTGTTAGACAAATGACAGGAAACAGCCTGAGAGATAAGATCAGAAATGAAGAACTGTGAAAAAAGCTAGGCATGATTCCCACCATCAAATACATAAGGAAACAACAAATAAAATCTGTTTTTCTGTTTAATCTATCTGTTTTTAAAAAATAATTAACAATAAAGCAGTAAATGAAAATGTTAGTACCACGTATTTATATTGCTTTTATTTTTGTGTGGCCATTTCAGAAAACTTTGCATGTCATTTTTATTATACCGATACATTTTTAAGCAAAACAGAGCAAGTCACTTCTGAATGCGCTGATGCATAAAACATGCTCAAGAAAGAAACTAGCAGGTACAACATCATTTTGTCACAATTATCATGTAATGGAATGTGACCACTAAAGTTTAATTTGTACAATCTCTGACATCTTTAGTACACATTTTCAGGGGCTAGGTAAACCTCATACTAAGATTCAAGGCAGCTTTGGTTGGGAAAAAGTTGCACTTACCACAACTAAGCCTGTAATATGAGATCTGTTAGCAAATGAGTGCTAAAACTAAACCTGTAATATGAGATCTGTTAGCAAATGAGTGCTAAAACTAAACCTGTAATATGAAATCTGTTAGCAAATGAGTGCTAAAACTAAACCTGTAATATGAGATCTGTTAGCAAATGAGTGCTAAAACTAAACCTGTAATATGAGATCTGTTAGCAAATGAGTGCTAAAACTAAACCTGTAATATGAAATCTGTTTGCAAATGAGTGCTAAAACTAAACCTGTAATATGAGATCTGTTAGCAAATGAGTACTAAAACTAAACCTGTAATATGAAATCTGTTAGCAATGAGTGCTAAAACTAACCTCAAAGAACTTAACTTATTACAATAATATTAATGGAATATACTATATTATTTCAAACATTATCATCATGTGCCATACCGGTTGGCATTGACAATCATGTTCTTCCACAATTCTCTGTCCATCATGCATTGTATCAATTCTGTTGTATTGATTTTTACTAGATCACAACACCAAGCTATTTAGTATCTTTGTCGTCCATGATCTCCCTTTCCCTGTATTTTGCCAGTTGTAACCACATTTTCCAACTTTCATCTTCTCATGATGTGACAGAAAAATATTGTTTCTTTCTTATGCTTTTTTATGAGCTCCCTTTCTGTGTTGGCCTCTGAGAATTTCCTCTTTGGTGTTTTAGTTATTTAGGGATCTCTCAGCATTCTTCTGCAAAATCTCATCTCTGAAGCCCCCAATAGTCTTTTGTTTGTCTGCTGTCAATGATTTGCTTCCATTTGTCAGAATTGGCTCTATATAGCACATGGTGACATATGAATTCACTTTCCCACTTCTATTGATATAGACTTGTTGCTTAGCAACTTGAGCAACAAGTCTATTTTAAATATCACATGCTGGAAATAAAAACTGCAAAAATTACAGTAAACTTTTACCACCAGTCATATTCATAACACACAGTGCGTTTTTTTCCCCTCAAGATTGTTAAGGAATTACACAATACATTACAGTAATGATTACAATGATGAATAATGAATCAGTTAATGTAGAGTGGGTGGGTGTCACTAGAGCAGATCTATAGCCTTCCTCTTCTTGTTAAATGTTATAAACAATCCAGCAGAATCACAAGAAGAATGAATATTGAATGTTACTGTTACTCTACATACTATACTCACAACAGATCAAATCAAATCATTAATTTATTATAATAAAAATACAAAGATTTACTACAAATGACTACATCAACGATTGTCGTCTCACTGTCAATTACACAATTATATCTTTTTTTTAAATGTTAATACTGTTTTTTTATAGTTTATTTTTAAAATAAACTAAAAAAATTGTTTCCATAAATTTACATTTAATTGTAAAGTAAAGTAACCTTTTATTTGTGTATTAGTACTTAGTTGTTGTTGGCTTGGTAGTTAGGTTGTTAGCGCAGCGGATTGCTGGTGAACGGTCTGTAACTGTACGTTGGATTGTTGTACATCACCGTGCAGCTTTTAAAATTTTACATAATATAAGTATTGAAATACTGAGCATATTCATGTAATGCTCCTGTTTTGTATTGCACAATGTTTCTCTTAATCTAAAATTGTAAAAAATTGACATTCTCCTGTTCCTGTCATCTCATCTGATTAGATTCCCTGAGTGGAATTGATTCACTGTTTGTGTGGGTGCTAGTTTTTATTACCATAAATTGGTCTACAACCTGATACTTTTTTTTACGCTATTGAATATACTTATAAATAGTTATAAAATAATTACGAACTGTAAAAAATATAGCCTTTTTATATTGTTACTGTTATTTATGCTGGTGATGTTTTATATCTGGCTTTTTCTTCTAAATAGATTATGCGACATCATAATCATCAGGCAGTCAAATATGGCGGCGCCCTTGCTCAGGAGCAAGCAAATCTTTTGAATTCTTTGCAAGCAACACTCTTTTTATTAGTCATTATTGATTAAACTTAAAATATTTATTATTTAGACTAAGGCGACAAGGGCTAACAAATAAGTATTCATACAACTTACAAGTATAATTATAATTGTTTGGCCGATTCAGCCCAAACTAAACCGTCCGTCGCTGTGGTACCGGTCATACAAGAAAAAGCCAATTGTTACAAACTCATAACATAACACTGGTTACAGTAGTAACGGTAGTTAGTCATTCATTAGGTTAAAGTTTAACCGTGCCGGTGCCGGGTTAGCACACTCAGACTTAGAGACTGGAGTGCCAGCAACTAATTTAAGTTAAATAAATAAAACCAATTCCTATTATTTATATTAGTCGTCACAAATCTGAAACAAACAGTAACTACACGTACACGCGATAAATTTACAAACACAACGTTCCTTAAGTTAGTGATAGTGATAATTATATAATCATGACATCACCGTGCAGATTAACTATACGCTATTTTACAACTACGAGCCGGTTATGTAAGAAACCAAATATTCAAAAACCTCGAGTTCCTGGAACAGAGAGAAGAATATTAGATGCAATTACGGTTCCTGTATTCCCCCCAGACCCTCGACCTCTACCCCAGCGTTGTTATGATGAAATGCAGAAGAAGGCTCTGGAAAGAAAATCAGAGGTGATTTGTGTTACATTTTCTTTTATATTTAACTCTTTGACTTTCCAGACTTTGGCGGACTTTGTTTTCTTTAGATTCGGATCAATTTTTTAATTTAGAAAAATTCCATCATGTCTTTCATTTTACGATTTCATGCAATAATATAATTAAATGTGCACATGTTATACAACACCTGAAAGGAAAATGAAAATAGCAATATATTCAATTGATAATCATCATCATCATCAACTACAAAGTTTGCTGGCATAGGTGATGATGTCTCTCCACAACGTTTGATCTCGGCAGTTATTTATCATTTCTGCTGTTGACCTGCCAAGCCTTTATCTTAAGCTGTCTAGTATCTTTTCTTTTTGCTTTCCTCTATCTATCTCTTCATCCCTCAATTTTCCCAGTTGTCACAATATATTCCAGCTGTTTACTTCTACATGGCCAAAAAATGATAATTGTTTCTTCCTAATATTGGATATTTAATTAGCTCTCGTTTTGCTTTGGTCACTTTCAGAACGTTTTCATTACTCTTCTTAGCTGTCCATGGTATTCTCAACATTCTTCTGTGAAACCACATTTCATTGATGATATGTGAAGGAAAACATATATTCTTTGTTATAAATAGTATAAAAATATTCAAGGGCGGATCATTTTCAGTTCAAAATATCATATTTCATGTACCTCTATTTTCCCTAACTGAAAATTGTGTTTCTATCCATTTTTCTCAAAATTGTGCACAAGCTAATCCTACATTCTTGAAAGTATACTAGATTCATTCATTTATGTCCACAAATAATGAAATTAGGCACAAGAAATAATATAGTGTGTGTGATCACTATTTTACGTTGGACATGTGATGAGAAGAGATAATAACCGAATAGCAAAGCAAGCCCTCATATGGGAAACAACAGGTAAAAGAAAAAGAGGAAGACCCAGGGAGACACTGAGAAGAACATTGATGAGAGAGGCAAGAGCAGCAGGAGTCGGCTCCCTCAATGAGATAGAACTGCTTGCACAGAACAGAGACAGATGGCGAGATTTGATAAAATATCTTTAAAAGAAAACTGCTAGAACAAAAAATCCATATAGGAGAAGGTGTATCTTGGTCTACGCCCTATGGGCCGGTTACGGCTCGAAAGGTCAATAGATAGATAGATCACTATTTGTCAGAAATAAACACACATTTACATTGAAAATTCAACCAATCTATCTCCATAACAAAGAAAATACCATTTGGTAGTTGAAGGAAGTAATTATGAAGCTTCTTCTAGATATTGAATACAAGTATTGGTGAATATTTATACAAAATCATTACTTAACTTTGGAGCCGTGATAGCTCAGTGGTTAGTGAACTGGACTAGAAAGGACAAGTGGTAGGGTTCGATCACAACCGACGGCTTCCAGGTTCACCCAGCCTTAAATGGGTACCGGATTTTTTTCTTGGGAAGTGAAGCGGCATGGGCGTAATACCGGCCACATTACCTCAAAAATCATGTGCTGAAGGTCTGTAAAATTTATGGTCACTAACACCATATTCCCAATACGCCACTTGGCGTGACAGGGGTACTTTCCTTTTTTTTTTAATATTACTTAACTTTAAAATATTTAACCATACTCTGTCCAAGCCAATGTGTCGGTTTTGGTCCCGAAGTACCTTAAATAAATATGGCCGATGTGTTTGTTAGTGGTCCACAAAAAGTGAAATATACTGATATGCTCTTTGACACAAAACTACACTTGAAATACGTTTTAATACAATACAGATGACTAGTATGTAATATCCTCATGATAAGACAGAAAGAAAGATCAAAATACAACACAAGCCTTCATTATGAGCCTATGAGGACACTACACAAAGTCCAACCAAGAAAAATATGGATTGGTGGAACATTAGAAACACTAGTAAATATAACAACAGAAGAACAAAAGACTACAAACTGTATCTCCCCTCAACACTGAAAGGCAAGTGAGGAAGGATTCATTTGTTTGGAGTTTTGCTTGCTTATTGGTGCGGCTCAGCCTCAGATTGAGTCTACCAGGTTATATTTGTAATGAGAAAGGGAGAAGAAGCAAGATATTTATAATACTACTGTCCATTTTTTATTGTTGATATCATCACTGGCTTAGTGGCTTCCCGCTAACTGCTTATGCATTGCTTCCAAGAAATGAGAATGTATTTGCTGTCATTGTCATGTGTAGTCTTCTATTCTCCTCACTGTCAGTACAACACAGATTGACAGCCTAAAGAAGGTACAAAATAAAGCGATGTACATTGTCTTGGGGTTTACCAGAGACATGCAGTGAGGTATTTTCTTGATTTTTCAACTATGGATGACAGGGTCAAGAATTGAAGGACATATCTTAAGATAAGAGCAGATAAAGAACATCCATTGCACCAAGAGCTCAACACAGGGAAAGGTGACAAAGAAGAGGCAAATCATGGGTGGGCAGAACAGAAGATGTCATTCAACAGGTATGTGAGATTACCAATACTAAGATTACTGGCGAGGAGTGGATACTGATGCCTATGTTATTCAGAGTCACATTTTCGTGTATTGTCACACTCGACAGGAAGTGTGGGGAACAGAGTCCAGTCATGGCTGATGTGGAGGTCAATGACCTCATTTTGGACAACACCAACAAAGAAGATGTAGTCATCTATAAAGACGGATCCATATTACCCAAAGGAGTGCATGGGCACACTCGGCAGGCAGAACAGTCAAAGAAGGCAGTGGTGAATATGCTATAACATCAAGTAGTATGATGATGGAAATTATGGCAGCAACAAGGGCATTCATCTGGCTGGAGTCACAAAACCACAAAAACGCATATATACTAAGTGATTCGATGAGCATTATAAGAAAAGAGGAAACGGGCTCTGTACACAAGCATTGGGTTGAGTCATTACAAAAGTCAATGATACACAGTCACCTTTGTCTTTGTCCCTGGACATGCGAGAGTATAGAGCAATGAAAGGATAGGTTGACTAGCTGTGCTGTTGTTGAAGATGGTCTACCAATGGATTAGGCAGACATCATTAATGCCTTCCTAGATGTAGGGACACAGAACTTCAACAACCATGAGTCTATGTCTTCAGATGAAGGAGATGAGATTAAAGATAGGTACATCCAGAAATGAGAGGCTTAGTTGGCACATAAGAGGACTTATCAACCAACACAGAACACATGGGTGCTGCAGGATTTGTTGAGGGGATCTGAGCACCCTATGGACTTGTTCAGAGTACAGTGATGGCAACCAAGAAATAACTCAATAACATTTGATGATATAACACACAGTTGCTTGTTACTGATACTTTCATTCATTTCCTTGTTTGTGTGTCTTTCCGTGAAGGTAGAGTACAAATCCTTCTTCTGTTATACATATGTGATTAAAAGAAACTGCATTTTACATTAACTATTTCATGTTTTTGTGAGGTACCATTAATTTAAACCACTTCCAGGAAATATAAATTTTAAGAATGAGTGGAGTGTATTGTATATGGCCCTTTTTGTTTTGTCAGACAATCTCGTGGAGGCTATTGTGTATTTTTTTTAGGATATGTTTTTGTCGAACAGCTTCTCTCGTGGCAAATTCTACCAATGTTTGACAGACACATAGGGCTACAGAATGAACAAGTCAGACCCACTGACCACAGGGTTTTCCATCCTTTTTCATGTGTCTTTTCTCTTCTAAGTTTTGCCTTAGCACAGTCTCAAATAATGTTATACCATTCCTCATGTGATGTGCTCTTCATAACGTGCGATCACTTGCCAGATGTTCCAGTCATTTTCACAGATGGAGAAATCATTCAGAGATGATTTACATATATCTCTACATCGTAGTAGTTTAGGTCTGCCGATTGTGGAGTGTATTAGATTGAGACAATTAAATATCAAAGTGTATTAGATTGAGACAATTAAATATCAAAGTTGAAGGAATACATCTAGAGACAGTCCAGAGCTACAACTACCTGGGACATACTATAACCAGTGATGGAAAATGTACAACTGAAATAAATAAAAGAATAGGAATGGCAAAAAGTAATTTCAATGCCATGAAAAATATACTAACATCAAAACAAATAACACCAGGGCTGAAACTAAGAATAGCAAAATGTTACATCTTCTCAATATTCCTGTATGGTGCAGAAACATGGACATTAGACCAGAAAACAGAACAGAAAATTGAAGCCTTTGAAATGTGGATTTGTAGAAGAATAGGTAGAATTGGATGGAAAGAAAAGAAAACAAACGAAGAAGTTTTAAAACAACTAAAAATGAAAAAAGAACTACAAAACACAATTAGAGCAAGACAAATGAAATTTTTTGGTCATGTTAAAAGACACAACAGTCTAATAAAGTAATATTAGAAGGGAAAATACAAGGTAAAAGAGGCAGACCAAGACTAACATGGACGAGTAACATCAAAAGATGGACAAGTCAGCCTATGGCAATCTGCACCATCAAAGCAAGAGACAGAGTGGAATGGCGCTCCATGGTAGCCAACCTTCGAAGCGGAGAGGGCACTCGATGATGATTAGATTGAGGATATCTTCATCCGTAGGTGCTGCACAATATCAAAGATTAGAACTAAAATGTTACTTTGAAATGAGAAACAAACAGTTGTGATCAAGGTAAAAAAAACAAGATGTCTGGGAAAGGTGAAAGAACAATAAAAGCTATTTTAACAACTGATTGTAAATAGAAAATGGAGATGATTTAGACAAACACTAAGAAAACCCTTACGGCATGTAACAAGACAAGTTTTGTAATGGAATCCACGGGATAAGGAGAAGCAGCATAGACCCAGGAATACATGAAGGAAAGAAACAAAGAAAGCCCTCAAAAACATTGGCTTTAAACGGAAGAAAAATAGTGAAAGTTCAGAGGGGAAAAGGAGAGACCTTGTCTCTGGCATGTGCTCCAGAGGAGGTCTAACTTGATTGTGTATATATTTGTTCCTTTTATTATATATTAAATAATTGATTGTGTGTATATTTGTTCTTTTAATTATATATTAAATGATTGTATATACATTTGTTCCTGATGATATCGTATGACAAGGAACAGTTGGCTGTGTTCACTTTCTGTGCAGTTTTGCCTTATGCCTTTTGGCATGTCCTGAGACTGCTATGATGGGGACTACAGTTACCTTTCTTTGTTTGGGAGATGAGTTAGTAATTCGGATGATTCCACTGGCACAGGCGATTGAGCAATTATGGATTTTAATTCGTTTGTAGTGATACCTGAGCCTTCCATAACCATAACATTTGTTCCTTTTATTATATATTAAATAATTTATTGTGTATATATTTGTTCCTTTTATTATATATTAAATAATTTATTGTGTATATATTTGTTCCTTTTATTATATATTAAATAATTTATTGTGTATATATTTGTTCCTTTTATTATATATTAAATAATTTATTGTGTATATATTTGTTCCTTTTATTATATATTAAATAATTTATTGTGTATATATTTGTTCCTTTTATTATATATTAAATAATTTATTGTGTATATATTTGTTCCTTTTATTATATATCAAGTAGTTGATTGTGTATATATTTATGCATTTTATTATACATTAAATAATGACAATTTTTTTTTCTTCTCCAGCTAAGTGAAGCTTATCTTTCATTTCGTCTCCAACAAGCCATTCGAATGTTCAATGAAAACTCAATGGTTGCCATTTGTCACATTGTACCTATGACATCACGAGATAGTTTCATTGTTAGAAGCAAGATTGTTACTGCAGGGATGAAGCTTTTGTTTGTGAGAAATGATTTGGCAGGGTAAGTAACTGCTATGGAACATTGTTTGCCTTTGAGCTTATTCTTTAAACATCATTTATTCCAGTTGCTAAATATAAGAGTAATTTATTATAATCACTGTTTGAATTATTTTAAATTAAGATTTTAAAATTAAAACAGGAAGGACTGGTTGTCTCGGGGCAAGACATCTATCTATCTAGAGAGAGAGAGGTTTCAATTCAAAACCCCGGCTACAGCAGTTGGGATTTTTATTTGTGACATCTCTCACAAGTCTCAGAAGTGAGGCCTGGCTTGAAACATCAATTACTCATCGACAGAAAAATATGAGTGCCTTCGAAGATGGAGTTATCTGCCTGTGCACATGGCTGCCAGGAAAACCAGATTAACACGCACAAATTCAGTTTCTTGTCTCTAGAGACTTTGCCAGATGTGAAAGCTGATGAACGCCCAAAAAAAGAGGAAAAGAAAATTAAAAATTAAATCTGTTTTAATGCTAGGCTTCCTCTCTTAACTATTGAAATATGTTGTTGTTTGTTGGCATTCATTTATCTTGGCAATTTCTGCTCTCCTCCATTTCATCCTTTAGACGGTATGAAATGGGCTAAGTAGTCTTGAGTCGTGGTTTGCAGAAGTCTGTGATGTTTGCCTATTTCATCCTACCATATCTGACACCAACATTTTAGAGTTATATTTTCTTTTCCAACTACAAGTTTCAGTCACTATAAAACTGTAGTTGCCCTTGTAGTTAACCCTTGTTTTTAGTCAAACATCTTTTGGCACATACTCATTGTTATGTGGAATATTTGTTCTTCTTTTCAATTGTAGTAGAACATCGTTTTCACTGTTGCACCGGTGAATGCCTATTTCTAACAGCGGCATTCTTGTCCAGTTTGCTTACTCCCTGGTGAGAAGACTTGAACATTTGAAGGCTATGGGAGTTAACCCAGACAGAAAATCCAGATGCAGTCGGTGATGAATGATCTATCTTCTGGCATCCCCCTGCAACTGAACTTTGGTTCTAGAAGTAAGGACTGAGTCCCTACTTCAGAACACTGTAAACACGATCCATTAGAGGACTTGTGCTTTTTGGGCAAAGCACTATCTCCGTATTATTCGCCCAGGCAAAGTAAGCAAAAGGAAATTTTAGTTCCATTCTCATTAGGATACAAAGTGATAAATAATGATTGCTTGCTACCAACTATCTGTCGAGATGTCAAAGGCCATATACATATTCCCAATGACAACTCTACTTTGTCGTCTTCCCTTAGGAAGTTAAATGGGCTTAAATGTGTTGTGTTGTGGTTTGCAGCATAGATGTTATAATTGCTCCTTTGGGCCCAACATGTGTCACTTCAGCACATCATTTTCGAGTACTGCCAGGCCTTCCTTGTTTGATTCTTGCTTACCTGGCCAGACTGGTTAATCTGTTTCAAATAGCACGGCAGAAAAGTGGAGTAGGTCTTGATCAGCTTTTTTGTTCACCAGTCCTGATGCAAGCACTAGCAGTCAGCTGTGAGTTACTGACCACTGTCAGATCAGTTATGGACATCCTTAGCCCGCAAACATTTACTAAGAGTTACTGTAACACAGTATCGGATAGATCATCGATCATGGGAGCTGAGTAAAAGAGCTGAGGTTTTAGAGAGAACAGAATCATTATCAAACTATATCAAAGACCATAGACATTAACCCTAGATTACGATACCGTCGTAAATAATTACCACATCAAAACACAAATTCTTCACAATTTTGTAGCTTGTGATGTTCAAACATTACACCCCTTTGTGTACCTTCTTAATTGCTACTTCTGGTGACCCCTGAGTATTTAATTTGTTTCTATTGATGTAGGATTTTTTTTCTCATTTTGTGTGAGATACAATCCTATAATATGAAAATAAAATCGCCAAATTTCAACAAATTAGTTCCTCCTTCTCTCTCTCTCCCCCCCCCCCCTCCCCCCCCCCCCCCAATTTGTTAGTCATCAGGGACATCAAACAACTCTTTATGACACTGAAAACTCTGAATAACGCTTTGAGGTCGCAGAACATACTGACAAGTTTATGATGTCCATGAATGAAAAAGTTTGCAAAGGATACAACAAGCAATCGATCTTTTGAATATTGTGAAGAAACTCAAAATGAAATGGATGGTTTGGTTACATTCTCAATCATCTGGCCCGGCACAGACCATTCTGCAAGGAATTGTAAAATGAGAGAGATGGAAGAAAATGGGAAGATAACGTTAAAAAATGGATGGGTCTCGGTTTCACAGTCCCAAAAAAATGTCTGAAGACTGAGATACTCACAGAAGATTGACAAAGTCTGTTAATAGTGCCGATCCTCAGGGTTATGGGAAACAGAAGATAGATGTTGCCAGCACTAGGAAGCATATATCGAGAAGAAAGTTGAAGGTTCATTAATTCATTAGTTTTTAAAGAAATGTATCTGACCTGTATTCACTTCTATACTTGTTTGCTGATAAAAACAATATCTGAACGGATATTTTTGGTTGAATTTATTCATGTTTAGTGTTGTAAGTCAGCCACTCCTGAACAATGAACATCTTTCTTTCAATTTTAAAATGTGTTCAACCCAAAACTTGACATTCTGCAGTTGACCCAGCTAAAAAGAGGATGGTTACCTGATTCGCTGCATTGAAGAAGGTATTAACATCAAGAAAGGGCAATCACTCCCACCTCACGGCCATATTATGTGGCTTTGTAAGGTGAAATCATATACTTCACATATTGCATTATATGTAACAGAGTATCCTTCATAGTTAAATTCATTAGCGGAATCAATCATAAGAGAATTAATTTGCTAATATATCAGCAATTGTTACAAACAATGTATATATCATCATCAAGTACCGGGCCTACTTCTTCTTCTTCTACCTTTTTAGCTCCCAGTGGAGCATAGGTCTCAACAAACACTTTCCAAGTCGTTCTGTTTTTTTGCCATTCTTTTAAGATCATTCCATGTCTTCCCCATCATCTTCATCTCTGCTTCTATCTGTCTTCTCCAAGAATTCCTTGGTCTTCCTCTTTGTCTTTTCCCCTGGAGATTCCAAAAAAGGGCCTGTTGTGTAATACTCTCAGTTGCCTACTGGCGTAGGTGGCTACCGGGCCTACTGGCGTAGGTGATCATGTCTCTCCACAACTTTTGATCTTGACATTTGTCATTTCCACTGTTTACCTTCTGCCAAGCCATTCTTTTAAGCTGTCTGGTATTTTCTCTCTTTGCTTCCCTCTATCTCTTCATCCCTCAATTTTTCCAGTTGTTACAATATATTCCAGTTGTTCTTTTCTCATTACATGGCCAAAAAATGATGATTGTTTCTTCCTAATATTGGAAATTAGCTCTCTTTTTGCTTTCACCTCTTTCAGAACATTTTCATTACTCTTCTTAGCTGTCCATGGTATTCTCAGCATTCTTCTGTAAAACCACATTTCTACAGACTCCAGTGATTTTCTTGTCTGTTGTCCTATTGTCCATGATTCACGCCCATATGTTAAGACTGGCTCTACATAACATTTAAGAACTCTTTTTCTTGTTTCTATTGTCAAAAATGGATTGCATAGTATCTTTTTCATTTTCTGGAAAGCTGCTTTTGCCTGAGCCATTCTGCATCTCACCTCTTTTCATGTTTATATATTCAATTAAATTTACAAATAAATCATAATATGCCTCTATTTATTGTTTGCCTAATTAATACAAGTTTTTCCATCTAAATCTACTTCATGTTAAAGGAAAGCAGTCCAGAACACAAGACTACAGAATCTGAAGCCATACTTCGTCTCCAGCAATGCATATATTGTTAGTGAAGGAAACATGTTGAATACTCTTGTTGATGTACTGAAAAAGACACCAGAGCTTCAACTTCTGGGTAAGTTCTTTGATTTGTTAGTTAGCTATTGATTCACAAGGCTGTAAATCCTTGTCATTTTACTCATTGTCATAAAATGGTTTATTAAAAAAAGGAAAACTTGATATAAACAGGGGCATGAAAGGGGGGGACTACTCTAGCTACAAATAGTTGCTGCCTTACAGGAAAGTTCAATAATGATCAACAAAAGACTGATAAAACAGCTGCTGTATCTTGTGGCTGTATTGTGTTCACAGCTGACACCTACAGTATCTTGTGGTTGTGTTGTGCTCACAGCTGACACCTACAGTATCTTGTGGTTGTGTTGTGTTCACAGCTGACACCTACAGTATCTTATGGTTGTGTTGTGTTCACAGCTGACACCTACAGTATCTTGTGGTTGTGTTGTGTTCACAGCTGACACCTACAGTATCTTGTGGCTGTATTGTGTTCACAGCTGACACCTACAGTATCTTGTGGCTGTATTGTGTTCACAGCTGACACCTACAGTATCTTGTGGCTGTATTGTGTTCACAGCTGACACCTACAGTATCTTGTGGTTGTGTTGTGTTCACAGCTGACACCTACAGTATCTTGTGGCTGTATTGTGTTCACAGCTGACACCTACAGTATCTTGTGGCTGTATTGTGTTCACAGCTGACACCTACAGTATCTTGTGGCTGTATTGTGTTCACAGCTGACACCTACAGTATCTTGTGGCTGTATTGTGTTCACAACTGACACCTACAGTATCTTGTGGTTGTGTTGTGTTCACAGCTGACACCTGCAGTATCTTGTAGTTGTGCAGTGTTCACAGCTGACACCTGCAGTATGATTGATACAACTGTTGCACCAAGCATTTCATCAGCAGAGCCAGATCTATGGAATGTTAATCTGACATTGTTCTTGAATGATGTCCAAGTTAATGAGACATCAGAATCGTGTGGCGGCAGCTACAAGAAGGGAGCAGAGAACATCAAGTTCTGCTGCTATAAAGGAGACTTGCCTTGCTATCCCAGAATTGCCTTAAATGGGATCACTGTAGTTGAAAACTTTTCCTCTTGTGTAAACTACACATTCACATCCAAGAGTGAATCAGTGAAGGTCACAAAATCATATTCTCTCTGTGGTTTTACTAACTACAGGTCATGTGGCTTCTGTTGGATTGGAAATGATAACTTACCACCACTGTGTGTCTATATGTTTGGAATTGGAGTCATCAATGACGGCCTAACATCATAAAGTGCTATGACGATCATCATTTTCGGGAGGATGTGAACTCCCATGGTATATGGTGGATAGGCGGCAGGAACCATTGAAGGCTATGTCTGAAAAGTGTTCCTTCTTGCAGTTTCCTCATATTCCAAGTCCGGCTTGTTGCAGGAGCTACTGAGTTAAGTGCTCTGTGCACACCGTGAGCTGTGTGTCTCATCCGTTTTGATCCTGCTTCGATATCCCGCTTGTTTACGATGAATGATGATATCGTATGACAGGGAACAGTTGGCTGTGTTCACTTTCTGCGCGGTTTCGCCTTATGTCTTTTGGCGTGTGCTGAGACTGCTACGATGGGGACTACAGTTGCCTTTCTTTGTTTGGGAGATGAGTTGGTAATTCGGATGATTCCACTGGCACGGGCGGTTGAGCAATTATGGATTTTAATTCGTTTGCTGTGATACCGAGGCCTTCCATAACCAATAA
The DNA here is from genome assembly GCA_032433765.1 of Megaustenia siamemsis. Classification (NCBI taxonomy): domain Eukaryota; kingdom Metazoa; phylum Mollusca; class Gastropoda; order Stylommatophora; family Ariophantidae; genus Megaustenia; species Megaustenia siamemsis. Next base: position 71,591,227 of record JAVIAB010000156.1, read on the forward strand.
CCTGCAGTATTTTGTGGTTGTGCTGTGTTCACAGCTGACACCTGCAGCATCTTGTGGTTGTATTGTGTTCACAGCTGACACCTGCAGTATCTTGTGGCTGTATTGTGTTCACAGCTGACACCTGCAGTATTTTGTGGTTGTATTGTGCTCACATGAATGTCAAGTTATATTTTTTGGGCGTGTAGTCCAAAAATGAATGCTCTGGTATTTCCTTTCTAGAGGGTTGGTGAAACTGGTACTGACCATACGTTTATTGATTTCTCTTCATTTTTCCCTTTCAATGAAGGCCATATATTTTTGTGTGAGTTTTTCTTCTTCTTCCTCCACGTTCACCTCTACATGTCAGCATTCATAAGTATCAAGGAAGCCCTCTGAATATGAACCCTGCAGCCTGGGAAGATATAGCTGCAGAACACAATTTTTTTAAACACGCTCTAAAGCTCAAACTCAAGCAAGAAGTAGACAGATTCATAGAAATGAAAAATACACCGCAAAAGAAAAGAGAAAATACATCTAGGAGCGCTGAAAAATACATAGTCAACTATGCCTGGTGGAGGCTACTACCATTTATGGCCTCAAGAGCCTTCTCTGTTCATCATTTGTTTGTAGTTTTCAATAGTTGATGGTTATGAGATTCTGAGACCTGGTAGTTAGGTTAGGTGCAATACGATGTGGCAGCATTGACCATGCGTGTAGCCTATAAGTATTCACAATCATCTATTGGAAACAAGGAAGATACTATGCAATCCATTTTTGACAATAGAAACAAGAAAAAGAGTTCTTAAATGTTATGTAGAGCCAGTCTTAACATATGGATGCAAATCATGAACAATAGGACAACAGACAAGAAAATCACTGGAGTCTGTAGAAATGTGGTTTTACAGAAGAATGTTGAGAGTACCATGGACAGCTAAAAAGAGAAATGAAGATGTTCTGAGAGAGGTGAAAGCAAAAAGAGAGCTAATTTCCAATATTAGGAAGAAACAATCATCATTTTTTGGCCATGTAATGAGAAAAGAACAACTGGAATATATTGTAAAAACTGGAAAAATTGAGGGACGAAGAGATAGAGGGAAGCAAAGAGAGAAAATAACAGACAGCTTAAAAGAGAATGGCTTGGCAGAAGGTCAACAACAGAGATGATAAATAACTGCCGAAATTGAAAGTTGTGGAGAGACATGATCACCTACGCCAGTAGGCCTGGTACTTGATAATGATGATTGGAAATGATTGATCAACTGTTGGTCTGCCCCCAGTCAAGTGAATGTTTTAATCAACGATTGCTTGTTTGCAGGGTTATTGATGTGTAGTATTGTTGTGGTTTTGATTCCCCTCTTTTTTCCTGTTTCTTTTGTCATTGCTAGATATATCAGGGTGGACAGGGATTCATTGCAAAACTTTTCTGACTTGATGGGGTGTAATTATGCGTTCTGGTTTACTGAGACCATCACCTGCATCGCCACATCAAAGGAGTAGAGAAAAATCTGCAAAGATGGCAATGTTTTGGATCTTTTTGAGGTGCCAAAATATAGACTTGCAGTTTTTAAGTGTGTAGTGAGTGGTGTAAGGCAGCTTTCAATTCTGTTTCAGCTTTGTAATTAGAACATATCTCCAAACAAACATCAAATAAATAATCATTGGTCAGGATACTTTGTGCTAACTCATCTTGCTTCATTAATGACCTTAAAGGCTGACCAATCAGGGTATCAGTGTGTCCATTCTTATTAGTGCACATCAATAGTTCTTTGATGAGTTGACAGTCATCATGTATGAGTGTATGCCTGGGAGAGGGGCACCACACGTGCACAAATATACTTGGTTACAGTTCAGATAAATAACAAAATAGTCTTGTAGTTAGACAACTTTAAGAAGTAAAAATCATTGCTCTAGTTATAGTGTTCTCCCTCAATGAGATAGAGTTGCTTGCACACAACAGAGACAAATGGCGAGATTTGAAAAAATATTTTTAGAAGGATTACAAACTGCTAGAATAAAAATTTAGATAATAGAAAGAGTATCTGGGTCTATGCCCTATGGGCCGGCTACAGCTCGAAAGGTCAATAGATAGATAGTTATAGTGTTGTAAGTAATAAAAGGCATGGAACTCAGCTCGAAAGATCAATAGATAGATAGTTATAGTGTTGTAAGTAATAAAAGGCATGGAACTCAGACACCAGATAGTCCATGAACTAAAAATGAGTCAGCAACTCATAGTTGACTGCTGGTATCAGGATCAGGGAACCAGAACTCCAACACCTTGTTTTGGTAGACCATCTTATTTGATCTGTGTATGTTGATGTTTTAGAATATCATGGTGTTTTTTTTTCTAGACAATTTTGAAATAAGAGTTTAATTAGTCTTGTTTGTGAGCAAAACGTATTAGTTATTTTATCTTCAATATTTTTTAGCTCTCTTTCAATTAGTGTGGTCTTTGGACTTTCAGTTCCAAGATGGTAGAATAGAGTTTGTGTTCTTTTAACTAACGCAGGATTTGTGTCAAAGACTGATCAGTTTGAGCTCTACAGTGTAGATCAGTGGTACCCAACTTATGGTTGACTGAGGGCCGGATCATAGCCAGGATCAGAGGGCCAAACTTAGAGTATCATCAAAAATTACATGACGTGATTTACTAATAATATTGCTTGCACACTATCACCTGACACTGACAGAAAAGCAACTTTGCAGCACCAACTATAAACAAAGCCTTTGATTATTGTCTGTATCAAAATTTAATTTTTTTTTAACCAACTGAAATGTTGGTTTTTATTTATAGATATTTTATGTAGTAGCTTCTATGGGCGCTTCAAGGGCCAAGAAAAATAAACTGGCTGGCCAGATCTGGTCCACAGGCCGCCTTTTGGCCACCACTAATGTAGATTGTTGTGCTAAAGTCAACTGGAGGTTTCACTTTAAACAATTTATGAGCTGGTTTGCGAAGTTCTTGCACCAGGCAACAGTCTTTTCTGTGAATCAGGTGATGTGAATACATCCTCTGTTGTCACGTTGTTGTGTGTCTACGTTATGGTGTCCAGCAATATGATCATGCAGTGGACAGATGTTATATCCCGAATGTTCTAAAAGAAGCATGGCAAGAGGAAGATTTGTTTGATGTTCATGAATCTGCAGCCCTGGTACGACTGCCCAGATTTTCAAGTCAAGTGGGAAGTTGCCTAAATTCAAGAGAGCCACAGGGAGAGCAAGGGAAGACTTGTAAACCAAGTAAAAAAAAAGTAAAGTACCCCCCGTCACGCCAAGTGGCGTATAGGGAAATATGGTGTTAGTGACCCTATATTTTACAGACCTTCAGCACATGATTTTTTTGGGTAATGTGGTCAGTATTACGCCCGTGCTGCTTTTACTTTCCCAGAAAAAATCCGGTACCCATTTAAGGCTGGGTGAACCCGGAGCCGTCGGTTGGGATCGAACCCTACCCCTTGTCCGTAGTAGTCCAGTTCACTAACCACTGAGCTATCACGGCTCCTACTAATTTTTAGGGAATTAGTAAAACCCAGGTGTCCTCGCCAGGATTACGAACCCCGGCTGTTGCCGTGGTAAGCCAACGACTTGTAAACCAGAATAGTTTTATTCCTCAGTCACTTCATGGATGACTTGGACACTTGTGGACAGTTGTGCCAAGAAGATAATTTGATGGTTAACATAACATGGGTTAGTTTGAGACTAGTGGTTATCCTAATATTCAAAATAATTATCAATATATCTCATGTCTGTTTTAGTAACAGAACAAGGCAATTTAAGTATTTCTGAAACTTTTGGTGTGGATATTTTATGAATAATCTGTAAGAAAGAAACTAAATTAGTTATAACATTCACCACTTTATTTACATTCATTTTTTAAAAAGACATCATTTTGATTCTTCCTATGCCACTAGATGTCGCATAGGGCTCATTGTTTTTCGCCACCCATCTCTGTTCCTGATGAGATATTTAATCTTATCTAATGAGACTATGCATGCAAACTTTGCTTCTTTTATAGGTGTCCTTTTTAGTATCTCTCCAGGGTCTTCCTCTTTTTCTTTTTTTAAGAAAGACTACTTCTAATTTATTGATTTATTCTTACAGGTGGAGTTGTTGAGAACCGTATCTTGTCCCGAGATGATATCATGAGCATTGTGAAGCTGCCTCCATTGGACATCATGCGTGGAGAACTGTTGACAATACTTTCAGCTTCTGCTGGCAAGACATCACGTCTGCTTGGTAGACATCAACAGGATTTATCTATTAACCTGGATCAGCTGGTTAAACAAGGCGGAGGAGTGAAGGATGAGACGAGTGTGGGGAGTCAGGATAAAGGATTAGTTGATGGGGATAGCGTGCAAGACATCAAGACATGAGTATTGTGTGAGTGTGTTATTATTGTTGGCAAGATGCATGAAAGTATTATAGTGAAGATGTGATTGAACTTACATAATTAGAACCAAACAAACAATTGATGATCTATAAGAGCATATGTGTTGGAGAATAAAGTCTGTATAAATATTATCTTGTGGCTCATATCTTGACTCTGATCAATAATAAAAGAAGCATTATTCAAATATGATTCTGAGATGTGTGTTACTGTAAACATTTGTTTTGTGAGAAAATTAGACAAATATATATTGTTATGAAGTTTAGCAGTGGGCATCAGCTCCCTTGGCGAGACTGAGTTGCTTACCCAGAACAGGGACATGTGGCCAGATACAATGTGGGTCCTGCGCAAGGTCTGACATTTGATAACAGAAATCATTGTACAATTTCTGCCGTATGTTCCCTCTTCAGCTCAAGAGAATGATAGATACAGGAACAAAGGAATTATCTTCACAATTATAATTCACGGTACTGCTGTCATTTGTTTTCAAGTTTAATGTGATCTGTTCCTTCATGATTGACTGCAGTTCAAAATTAGATTTGCAAGAAATTTGTTGTTTTTTATTATAAATTTCTGTTCAAGTAAAACATGTCTTATTTCATACCTCATACTTATTTTTCATAGAAAATAAAAATTAATAAAATAATTTAACTACACAGGTCCAAGCCTGTTTTGTGCTTTTGTTTAAAATGCTGGTATTTTTTCACACAATTGCAACCATGTTTGTGAACACAAAATGTTGCAAAGTGACAAATTAAAGGAAAAACTTCTGAGCCACATATTTCTCATGAAATCTGATTGATTCTAAACAATAAATTTTCTTTGCATTCTGAGGACATCCCAAATTATGCCATTGAGGAAAACACAAGTTCATTGGTCAAAGTGGGTCACTTGACAAACTTGCAAAAAAATGGCTAATGTTTTGATAACTCAGTGAAAAGTTCACATCTGCAGGCAGCAAGCAAGCTTTATACTTTAGCCCCAGATAAAACCAACCAGAAATGAGATAATAGTCTGTAATGATAGCACTTAGTTTAGCCAAACATTGCCTTCTCTCATCTATTGAAAAATAGCAAGATAACATTAATTACACTTTGGTTTTTAACAAATTAACTTTTAAAACTTAATAAAAGTTTTATTTCTTCTGAATTTGGAATTATATATAAATTGGAGTTATATTTTGTATTGTAATTTGATCTTGAACCATTGTCATCAAATGTCATATAGAGTATGCCACCATAATCTCCTGCTCTGGGAAAGCTTCTCCATTAATCTATATTATGACTTCTAAAGATCACCATAGATTTTAGAAGCAGTGATCTCCGCAATATGTGCCATTTTGGCACGCAAGGTTTCTATTTTTGAGATTGTGGTTCTGTTCTATGTGCCGTCTTCGGCTTGAAAGGACGATAGATAGAAAGAAAGATCTCCACCAGGGGACAAACACATTTTGGTATTATACTTGATGTATGCTCTCACAGCAGTTCATAGAATATGGGGGAGGGGGGGAATTAAAAAAGAGCACACCATTCGTGTAGGCATTGATTCAGAATACAAAAGGCATAGGAGAAAGGAAACAAAACCAGGCACCACAAATACATCTTGTTAGTTTTGCAGACTGACCTGTCTATCCAATATTCAGGCACGAGAGAAGCCATTCAGTAAAACGACATCCAGCATAAGACACTAATATTTTACCAAACTACTGACTAATCATTATTGTTTGCTACCAACCATCTGTCAAGATGCCAAATGCTATATATATATATTATATACTTGGTTTTCATTTCCATTCTTAATTTACAGAACCATATGACACACCAGTCAGCAAAGCAGAATTCTTGAAAAATGTAAATAGAAGGTAATTTAGTTAAAATCATATTGCCATTAGATCCAGACTGGTGAATATGGAGTGTGTCAGCCACAGTGCAGGCTTAAAGGAAATTTTCAGGGCACATTTGCATATATGACTACTGACCATGTGACCAGCTCATCATGATGTTTTTACCCCATCATGAAACGACAAAAAGTCAAGTTTGCATGATCACTAGACTTGGACGCTGGAGAAAAAGATTACCATTGAGAGCAAAGAAATGAAACAAGTAAAAGAATTCAAATAGTTAGGAAGTTTGTATAGCAAAAAAAGGAAATAGCAAACATAAATATCAACAGATGTGACAAAACACACCAAATAAGGAGACAAATAGTGCCCGTTATTTTTTGTTTAAAACATGCAGCAATAACAATAGTTACAAAAAAAAGAAAGAAAATGAGAGCAAATAAACATCTGTGTTTTCTGCCAATGCTGTGCTACCAGTGCCAAGCATGGATACTGATAGAAAAAGAAAGAAGAAAAAAAGCAAAATCGTAACTGCTGAATGAGCTATATTAAAAAAGTACTTAATGTGACAACAATAAAAGACTAAATGAGAAATGAAGTGAAGAAATTAGGAATAGAATAGGAGTAACTCTCCAGTCATGTACTACATCCAAAGACAACAAATTATCTGACTGGGACGTGTAACACAGTTACTGACAGCATTCCACAACAAACATTAAAAAAACCAGATATAACAACAGAAGAGCTAGAGAAAGAGACATCCCCCCCCCCACCCATACTGAATGGACAAGTGAAATATATGATGCAACACAGAGCACCATGTGTGAGACAAACCAAGCAACACTTTCAAGACCATTCCATTTTCTCTCAATGCTCAAAGGTAAAATAGGATTGTTTAGCTGACACATCTTCAGTGCACAACTCCTCTATAGTGTTAAGATCCCCAACATGAAGCACACCTGCCACATGTTCCCCAGCATGAAGCACACCTGCCACATGTTCCCCAGCATGAAGCAAAACACCTGCCACATGTTCCCCAGCATGAAGCAAAACACCTGCCACATGTTCCCCAGCATGAAGCAAAACACCTGCCACATGTTCCCCAGTGTAAAGCACACCTGCCACTTGTTCCCCAGCATGAAGTACACCTGCCACTTGTTCCCCAGCATGAAGTACACCTGCCACTTGTTCCCCAGCACGAAGTACACCTGCCACATGTTCCCCACCATGAAGCACACCTGCCACATGTTCCCCAGCATGAAGCAAAACAACTGCCACATGTTACCCAGCATGAAGCAAAACACCTGCCATATGTTCCCTAGCATGAAGCACACACTAGTGGATGCACTGTAGAGGTGAATGCACATCAACTCAGATGCATGAATTTGACTTACCCTCCTTAGTCGCCTCTTGTGACATGCATGGCAGGTGACGGTGGCACTATTCTTTTTTCCTCTAACCAATATCAGGGCCCTGAAAGCCAAATTGGCAACAAAAAATAAGACAGAACACAAGACAATCACAAAGAAAGAAATTTACAAATACAGAGAAAGAGAGATGTTGACATATTTTAAAGAGCTTCACTCCTCATTCTATTTCTAAACTGACATGCATGCAACCAAATAAAAGCATTTTTGCGGATATCATTACATGACACTTGGTCCTAATGAATACAGTCAGCCATGCAACCACAGTCATTTAGCAATAACAATTACTAATGAGATCTTGTTGAATTTTCCTTTAATTTGACCAACAATATAAAAACAATTCTGCACATTTATTTATTTGCTAAAGTAAGGATTAATGATCTCTCTAACACCATATTCTAATAAGAAACAATAAACATCGTTAGCCAGATAATCTTGATTTATACACGGCATCAACCATTTAGTCTTTAAAAATTTTTATTTATTTTAAAAAAAATGATTAAATAATTCATAGTTTGGCATTTCTATCTTTACATAAAAAGTAAAAAAAAGTAAAGTACCCCTGTCCCGCCAAGTGGCGGCGTATAGGGTATATGGTGTTGGTGACCATAAATTTTACAGACCTTCGGAACATGATTTTTGGGGTAATGTGGTCGGTATTACACCCGTGCTGCTTTACTTTCCCAGAAAAAAATCCGGTACCCATTTAAGGCTGGGTGAACCCAGAAGCCGTCGGTTGGGATTGAATCCTACCCCTTGTACTTTCTAGTCCAGTTCACTAACCACTGAGCTATCGCATTATCTTTACATAATGGCTTGAAAATATGAGATGTCCACACTCAACTAATTTGATAAGTTTATGAACAACATTTACAGAGTTCAGATAAATGTCATATAAGAGGTAATCATTATCAAGTCCCTTGCCTGCTGGCATAGGTGATCATGTCTCTCCACAACGTTCGATTTCGACAGTTATTTATTATTTCTGTTGTTGACCTTCTGCCAAGCCATTCTCTTAAGCAGTCTGGTATCTTTTCTCTTGCTTTCCATCTTACTTTTGGTCTTTCAATTTTCCCAGTTGTTACAATATATTCCAGCTGTTGCCTTCTCATCGCATGGCCAAAATATGACGATTATTTCTTCCTAATATTGGAAATTAGCTATCTTTTTGCTTTGGCCTCTTTCAGAACATTTTTATTACTCTTCTTAGATGTCCATGGTATTCTCAACATTTTTCTATAAAACCACATTTCTACAGCCTCCAGTGATTTTCTTTTCTGTTGTCCTGTTGTAAATGAGCTACAAAATGGAATTCACACATTGGTTTCAATTAAATCTTTTTTCTATCTCTATATTATAATCTTCAGGATTGTTCGGGCAACGATGACTACAACCAACTTTCACCACTTGCTCTCTGTTTGCAGCTGCACATTATGGGTGGACATAGTCAAGAACTGTCCATCCTTTAAGTTGTAGTCCCATCTTTCCTTTTGTCTTCCATGTTTTCTTCCCTCATTCACAGTTCCATACAAGATTCAGTTCAAGTAGAACATGCAACTATACTTGTCAATCTCCAAGTTTTGGCTGTAATTCCTAATGTTGTATAAGGCCTTAAATATTAATTTATAGCATTTTCATCAAATTACTGTAGGCAAGAAGAGCCTGCAGTAAACCCAGAGTAAGATGGACTAAGAACATCAAAGAAACATTGCAACAACATCAATGACTGAGGCAGCTAGAACTAAAACTGTGTGTCTCCCTCAACACCCACAGGGAGTATAAGAGGAAGTAAAAAAATATTTTAAAAACCTACAGACATAAATGAGTAACTGCAGGATAATTAATTCTTGCTAAGGGAAACAACTCTGCTGTGAGGAATAACCACACTGCTAAGATTTTTTTCATTTAAAAAACATTATTAATATATAAAATATGCATCAGTAATTGATTGATATGTGTGACTTTCACTGGTTTTGGCACAGGTCGATCAGTATATTATGGTTTTCGTATTTAAAAACACAATATAATTGAACATGACATATTTTAACTTTATAACTGTTAATTTATATAAATTAAACATAACAAATGTGTCCAGGCTGTGGAAATATAAATTGAACATGGAACCAATTAAAAAACATGCAAGAAAGAACATGAGGCAAATAAACATGTGTACCATAGGTGTCACCAGCATGCACTCCTTGTATTGTCTGCTAGGGAGTCTGAGCACCTATGGGTCTGTCTAAAGTGTGATTGTGAAGATTCTCCATTGCAATCAACTGGTATATAAATATTTATCAAGGTTTTTTTTTTTTTGGGTGCTGTTGAAATATTTATTGGGAAAAAAGCCAACAAATTTGAGTGTTTCAGCTTTGTAGATAAGACCAAACTGTAAAAACCAACAATTTGATTCAAAATGTCTTAAAAGGGGAATAAACACAAGCAAAACAGTTTACAAATCCTAAAAGTAAAAGATGAATTACTGCTCTGTGTACAAGATTTAACTGCAAAAATGTGAATTTATCCTGGTCCTGGAATGACTACTGATTTGATAAGTTGATGTTAACTTATACATACCATACGTGTTATTGGTTATGGAAGGCCTCGGTATCACAGCAAACGAATTAAAATCCATAATTGCTCAACGCCCGTGCCAGTGGAATCATCCGAATTACTAACTCATCTCCCAAACAAAGAAAGGTAACTGTAGTCCCCATCGTAGCAGTCTCAGCACACGCCAAAAGACATAAGGCGAAACCACGCAGAAAGTGAACACAGCCAACTGTTCCCTGTCATACGATATCATCATTCATCGTAAACAAGCTGGATATCGAAGCAGGATCAAAACGGATGAGACACACAGCTCACGGTGTGCACAGAGCACTTAACTCAGTAGCTCCTGCAACAAGCCGGACTTGGAATATGAGGAAACTGCAAGAAGGAACACTTTTCAGACATAGCCTTCAATGGTTCCTGCCGTCTATCCACCATATACCATGGGAGTTCACGTCCTCCCGAAAATGATGATCGTCATAGCACTTGATGATGTTAGGCCATCATTGATGACTCCAATTCCAAACATATAGACACACAGTGGTGGTAAGTTATCATTTCCAATCCAACAGAAGCCACCTGACCTGTAGTTAGTAAAACCACAGAGAGAATATGATTTTGTGACCTTCACTGATTCACTCTTAGATGTGAATGTGTAGTTTACACAAGAGGAGAAGTTTTCAACTACAGTGATCCCATTTAAGGCAATTCTGGGATAGCAAGGCAAGTCTCCTTTATAGCAGCAGAACTTGATGTTCTCCGCTCCCTTCTTGTAGCTGCCGCCACACGATTCTGATGTCTCATTAACTTGGACATCATTCAAGAACAATGTCAGATTAACATTCCATAGATATGGCTCTGCTGATGGAATGCTTGGTGCAACAGTTGTATCAATCATACTGGAGGCTCTTGGTCTGTGGTCATTAATATCACAGATGGCACATGATGTTGTTATATTCAGTATTTATTTCTGGGGTGTAAATATGTGGCACACACATGGAGAGTGGTTTGTGGTCACAGTAATCCCATTAAAGACAATTCTAGGGTAGCATGGCATAGCTGTTTCAGAACAGCACAATCCTGTGATGTTTTCTGTGTTCGCTATAAAGCTGCTGCTGCTACACAATCCTGACCAATTATAGGTGTGGACATTATTCACTTGCAATGACAAAACTGCTTTGTTTATATCATAAACCTCTGGAAGCGAATCATTTATGGGACTAATAGTACCATTTATTCTTCCATCGGGGATATCTTCATTGAGTCCCCAAAAAAAGGTCTTTGGTTAAAAAGCACATATGCTTTTGAGTTAAACACAAAATGAGCCCACTTCATAGATTCAAAATGATCCTTGCCAATGCCATCCATTTGCACAAGTTAGGTCCTTAGCTACCAAGGTCACAAACGTTTGAAACGAAGCCATCGAATTAACGACTTTATCTACAGCGAAGGTTAACGAACTGTGAACAAACATTTATGTTCAAACCCTTGAAAACATTTTAAAAATCTGCCAACTCGCTGCAATAACATTTATCGTGTTGTTCAATGTAAACATTGCTTAGTCCATAGCTCGAATATAAATAAGCTGCCATTTTGGTGCGTCCCATGACGTCATCCTCACCTATCCAGCCTACCATTTCTGAAAAGCAAATTTTGTCTTAGACAAGGAATCAGAACTGCAATGGATTGTCCTAGCCTCTACAGCTGGACGGACAAAACATCAGCAATCTTCTTAGCCAATCAAAGCTGTTCAGAAGGCATTGGTCTAAAGAGTGAGAACTTCATGATTTTAATATGGCACTAACAACTTTCTGGATCACTAATTTTGGCTGTGCTGTTAATTTTTTATCTGGTTGCAAGTTTCCTAATTACTTTTATGATTTTGTTCCAGGTATTATATATAACAGCAAGGATAGGTGTTCTCTGTTTCTGCATTCACCTATGTAGTGGGTGTAGATGCATTTTATCACTAGTTTACGGCAAGCACATAATATCTGTGACTTTTCACCTGATATGTCCGTCTTCATTGCTTAAATACTTTGCCAGAGCAGCAACCATTTTGGTCTACAATTTTTTTACTTTTAATGACTAAGCGTTAGTTAACATGTGCAGAGTGCACACATGGCCTCTTGTTTTTCAATATCATCTGAGAGGGGTTATATATTAGATCTCTCTACCCACTCACCTAGTATGATAAAGCCAAAAGGAAACCCTGGATTCAAATAAAATAATTCCCACTGCCTGTGGCAGGATTCGAACCTGGGACCTCCTTGTCCAGAGGTTGATGCCTAATTTCTAGACCACCCAGCCCCCAAAATGTGGATGTTACATGTTAAAAAGAACAGAATGCTTTAAATAGCATGCAAACTGTCAAAAAGTCAGTGCACAGGGGATATAGAGCACACTTAGATGCAGGTTTGGACAACAAATTACTGTTTGCCCTGTGTCACTAAGAACATTAGCCATCAAGCTACATCTATTGAACTGAGCACAAGCACTTAGTGAAAATCCTAGGCCTGGATGACCATGTAGATAGAGTTTGTGATTCCTGAAAATCTTTGTTGAACTGTCTGAGAAGTTGCTGATGAGTTAGGCATCAACACAAGATTTTGTCATCAATTTTTGACAGAAAAACTTCAGAAGCATCACATCGGTACAAAATTTGTGTCGCGTTTGTTCAATTCTGATTTTGCACCATGACAATGCACCTGCACATGGTCCGTTCCTCTTTCACAGTTATCCAAGAAAACTTCAGGCAACCATTGTGCACTATCCACCTTCTTCTACCAACTTTGCTCCTGCAGACATTTCCCTCTTTTCTAACTTAAAAGCATTTTGCAAGAACATCATTTCCAAACCAAAGAAGAGGTTCAGGAAAATGCTGTAACTGTGCAACAAAGTTTGTTATTAGGTTCGTTATCACTGCACACCAGACAAATCCATAGGTGCTCTGATATCCTCCTTCGTGAAAATCCAAGAAAAATCAATCCTGGACAGTGTGCACAAACTCCGTAGCGTGGCCTGTGATTCACGGTTTGGGTAGGTTTCTGCTGACAATTTTGCCCAGACTCTTTTCGATGTTAACACTATGCTGAGGGTTCTTTAAAGTGTGCGAGTGCACACAGGGCCTGTTTACTGCCATTATCCAAGAGAGCTAGACATCGGATCTCACAACCCAAGAGGGTAACGTCATAAAGAAACCACGGATGAATTTTTCCTGTTTTTGCACAAATCACCACCACTTCTGAATTGCTACGATTCCAGGTCCTGAGGCCGATGCCGTAGGATCTAGACTACCCAGGCTCAACAAAATTCTTTCAGGTAAGCATTCTAGCAGTTGAGGAAAGATTGGTAATAGTGCATCACCCACACAAGGAATTGTTTTGAAGGGGATGGAGCTTTAAAGGCGAAGGCGTGCCTCCCAGCACCAGAGCTGGAAGTTGTCAGCGACCCACAGCTGATGGCTTGCGCCAGGATCGGTAAACCAAAACCATCCAGACCCTGCTCCACGGTGCCTCCAGTAACAGACTAACCTGTCTAGTCTGGCCAAGCGAGCAGGGATCGAAGAGGGAAGACAACCCGGTATTCAAAAATGTCGTTCTGAAGTCAGATGTGTTGGGCTGAAAGGCGCAAATATAACAGTTATACTGCAACACAACGCAGACACGCCCACTTAACGTCCTTTTAAGGATGGATGACGAAGAGGAATTTGTCATGTCAACGAATACTCTAAAATACTTTAGTCATCGGGCGGACGCAAGCAAGCAGCAAGCAAATAATTATAAAGCATTTATAGCATAAGTTTTTTTTTTACTACTCTCATATATCGTCAAAGGTAGATATTATTTAACATCAAGAGTAGGTATTAAAAACATCAAAGGCACAGACAGGGTTCTGTTTCAGAATTGTGGTGATGCAAAGTGTCAGATGACACCTAATACAAATGCACCAATAAGAGAAGCACGTCTTTTGGAAAAGAATTCAATATTTAAAGTAGTTATGTAAATTTAAATTCACTGATAAATTTATAATTTTGGCAATACCAAATGGTTAAACAAATGGAATTTTTAAAAAACAACGGGTAAAAATATAAACTGGAATGGGTCTCTTCACGCTGTGACCAGACAGTGGCTTCACCGATACTATCTGTGCTCAGAGTTCACGCTGACTAAGTTTTCCTCCTGTTTTTGCAGAACCTCCGCAGAGTGCTCATTCCTCCACTGCGCTATTCTTCCTCCCCCAAGTTCGGCATGTAAATGTTCACTTTTCTGCCTGGACTTCTCCACCTCCAGGCTCATCCTAGTTGGGATATAAATTTAATTATTTGGATCCAAAAACTTCTATAAAAGTCTAAATTTAACATAAATGTACATTTAAAACTGAAATGGGTGATATGCTTATTCTCTTTAAAGAGAATGATTTGTGCTTGTTTTTATTTTTTTCCTCATTTGCCTTTCAGCATCGATGAGAGATATGATTTTCTGTCTTCTGCTATTCTGTTAGCCTCTGCTGCTGTTATGTTTCCTAGTGTTTCAAAAATTCTGTCAATGCATCTTTTTTGTGGTCGGCCCTCGAGTCAGGTGTTATCGTAACATTTATTGAAGGTTTATTGTGTTGTGTTTTGGTCTTTCTGTCTTATCACGTAACCAAACCATTTTATCTGTTGCACCTGTTTAAGTAATTAAATAATATGAATTCACATTTGCTAATGTTCAAACATATTTTATTAACATATACAATCATTACTGATCACATTATTAATAGTGTAACAGTCAATATTTTAGTTACCACAGTTACAGACGTTACCTTCTACTCTCTGACAGTGCTCTTGCAATAAAGTTATCTCGTTTGGCTGTGTCCAGATTGTCCGACTCCTTGGAAGTTTTCTAAGACAATCAAGAACTAATGTGTTTTAGTTGTAGAATCCCTTTTTTAAAAGTGTGACAACCACTGTAAGTCTTACCATGACAGACCAGTTCTTTTTCTCCTTCTTCAAGCCAGTTATTTCATATTAAAAAAGTAAGTAAAGTACCCCCATCACGCCAAGTGGCATATAGGGAAATATGGTGTTAGTGACCCTATATTTTACAGACTTTCAGCACATTATTTTTGGGGTAATGTGGTCGGTATTATGCCCGCGCTGCTTTCCCAGAAAAAAATCTGGTACCCATTTAAGGCTGGAGCAACCTGGAGTCGTCGGTTGGGATCAAACCCTACACCTTGTCCTTTGTAGTCCAGTTCACTAACCACTGAGCTATCGCAGCTCCCCTTATTTCATATTAATCTCAGTTAAAATAACATCTGCATTAACTCCATTGATTTTATGTTTATTTATATCACTCATTTTAATTCTAGTATCTCTGGTATTCGATTTATGCTTCAGCTACATTATTTTGTCATAATTCAGTTTTGTAGATGTACTTCCACAAATAGAAAGAAGCAATTATGATCCCAAATTTAATTTGGGAGCAATTATGGATTTTAATTTATTTCAGGGCCTTCAATTAACTACTACAACTACTTTTAGTTGTTATCGGATGAACACTAGAAAGAAATTTCTTGGGTGAAAATTGATATGGCTTGTAAGACTGATCAAATTACATATCCCCTCAATGCTGAATGGCAAATGACGAAGGAAAGAAAAAAGAAGAAAAAACAGCATATTATAAATCATAATAGAAATCTGCAAGTGAATTAACATGTAGTTAAGTAAACAAATTATTGGAATTAACTTATTAAAATGGATGCCCTGATTCAAGATGGCAATCCATCTCTCTCTCTTTTGGGCATGATTTAGCCTCAAGAGACAATTTTTTTCAAAATTAAACCACATAAAATTATTTTTTTTAAATGTCACATAGAATAGATGACTACAAAAACATTACATTATGATTACACATGTAATAATTTAAAATTATTAATAGTGATTTAAATTATATTATATATCTTCTTCTACCTTTTTAGCTCCCAGTGGAGCATAGGTCTTCAACAAACACTTTCCAAGTCGTTCTGTTTTTTGCCATTCTTTTAAGATCATTCCATGTCTTCCCCATCATCTTCATCTCTGCTTCTGTCTGTCTTCTCCAAGAATTCCTTGGTCTTCCTCTTTGTCTTTTCCCCTGGGGATTCCAAAACAGGGCCTGTTGTGTAATACTCTCAGTTGGCTTCCGTAGTGTGTGTCCTGTCCAGCGCCATCGTCTTCGCTGTATCTCTTTATCCACTGGTGTTTGACTGGTACATTTCCATAATTCTATGTTAGTGATTTTGTCCTGCCATTTCCATCCTTTTATCCTGCGTAAACGTCCATTAATGAAAGTCTGTATCTTCGTGATTGTCAATTTTGTTGTTCTCCATGTTTCACAGCCATATAATAGGACCGCCTTAACATTTGAGTTGAAAATTTTTATTTTTGTATTTAACCTAATTTCTTTGGATTTCCATATGTTTCGCAGTGCAATGAAAGCTCCTCTTGCTTTTGATATCCTTATTTTGGTATCATTTTCTGTTCCTCCCTCTTTGTCTATATTACTGTCCAAATATATGTAAGATTGTACATCTAATAGAGGTATTTCTCTTAGTTTTATTTGGTTATTGCCAACTGTATTAATTCTCATAATGTTGGTCTTATCTCTATTAATCTTTAGTCCTAGTTATTGTGATTTCTCATCAAGTATGCTCATTTTATCCTGCATCTGTTGATGGCTGTGTGATAGGAGAGCTATGTCATCACCAAAGTCTAAATCATCAAGTTGTTTGGTCAGTGACCACTGGATTCCATTTCTGTTGTTTTGAGTTATTTTCATAACCCAATCTATGGCCAGTAGAAAGAGAAATGGAGACAGAAGGCATCCTTGCCTTACTCCCGTTCTTATTTCAAATGCTTCTTTAATCTGTCCTTCATGCATCACGTATATGGAAAGATACATGCGAAAATATTATATATAATCCAAATCATAATTTGATAATAAATATATCAATTATTTTAATAATAGCATGATACAGTCCTCATTATACATGATGCTGACCCATATACAAGTGACTCAACAAAACAATGAGTTAGTGAGTACTCTACACACTCTACTTAGTATATAAGACTAACACTATCACGACTAAGTACTACAGTCTACACAGTATTACATGGCACACTACTAGTAGCACAGTAAGACTATGAGAGTGAGTACACTTCAGTATACTAGTACCAGTACAGTGTAACTTCTTTTTTATTCAGTGTGAGTAATAAGGACACACTCAAAACAAGGAATTGAAGTCAATGGTCACAACATAAACAATTTGCAACATGTTGATGACAGAGTTTTAATATCAGAGACAGAGAATGAACTACAAGAAATGATAAACATAATAGTAAAATAAAGCAACAAGAAAGGTCTCAGTCTGAATAGTAAGAAAACAGAAGTAATGCATATCAAAGAAACAATCATCACCAGCATGCAGCATAAAAATAAACAGGACAAATCTGAAACAAGTGCAACGCTTCAAATACTTGGGCACAATAATAACATCGGATGGAAGATGCATCACAGAAATAAAAAGCAGTATAGCCCAGGTCAAAATGGCATTTCAGAAAATGAAAAATATCTTATGCAACAAATCTATGTCAATAGAAGTGAGTGTTTTTTATAGAGCCAATTCTGACCTATTGAAGCGAATCATGGACAGTAGACAAACAAATGAAAAGAGAATGGATCAGAGGCCACAGATAAGGGAATTCTCAGAAGAATGTTGAAAGTTCCCTGGACAGCTAAAAATACCAATCAGGAAATTCTCCAAGAGGCCAACACAAAAAGGGAGCTCCTAAAAAACATCAGAAGGAAACAATCAACATTTTTCATGCAGACCATGAGAAGAGGAAAATTGAAATACTTGGTTACAACTGCCAATATAAAAGGAAAGAGAGATCGCGGACGACAAAGAGAGGAAATACTGGATAGCCTAGTGTCATTGCATGGAAAACTATCAATAACAGAATTGATACGATGCACTGTTATGTAGGTTTATTATAAAGGTTTCCGGTTGTATCCAGATGGAGGAATTATTTTTCTCCGGCTTGGTATAGAACCATTGATCAGAGGTTTAACAAGTCGTTATTGTAAAAACGATTTTGTTAATGAAACGTAGACCTGATACAGAATGTGTAAATTAGATTTTGAAGCTGAAACACCAGCAGCAGAATCAGGTATAAACTTTAGATGACTTTGCCTTGAGCGAAATAGAAACCACCTCAAAGCGTATTGCCAATAACAAAGCTGCTGGTGAGGATAAGTTAACAGCTGAGATACTCAAGGCAGTTGATAGCCATAATTTAATACATCTCCAGAAAATGTTCAACATCATTTGGAAAGCAGAGAAGATGCCTCATAAATGGAAAAAAAAAGGCGTGACACTTTTGTCAGTTGCCTCAAAGTTATTCTGCAAAATCATCCTAAATAGAATAAAGGATTCAATAGATACAGTAATGCGTGAAGAACAGGATGGGTTTAGAAAAAGGAGAAGCTGCCTTGACCACATTTTTGCTCTATGACTTATATAGGAGGAACACATTTAGAAGCAAAAACCTTTTGTACTTAACTTCATCGATTTCAAAAAAGCATTTGACAGTATTCATCGAGATTCTTTGTGGAAAATTCTGAAGCAATATCTATCTATTCTCCTTTCGAGCCGAAGACGGCACATAGGGCAGAATCATAATCTCAAAAACAGAAACCCTGCGTGCCAAAGTGGCACATATTGCGGAGATCACTGCTTCTAAAATCTATGGCTCTGTTTCCATAACAACACTTTTTACAATGACAGCTTGTCAAGCCATCGATCAACCTCCTTAGTCGCCTCTTACAACATGCCTGGAAGGTCACAGTGTCACTATTCTTTACTTCCCTCATAATGAAGCCCCGGTAACACACGGGAAGAAGCAATATAGCTTACCATAAAAAATCATAAATATTATTAAAGACATGTATGATGGTTACACATGTGCAGTTCGAACAGAGGAAGGACTGAGTGAATGTTTCCCAATAGAAACTGGGGTTAAATAAGGATGTATTCTATCGTCCTTGTTATTTGGAATTGTTATGGACTTCATAATGAAAAAATGTTGCACTGGTAATAAAGGCATCGAATGGATTCAAGAAGACCATTTGGAGGACCTCGACTTTGCTGATGACATAGTTCTCATCAGCAGTCAGATAAAAACGATGCAGGAAAACACAAATGAACTATCATCAATAGCCAGCAAAATTGGGCTTGAGATCAATCATGAAAAGACTAAAGTCATGAAAAGTTTAATTCCAACAAGTGACAAAATATACATGGAAAACAAACCAGTAGAAGAGATCGATCACTTTATCTATCTTGGAAGTCACATTGATCGAGAAGGGGATACAAGTAAAGAAATTAGAATCAGAATAGCTAAAGCAGCAATGTCTTTCAGTAGCCTAGAAAAGTTGTGTAAATCAAAACTCATCAGCACAAACACAAAACTTACACTATTCAAATCAAATGTACTATCAACCCTTACGTGTGCGAGTGAAAGCTGGAAAACAACAAGAGACGTAGAAACAAAGTTGAATGCATTCGAAAATAAATGTCTAAGGAAAATACTTTGTATAGTGTGGAACGAATTCAAAACAAACGAGGAAATTAGAGAAATTGCCAATCAACCACTAATATCTTCAGTAATCAAGAAAAAACGATGGTCATATGTTGGACATGTGATGAGAAGAGATAATAACCGAATAGCAAAGCAAGCCCTCATGTGGGAAACAACAGGTAAGAGAAAAAGAGGAAGACCCAGAGAGACACTGAGAAGAACATTGCTGAGAGAGGCAAAAGCAGCAGGAATCGGCTCCCTCAATGAGATAGAGCTGCTTGCACAGAACAGAGACAAATGGCGAGATTTGATAAAATATCTTTAAAAGAATTGAAAACTGCTAGAATAAAATTAAGATAAGAGAAGGAGTATCTTGGTCTACGTCCTATGGGCCGGCTACGGCTCAAAAAAGGTCAATAGATAGATAGACTCAAGACTGTTGTTATGTAGATTAGATAGAAAATGTGGAAGGACATGATCATGATCGCCAACCGGTATGACACATGCCGATAAGGACAACAACAATAACACAGACTTTAAAATATAACACCTCTTGTTGTTGCATCTGAGACTCAATAAAATCTTCAAGACATAATGCTGCTTCTGTATGCTCCAAGCCATCCGACATACTATTCACATTTGTATTATTACTATCACTTCGTTTACGCTGTTCCGCCATTGTTCAACAAATCTCGTCCTTGTTGCTATGTTTCCTTAAAAGTTGACTGAATACTGTGCTGGCAAATAAAACGAATCAAAAAGTCATTAGTAAAAAAAAAGTAAAGTACCCCCATTACGCCAAGTGGCGTATAGGAAAATATGGTGTTAGTGACCCTATATTTTACAGACCTTCAGCACATGATTTTTGGGGTTATGTGGTCAGTATTACGCCCGTGCTGCTTTACTTTCCCAGAAAAAAATCCGGTACCCATTTAAGGCTGGGTGAACCCGGAAGCCGTCGGTTGGGATCGAACCCTACCCCTTGTCCGTGGTAGTCCAGTTCACTAACCACTGAGCTATCGCGGCTCCCGTAAAAAAAAAAAGTCATTAGACCACTCACAAATAAATGAAATGGGACAAATATAAGAAAAATATAAGAATAGTATAATTATATATTATATCTCCAACTTGTGCAAACGGATGGCATTGGCAAGGATCATTTTGAATCTTTGAAGTGGGCTCATTTTGTGTTTAACTCAAAAGCATATGTGCTTTTTAAAACCAAAGACCTTTTGTTTTGGGGACTCAAGGAAGATATCCCCGATGGAAGAATAAATTGTATTATTAGTCCCATAAATGATTCGCTTCCAGAGGTTTATGATGTAAACAAAGCAGTTTTGTCATTGCAAGTGAATAATGTCCACACCTATAATTGTTCAGGATTGTGTAGCAGCAGCAGCTTTATAGCGAACACAGAAAACATCACAGGATTGTGCTGTTCTGAAACAGCTCTGCCATGCTACCCTAGAATTGTCTTTAATGGGATTACTGTGACCACAAACCACTTCCATGTGTGTGCCACATATTTACACCCCAGAAAGAAATACTGAATATAACAACATCATTTGCCGTCTGTGATATTAATGACCACAGACCAGGAGCCTCCTGTATGATTGATACAACTGTTGCACCAAGCACTCATCAGCAGAGCCATATCTATGGAATGTTAATCTGACATTGTTCTTGAATGATGTCCAAGTTAATGAGACATCAGAATCGTGTGGCAGCAGCTACAAGAAGGGAGCAGAGAACATCAAGTTCTGCTTCTATAAAGGAGACTTGCCTTGCTATCCCAGAATTGCCTTAAATGGGATCACTGTAGTTGAAAACTTCTCCTCTTGTGTAAACTACACATTCACATCTAAGAGTGAATCAGTGAAGGTCACAAAATCATATTCTCTCTGTGGTTTTACTAACTACAGGTCAGGTGGCTTCTGTTGGATTGGAAATGATAACTTACCACCACTGTGTGTCTATATGTTTGGAATTGGAGTCATCAACGATGGCCTAACATCATCGAGTGCTACGACGACCATCGTTTTCGGGAGGACGCGAACTTCCATGGTATATGGTGGATAGGCGGCAGGAACCATTGAAGGCTATGTCTGAAAAGTGTTCCTTCTTGCAGTTTCCTCATATTCCAAGTCCGGCTTGTTGCAGGAGCTACAGAGTTAAGTGCTCTGTGCACACCGTGAGCTGTGTGTTTCATCCGTTTTGATCCTGTTTCGATATCCCGCTTGTTTACGATGAATGATGATATCGTATGACAGGGAACAGTTGGCTGTGTTCACTTTCTGCGCGGTTTCGCCTTATGTCTTTTGGCGTGTGCTGAGACTGCTACGATGGGGACTACAGTTACCTTTCTTTGTTTGGGAGATGTGTTGGTAATTCGGATGATTCCACTGGCACAGCGGTTGAGCAATTATGGATTTTAATTCGTTTGCAGTGATGCCGAGGCCTTCCATAACCAATAACCAATTGTATCTCTCTCTCTGTGCGATCAGGACTCAATCAGAGTAGGACTCCAGACTCTCACATGAAATCAGCTGCTAGGTTAAGTGTGTTGATCGCCCCCCACAGACAGAACATCACAATTAGAGTCTGCCAGATCCACTCTGATTGAACACCCGTTAAAACGTTGCACTGTGTTCTGCGCCAGTGGCCCAGTGCATCCGATTTCAGCCAGCATTTTATTCAGGTTAGCTTTCCTTTCCTTTGATTGTCCCCAATCTTCCTGCAAGGCAGCAGATGATCTTTTCTGTAGGTGGATTCTGCCCTTAGATGGTCGGCCCTCCCAGGTTTACGAGCATCATCTGCCCGAGTTACTAGAAGTGACTAACAGACATGAACACACAAAGATATGAGATGTGACTGACATAGACTTGCACAAACAAAGATATGACAAATGCCTAACATAGACATGCACACACAGATATGAGATATGACCAACATAGACATGCACACACAAAGATATGAGATGTGTCTAACATAGCCATGCACACACAAGGATATGAGATGTGACATACACAGACATACAAACACAAAGATATGACTAACATAAACATGCACACAAAGATATGAGATACTACTAACCCAAACATGCACACACAAAGATATGACTAACACAGATACACACTAAGATATGAGATACGACTAAACACATACACACATAAATATATGAGACATGTTTAACACGGACACACCAAGATATGAGATATGACTAACATGACACAAACCAAGATATGAGCCATGGCTAGCACAGAAACACATCAAGATATGAGCCATGGCTAGCACAGAAACACATCAAGATTTGAGCCATGGCTTCACGGAAAAACACCAAGAAATGAACCACGTCCAGCACAGAAACACATTAAGGTATCCATATGCTTGGATTTGTTGTAGTCTGCAGACTCTTCTTAACGTGGGAATCATCGACATACGAGACGCAGGCCTCGATTAACTGTTCACAGGTTTCGTTCAAACAGTTGTCCGGAGATTTGAGAGTGCAGTCTGACTCGTAGAACGTTCCCTTGCATGTACAGTTCCCGGTTGACTGTTCACGGGTGTCGTTAAAACAGTTGTCCGGACATTTGAGAGTGCAGTCTGACCGGTAGTACGTTTCCTTGCACGTACAGTCTGCACTTTCCGGGTCACATATGATGTCACAGCCATCAGAACACGTCTGTTTGCACTGTAGCCCAAAATTACCATCGGGACAAGTGTCATTACATGTGTAGCCAGGATGCTTACATTGTAGGCATTTTCTGGATTCTTCCTCACATAAAGGACATACACTAAGACAAGACCCAGAGCAGTCGTGTCCATAGATCCCATGTGAACAGTTGCCGTGACACGTACCGATGATGACGTTGCAGCCTTTGCAACACCCACTACACACTGCACAAAACGACCAAGAATGCACGTCCAGACAATAGGTGTCTGTAAATGTTTGCACCTCACACACCGTCAGTGCACTGTCGGCCTGAGAAATGGTCGGTGAGAACTCAATCTTAATGTGTGCCATTGTCGCTTGTGTTGTGACTACAATAGTGTTCATAGAAATATTTGGGTATGATATATCATTATACTAGAACACTACACCGCCACTGTCAGAGAAAGCCTTTAGAGTGGCAGTCTTTACCCGAATCATAGTGCTAGCTCGATGATAAATTCGAATGGTGTGAGTTTTCTGGGGTGTGGCAAAGTTCAGATACCAGTAAACAGAATTGGTTCCACTTCACAATTGTGTGTGTATGCAGTCATTGTCATAGAGATTGGTCTTTGTTTTGCCATTAACTGCGGCCTCTGGTCCACATCCGATTCCTGTATAACAAGCATTAAATGCATCAGTCTGGTTTGTGTTCTGTTTGAGAGCCACATTCCGACCCCCGTCAACGTAGATGGAGCAGATATTTGCAACTATCGTCCCTTCAATCCGTAACTTGTTGATCAAACCAGCCCAGAGCAAAAGACATCAATCACGTGCTGACTAACTACAAACCTTGATTCATTGTTACACGTGGCAGAACCATTTATTTCTACCGTGAAACTGTCCGGATATGTTAAGTCATTCATATAAATCCTAAACCAGGAGAACGGCAAAGATTGATTGAGAGTTGCTTCAACTGATGTATAATCTGTGTCCGGATTACATGTGGTGTCGTTGTTATCAAACAGGAAAGTATGTTAAGATTTTTGGTCGTATTTGTAAACGAGATCCAAGTACTGACACTGGGGTCCGAAATATTCGTGCTGACAACTGTGATTGTTTGGGCATGTCCCTGTAGTTTTGTCACAAATTGAGTCATTATAGCAGTGACATTGTAACGTACAATTTGCCCCAAACCAACCATCTGCACAAGTTAGGTCATTAGCTTCCAAGGTCGCGAACGAAGCCACCAGAATAAAGACTTGATCTACAGCGATGGTTAACGAACTGTGTACAAACATTTATTATCAAACCCGTGGTTACATTTCTAAAAATCCGCCAACTTGCTGTGATAACAGACAGCGTGATGTTCAAAGTCAACATTATTTACACCAGGCTTGAACGCGAACAAGCTTCCATCTTGGTGCGTCCCATGACGCCATATATATATATATTGTATATATTGTATATGGCGAGTAGTTTTCAGACATGGCAGAATTTAATTTATTTATCAAAATTAAAAAAGAAAATAAAAAATGAAGCACAAAATTATACGTTATCTAGATCCTTCCTTTTGGAATAGAAATAATAATTAAAATATTGAATGGTATCTACAACAGCGGATATATACCAGACGACATGCTCAAATCAATATTCATAGCCCTGAATCGGGTGCGATTGAATGCGATGATCATCGCACAATAAGCCTTATGAGTCATATGACTAAAATATTACTAAGAATCATCATGCGAAGAGCGCGAAACAAAATCAGTCCAGAAATTAGCGATGAACAGTGTGGTTTTGTTAGAGATAAAGGAACAAGCAATGCCATTTATATCATAAGATTTTTAGTAGAAAGAGCCATAGAGGTGAAAACAGTTCTACACCTATGTTTCATAGATTACACCAAAGCATTTGACAAAGTAAAGCACCAAAAAATAATCAAAATTTTAGAAAGCATAAACGTAGACAGCAAAGATCTAAGAATAATAAAGAACATGTACTGGCAACAAACAGCAGCCATAAGAACTGGAAAACCAACTGGGAATGTTTCAACAAATAAAACAGGGTGTTATACAAGGTTGTGTGCTGTCACCAGATTTGTTTAATATTTATAGTGAGATTATTTTAAGATCCATAAGGGGCATGCCTGGAATAACAATTGGAGGCCATAACATAAATAATCTAAGGTATGCTGATGATACAGTCTTAATCGCTAAGAGTGAAAATGAGTTACAAGAAATGTTGGACATTATAGTGAAAGAGAGCAAAAATAAAGGACTCAGCCTTAATAGCAAAAAGACAGAGGTAATGGTAACATCACAGAGAAAGACATCACCTCAGTGCAAAATAAAGACAAGTGGAACAATATTAAAACAGGTAAATTAATTTAAATATTTGGAAATTTTGTTAACCTCAGACGGAAAATGTACAAAAGAGGTGAAATGCAGAATGGCTCGGGCAAAAGCAGCTTTCCAAAAAATGAGGAAGATACTATGCAATAGATTTTTGACAATAGAAACAAGAAAAAGAGTTCTTAAATGTTATGTAGAGCCAGTCTTAACATATGGATGCGAATCATGGGCAATAGGACAACAGACAAGAAAATCACTGGATTCTGTAGAAATGTGGTTTTACAGAAGAATTGAGAGTACTATGGACAGCTAAGAAGAGTAATGAAGATGTTCTGAGAGAGGTCAAAGCAAAAAAAGAGCTAATTTCCAATATTAGGAAGAAACAATCATCATTTTTTGGCCATGTAGTGAGAAGAGAACAGCTGGAATATATTTTAACAACTGGGAAAATTGAGGGACGAAGAGATAGAGGGAGGCAAATAGAAAAAATAACAGACAGCTTAAGAGAATGGCTTGGCAGAAGGTCAACAACAGAAATGATAAATAGCTGCCGAGATCGAAAGATGTGGAGAGACATGATCACCTACGCCAATAGACCCGGTACTTGATGATGAATGAGAAGGGACGCAGAATAAAAGAATGGAAATGGCAAGACAAAAACACTAACATAGAATTATGGAAATGTACCAATCAAACACCAGTGGATAAGAGATACAGCGAAGACGATGGCGCTGGATAGGATACACACTACGGAAGCCAACTGAGAGTATTACACAACAGGCACTTTTTTGGAATCCCCAGGGGAAATGACAAAGAGGAAGACCAAGGAATTCTTGGAGAAGACAGATAGAAGCAGAGATGAAGATAATGGGGAAGACATGGAATGATCTTAAAAGAATGACAAAAAACAAAACGACTTGGAAAGTGTTTGTTGAAGACCTATGCTCCACTGGGAGCTAAAAAGGTAGAAGAAGACGAAGAAAGAATGAGAAGGGAACTGCTGGGATATATTGTGACAACTGAGAAAATTGAGGCACGAAGAGATCGAGGGAAACAAAGAGAAAATATACCAGACAGCTTAAGAGAATGACTTGGCAGAAGGTGAACAACAGAAATGATAAATAACTGTCGAGATCGAAAGTTGTTGAGAGACATAATTACCTACGCCCGCAGGCACGGTACTTGATGATGATGTACAGAGCTTGAAGCTGATTTGAAGCTTTGTATAATTACAAATGGTACCTTTCGCTTCTTTTTCACTCCCTCTTGTACCCGTTGAGGTGTCGAGAGAGATGCAGAGTTTTGGCTTTCGCACTTTTGGCGGCTTCACTCATTGTCAATTTATACAGTTATAGTGCTTCATTAATGTTGACGGTCCATCTTACTCTGGGTCTGACTCTCGCTCTTCTGACCTCTCATCATTTGATATATGATTTGTATGGTAAGGGATCGCATAGCAATCTTTCTAGATGGGAAACCAGTTTTTTTTGTTGTTTCTCTATGTAGCCTAGGATTCGTTTAATGCCTACTCTTTCTCTTATAATATTATTTCTCATTCTGTCATTGTGGTCATTCCAAGCGCTTTCCTTAGACATCTCATCTCCATAGTGACAAGCTTTTTTTACGATTTGTCCTGTGTCCACGTTTGGCATTGGTAGAACATTATTGGGATAAATATTCTCTGTATAAGATGTGTGTTTTTTTTTAAGTAATAGGTATTTAGTGATTGGCTATTCACTAAAGGAATTATTTTTGAGATCGTTACTTGGCTGGAACTGGGCACGAATGTACCCTATTGAACACCTCTAGGTTCGTATCACTTCATCTATAGTCCATTGACGAACACTAAGATCTACATAGGGGGACTGGTTGGTCTCAAGGCAAGACACCGGCCTCGATACAGAGAGGTTGTGGGTTCAAATCCCGGCAACACCAGTTGGAATTTTTATTTGTGATTTCTCTCTGCAGCAACCTCCCCTGATCTCAGCCGCGAGGCCCAGCTTGAAACGTCAATTACTTATTGCCGGCAATAATATGAGCACCTCCGAAGACGGAGTTATCTGCCAGTGCGGCGAGGGACCCCTGTGCACACTCCTGCCAGGGAAAAACAAATTAATACGCAAAATTCAGTTCCTAGTCTCTGGGGACTCCGTCAGAAGTAAAAGGTAAAAAAAAAAAGACCTATATGAAAATGTAAGCAGGAAGCAGTAAATAAAACTGCTTGCTTTTGTTCCCTGAGACGAAGCTCTTTTGTCTCCAGAATTAAACTCTGCATTTTGTCAACACTTGTTTCCAGAGTCGGCTGTTTTCTGTTTCATTGAGGGTGCTTTTAAATGTTCTACATTAGAAAAAATTGTTGAACCTGGACTAGGAGTTGAACTAGCTGATGCATAGCTCTCAACAACAGCTGGACTAGGAGTTGAACTAACTGATGTAGAACGCTCAACAACAGCTGGACTATGAGTTGAACTAGCTGATGTAGAACTCCCAACAACAGCTGGACCTGGACTATGAGTTGAACTAACTGAGGCAGAACTCCCAACAACAGCTGGACTAGGAGTTGAACTAACTGAGGCAGAACTCCCAACAACAGCTGGACTAGGAGTTGAACTAACTGATGTAGAACTCCCAACAACAGCTGGACTATGAGTTGAACTAACTGATGTAGAACTCCCAACAACAGCTGGACTAGGAGTAGAACTAACTGATGTAATACTCTCAACAACAGCTGGACTATGAGTTGAACTAGCTGATGTAGAACTCCCAACAACAGCTGGACCTGGACTATGAGCTGAACTAACTGAGGCAGAACTCCCAACAACAGCTGGACTAGGAGTTGAACTAACTGATGTAGAACTCTCAACAACAGCTGGACCTGGACTATGAGTTGAACTAACTGATGTAGAACTCCCAACAACAGCTGGACCTGGACTATGAGTTGAACTAACTGATGCAGAACTCCCAACAACAGCTGGACCTGGACTATGAGTTGAACTAACTGAGGCAGAACTCCCAACAACAGCTGGACTAGGAGTAGAACTAACTGATGTAGAACTCTCAACAACAGCTGGACCTGGACTATGAGTTGAACTAACTGATGTAGAACTCTCAACAACAGCTGGACCTGGACCATGAGTTGAACTAACTGATGTAGAACTCCCAACAACAGCTGGACCTGGACTATGAGTTGAACTAACTGAGGCAGAACTCCCAACAACAGCTGGACTAGGAGTAGAACTAACTGATGTAGAACTCCCAACAACAGCTGGACCTGGACTATGAGTTGAACTAACTGAGGCAGAACTCCCAACAACAGCTGGACTAGGAGTAGAACTAACTGATGTAGAACTCCCAACAACAGCTGGACTATGAGTTGAACTAACTGATGTAGAACTCCCAACAACAGCTGGACTATGAGCTGAACTAACTGATGTAGAACTCCCAACAACAGCTGGACTATGAGTTGAACTAGCTGATGTAGAACTCCCAACAACAGCTGAACTATGAGTTGAACTAGCTGATGTAGAACTCTCAACAACAGCTGGACTATGAGTTGAACTAGCTGATGTAGAACTCTCAATAACAGCTGGACCTGGACTATGAGTTGAACTAGCTGATGCAGTATTCCCAACAGCTGCTGGACCTGTACCAGGAGTTGAAGTAACTGTTGCAGGATTTCCAACAACAGCTGGACTAGGAGTTGAGCTAACTGATGCAGGACTCCCAACAACAGCTGGACTAGGATTTGAGCTAACTGATGCAGTACTCCCAACAACAGCTTGACCTGGACTAATGGTTGGACTAGTTGATGCAGGACTCCCAAAAACAGCTGGACCTGTGCTATGAGTTGAACTAACTGATTCAGGACTCCCAGAAACAGCTGGATCATCTAAATCATCATTGTCTTATAATAGGGAGTCAACCCTGACAGTCACATGACTTAATGGTGACACTGGAGTCAGTAATGGGGATGGTGAATTTATACCTCTCATGTTTTCAAAATTGGATGAATGTTTGACTATCAAATGTTTCCACATTGCAGTAGTAGTATATTGTACATTTCATCTGAATGTTTTTGCAGACCTTAGATAGCAATTTGTGTGAATTTCATTTCCGAAATTATAAAACAGTTACAGATAGAAGATGCTTGAGATGGTGCCATCTCTTGAATGAACGTTAGATGCAGGTTATACGAATTGCGATTGTTGTGTGACGGGTACAAGAAAAAATCTCACCTTAAAATGGTGAAGGCGATGGTTAGAGATATCAACCACGTAGGAATAAAGCGTGAGAAACATTAAGATTGAAACAAAAAGTACAAATTGGATAACGCGGACCGTAAGACTGACAGCATAGGGAAGTGTGATGCTGTGGAGAGTAGTGTAGAACTAGAAACGCTGAGCTGTAGACAGTAGTTCTGAGTAGTTCAGTTGGTAGACAGCTTGGTAGACGTGTACGACTCAGCGTTTTTACACTGAGGTATGAGTTTCTAGAAATCTTCAGAATTATAGAGGGAGAATTATATTCGCTGGGGTTCGTAGAATAGAATATCCTATTCTTATTTAGTACACATTCAATTTTATTTGTACTTAGTACACTTTCACCCTTCTTTTTAATAAGTACACATTCAACCTTCTTTGCACTTAATACACATTCAACCTTCTTTGTACTTAGTACACATTCAACCTTATTTTTACTAGTACACATTCAATTTTATTTCTACTTAGTACACATTCAACCTTATTTCTACTTAGTACACATTCAACCTTATTTCTACTTAGCACACAATCAACCTTATTTCTACTTAGTACACATTCAATCTTATTTCTACTTAGTACACATTCAACCTTATTTCTACTTAGTACACATTCAACCTTATTTTTACTAGTACACATTCAATCTTATTTCTACTTAGTACACATTCAACCTTATTTCTACTTAGTACACATTCAATCTTATTTCCGCTTAGTACACATTCAACCTTATTTTTACTAGTACACATTCAATCTTATTTCTACTTAGTACACATTCAACCTTATTTCTACTTAGTACACATTCAACCTTATTTCTACTTAGTACACATTCAACCTTATTTCTGCTTAGTACACATTCAACCTTATTTTTACTTAGTACACATTCAACCGTTTTTATACTTTCACACATTCACCCTTTCCTTTACTTAGTGCACATTCAAATTTTAAAAAAATGATTTTAAATGTGGCAGTTCTACTTCATTTTTATAACGTATTACCCATTCCACCTTGTCTTAACCATTGACCGCTAAAAAAATTTTTTTCTAATTTTACTTAGCACTAAAATGTTTACTTAGTGCTCATTAATTTTTGCTTTCTTAGTACATGTCGATCCTCGTTTTATAAATTGTATGTACTTTCAACTTTTGTAATGCTAAGTATTCGTTCAATTTTTTTTTTTTAACTCAGTGTCCACATCTATAAAGTCAAAATGGCAGCACCGTCCATTAATATTTAATTTGAAAAGCAAAACTGTCATAAAACAATCATCGTCATCAAGTACCATGCCTGCTGACGGAGGTGTTCATGTCTCTCCACAACTTTCGATTTTGACAGTTAATTATTATTTCTGTTGTTAACCTTCTGCCAAAACAATCTCTTAAGCTGTTTGGTATCTTTTCTCTTTGTTTCCCTCTATCTCTTCGTGCATCAATTTTCCCATTTGTCGCAATATATTCCTTCTCATTGCATGGCCACAAATAATGATTGTCTTTTCCTAATATTGGAAATCAACTCTCTCTTTGCTTTGGCCACCCTCAGAACGTTTTCATTGCTCTTCTTAGCTGTTCATGGTATTCACAACATTCTTCTGAAAAACCACATTTCTACAGTCTCCAGTGATTTTCTTGTATGTTGTCATATTGTCCATAATTCACATCCATCTGTTAAGATTGTCTCTACATAACATTTAAGAATTCTTTTTCTTGTTTCTGTTAAAATGGATTGTACATTATCTTCCTCATTTTTTTTTAAAGCTAATTGTGTCTGAGCCATTCTGCATCTCACCTCTGTAGTACATCTTCCATTTCACATCTGTTGTACATCTTCCATTTCACATCTGTTGTACATCTACCATCTCACTTCTGTAGTACATCTACCATCTCACCTTTGTAGTACATCTTCCATTTCACATCTGTTGTACATCTACCATCTCACCTCTGTAGTACATCTTCCATTTCACATCTGTTGTACATCTACCATCTCACCTCTGTAGTACATCTTCCATTTCACATCTGTTGTACATCTACCATCTCACCTCTGTAGTACATCTTCCATTTCACATCTGTTGTACATCTTCCATTTCACACCTGTAGTACATCTACCATCTCACCTTTGTAGTACATCTACCATCTCACCTCTGTAGTACATCTACCATCTCACCTCTGTAGTGCATCTTCCATTCCACATCTGTTATACATCTACCATCTCACTTCTGTAGTACATCTTCCATTCCACATTTGTTATACATCTACCATCTCACCTCTGTAGTACATCTTCCATTCCACATCTGTTATACATCTACCATCTCACCTCTGTTGTACATATACCATCTCACCTCTGTAGTACATCTTCCATTCCACATCTGTTATACATCTACCATCTCACCTCTGTAGTACATCTACCATCTCACCTCTGAAGTACATCTTCCATTCCACATCTGTTATACATCTACCACCTCACCTCTGTAGTACATCTTCCATTCCACATCCATTATACATCTACCATCTCACCTCTGTTGTATATCTACCATCTCACCTCTGTTGTACATCTACCATCTCACATCTGTTGTACATCTACCATCTCACCTCTGTTGTACATCTACCATCTGAGGTTAACATGTTCCCATAAATGTCACTTCATTTACCTGTTTTAATATTATTCCACTTATCTTTCATAAAACAATACAATGAATTACATTGTATTTTAACCAACACTCGAGGTCATGTTGAGAAACTAAATGTTGAATACCTCGCTCGATTATTTTTTTTCCCCAGAACTTGCAAATGTCTCTTCCTTCAATGATTTTCTAATACTTTTTAAAAATGTGTGACAATGCCCTTCTTTTTCTTAGCGTTTACATGTTAAGTAGACGTGGATGCGTTGTGTCGATAATTTACGACACAGACGCTATGTTTTCACCTTAATGCCTGACACGTTCATTTTTGGCATTGGTAGATTTGTTTAACAGTTTGTTTTTCTCGAATATCGGCCCTTTTTAGCCTACTATTTTCTACTTTTAATTTTAGCCAACTATTTTCTACTTTTAATTTTAGCCTACTATTTTCTACTTTTAATTTTAGCCTACTATTTTCGACTTTAATTTTAGCCAACTATTTTCTACTTTTATTTTAGCCAACTATTTTCTACTTTTAATTTTAGCCTACTATTTTCTACTTTTAATTTTAGCCTACTATTTTCTACTTTTAATTTTAGCCTACTATTTTCTACTTTTAATTTTAGCCTACTATTTTCTACTTTTCATTTTAGTCTACTATTTTCGACTTTTAATTTTAGCCTACTATTTTCTACTTTTAATTTTAGCCTACTATTTTCTACTTCTAATTTTAGCCTACTATTTTCGACTTTTAATTTTAGCCTACTATTTTCGACTTTTCATTTTAGCCAACTATTCTCGACTTTTAATTTTAGCCTACTATTTTCGACTTTTCATTTTAGCCTACTATTCTCGACTTTTCATTTTAGCCTATTTTCGACTTTTAATTTTAGTATACTATTTTCGAATTTTAATTTTAGCCCACTATTCTCGACTTTTAATTTTAGCCTACTATTTTCGACTTTTCATTTTAGCCTACTATTTTCGAGTTTTTAATTTTAGCCCACTATTCTCGACTTTTAATTTTAGCCTACTATTTTCGACTTTTCATTTTAGCCTACTATTCTCGACTTTCCATTTTAGCCTACTATTTTCGACTTTTCATTTTAGCCTACTATTTTCGACTTTTAATTTTAGCTTACTATTTTCTACTTTTAATTTTAGCCCACCATTTTCGACTTTTAATTTTAGCCCACTATTCTCGACTTTTCATTTTAGCCTACTATTTTCGACTTTTAATTTTAGCCTACTATTCTCGACTTTTATTTTAGCCTACTATTTTCGACTTTTCATTTTAGCCTACTATTCTCGACTTTTCATTTTAGCCTACTATTCTCGACTTTTCAACTGCCAAGGTTTCTTTAACGTGTGCGAATGCCCACTGGACCTTTTGTTTTCGCCGTTTTCCGAGAGCGCTAGACATTAGATCTCACTACCCAGAGACCAGAGAGGGGTAAAGCCAAGAGGAAACCATGGATTCGATTTTTGACAAATGTCCACCGCCTGTTGTGGGAATCAAACCCGTGACCTCCTTGTTCAAAGACCGACGTCTTACATCTGGGTCACACAGTCCCCATTAAGGAAGATCTTGATCCCTTTTCTATTTCACAATGACCAACTTTCTAAATTTACCCAGAAGTCAACTCTCCGGGCTACGAAGTTCGTGCACGGCACCGAGGCCCCGCTGTGTTCACATGAAAGAGATCGGAACACTGTTATTGTAGAGTCTAGTTCTGATTATCCAAAAAACAAAATACAAGTGTCGGCGAGGCTTTCAGTGCAGAAAGGAACAGAGGAAGAAAAAATAAGGCGGAGGAGGAGGAGGAGGAGGGTGGGAAGTGTTGCTAGCTCAAAGGATAACTCATACTCTCCATTACTCATATAATACTCACATACACACTAAATGAGTCACTAAATTAGTTTATTCGGTGATAAATGTGTTTCACTTGTAGGCTGTATTTACGATGTGATCTTTTCTTCTTGCTTCAAATGTAGATGTTTATATGTTGTGTTTGTTTACAGTAAGGGTTGCCATAATATGAGCATCTTTCAATTTTAGACGGTCGGTTTATTTTAAGAAGTGAGTAATGCCTACTCATAAAATGAAACTGATCATATGACGAGAGAAAAATAGAAACCCACGATGCACACAGCACCATCAAATGCTAAGATAACAATCAAGAAAGCGGCGTTAATGAGTTGGATCAATAAATACTGAAAGCACTTATCACAGATAGTAAAGTACGCCAAAAAAAAAAAAAAAAAAAAATCTGTCTCTACTACCAGCGAGGTAGAACAGGTTAGAATGGAAAGATAATAAATAAATTGAGAGTGTCTGCTCGTCTGAATAATCCTTAGTTATGTGTTCTGCCAAGAAGATTATTTGGATCATATCTGGAAGCAGGACAGATCACTTTTTTTTTAAAAAGGATGAATCTTGGCCGTGTCGCTACCGGGACCCGTGAGACGGTCAGGAAGAATAGAGCCATTGTGACATGCAACACGCGTCGTAAGAGGAGACTAAGGAGGTCGGGGGCAAGATCTACGGCGATGCTACAGTGTTCGTGCATCTGAGTTGAAGCTAAATGTATTGCTTTTGCTAGCTTGTAGCGTGCATGCTTGTGGCGTGCGTGCTTTTGCTAGCTTGTAGCGTGCGTGCTTTTGCTAGCTTGTAGCGTGCGTACTTTTGCTAGCTTGTAGCGTGCGTGCTTTTGCTAGCTTGTAGCGTGCATGCTTTTGCTAGCTTGTAGCGTCCATGCTTTTGCTAGCTTGTAGCGTGCGTGCTTTTGCAGCTCGTGGCGTGCGTGCTTTTGCTAGCTTGTAGCGTGCGTGCTTTTGCTAGCTTGTAGCGTGCGTGCTTTTGCTAGCTTGTAGCGTGCGTGTTATTGGTAGCTTGTAGCGTGCGTGCGTTTTCTAGCTTGTAGCGTGCATGCTTTTGCTAGCTTGTAGCGTGCGTGCTTTTGCTAGCTTGTAGCATGCGTGCTTTTGCTAGCTTTTAGCGTGCATGCTTTTGCTAGCTTGTAGCGTGCGTGCTTTTGCTAGCTTGTAGCGTGCTATTGTGACATGCAACACGCGTCGTAAGAGGAGACTAAGGAGGTCGGGGCCAAGATCTACGGCGATGCTACAGTGTTCGTGCATCTGAGCTGAAGCTAAATGTATTGCTTTTGCTAGCTTGTAGCGTGCATGCTTGTGGCGTGCGTGCTTTTGCTAGCTTGTAGCGTGCGTGCTTTTGCTAGCTTGTAGCGTGCATACTTTTGCTAGCTTGTAGCGGGCGTGCTTTTGCTAGCTTGTAGCGTGCGTGCTTTTGCTAGCTTGTCGCGTGCATACTTTTGCTAGCTTGTAGCGTGCATGCTTTTTGCTAGCTTGTCGCGTGCATACTTTTGCTAGCTTGTAGCGTGCATGCTTTTGCTAGCTTGTAGCGTGCATGCTTTTGCTAGCTTGTAGCGTGCTTGCTTTTGCTAGCTTGTGGCGTGCGTGCTTTTTGTTAGCTTGTGGCGTGCGTGCTTGTGGCTTGCGTGCTTTTTGCTAGCTTGTGGCGTGCTTGCTTTTTGCTAGCTTGTGGCGTGCGTGCTTTTTGCTAGCTTGTGGCGTGCATGCTTGTGGCGTGCGTGCTTTTTGTTAGATTGTGGCGTGCGTGCTTTTTGCTAGCTTATGGCGTGCGTGCTTGTGGCGTGCGTGCTTTTTGCTAGCTTGTGGCGTGCGTGCTTTTTGTTATCTTGTGCGTACGTGCGTGCTTTTTACTAGATTGTGGCGTGCGTGCTTTCTGTTAGCTTGTGCGTACGTGCGTGCTTTTTTGCTAGCTTGTAGCGTGCATGCTAATGCTAGCTTGTAGCGTGCGTGCTTTTTTACTAGCTTGTAGCGTGCATGATTTTGCTAGCTTGTGGCGTGCATGCTTTTTGCTAGCTTGTACGTGCGTGCTTTTTTGCTAGCTTGTAGCGTGCGTGCTTTTGCTAGCTTGTGGCGTGTGTGCTGTTGCTAGCTTGTGGCGTGTGTGCTTTTTGCTAGCTTGTGGCGTGCGTGCTTGTGGCGTGCGTGTTTTTTGTTAGCTCGTGGCGTGCGTGCTTGTGGCGTGCGTGTTTTTTGTTAGCTCGTGGCGTGCGTGCTTTTTGCCAGCTTGTGGCGTGCGTGCTTTTTGTTAGCTTATGGCGTGTGTGCTTTTTTGTTAGCTTGTGCGTGCGTGCTTTTTTGCTAGCTTGTAGCGTGCGTGCTTTTGCTAGCTTGTAGCGTGCGTGCTTTTGCTGGCTTGTGGCGTACGTGCATTTGCTAGCTTGTGATGTGCGTGCTTTTGCTAGCTTGTGGCTTGTGTACTTTTCATAGCTTGTAGCGTGCGTGCTTTTTCTAGCTTGTAGCGTGCGTGCTTTTTGTCAGCTTGTGATGTGCGTGCTTTTGCTAGCTTGTGGCGTGTGTACATTTCATAGCTTGTGGCGTGCGTGTTTTTGCTAGCTTGTGGCTTACGTACTTTTGCTAGCTTGTGGCGTACGTGCTTTTGCTAGTTTGTGGCGCGTGTGCTTTTGCTAGCATGTGGCGCGTGTGCTTTTGCTAGCTTGTAGCGTGCGTGCTTTTGCTAGCTAGTGGTGTACGTGCTTTTGCTAGCTTGTAGCGTTTTTGCTTTGTCTAGTTTGTAGCGTGCGTGCTTTTTGCTAGCTTGTGACGTTCGTGCTTTTGCTAACTTGTGGCGTGCGTGTTTTGGCTAGCTTGTAGCATGTGTGCTTCATACAGAGGAACGTGCTAAGGAGATAATCTGAACACTATGGAGTTGCCCGTTGTGCAATGACGTTGATCTGTCCTCGATTATGGGAGGGAAACAAAGTGCTCAACGAGCAAAACTCGATTCGACTATTCAGTACGGCTGAGCACCTCTTGATATGCTCTGATTTGGACGAAAACATATACTATTTAGTTTGTGTGACAACAATACGGAGCCGCGTTAGCTCGGTAGTTAGTGAACTGGACTACAAAGGACAAGAGGTAGGGTTCGATCCCAACCGTCAGCTTCCGGGTTCACCCAGCCTTAAATGGGTACTGGATTTTTTCTGGGAAATTAAAGCGCCACGGGCGTAATACCGACCACATTACCCCAAAAACCATGTGCCGAAGGTCTGTAAAATTGATGGTCACTAACACCATATTCCCTATACGCCACTTGGCGTGATGGGGGTACTTTACTTTTTTAAATTTTTATTTTGTGACAACAATGTCAATATCTTGATATTCACCGTGTCTGCATCAATAGCTATCTCACAAATAAGTCAGGAAAATGTGGAGGAAAACAAATGATCGAGGCAGTAACTTCGATTTTTAAAGCCAAGATGTTGGGGACAGCGCATGGATTGACAGCTGGGAGAATTGATTAAGACCTTGCTTCAAGTTTTACCTTAGTGGCTCTTGGAACAGACTAACAAATATGGATGCACATGTAGGGTCCGAAGAAGGAAGGCAGCATGCTACTCATGAATACCCCGCACATTGAAGACGATTTGTGGTGGGTCATTTGGTATAGACATCGTAGATTGTTATAAACTACGGCACTACGCACTCACGTTCATGTAACGACCTTACAAAAGGGGATGACGGAATGATCAAGATACGATCGCAACCGTAGGATTAGCAAGCCACCAGTTGACCAAGACTTCTTCTCCTTGACCTAGCTGGTCTCCTTGGAAACAGCCTACGTTATAACAAATTGGCTAACAGAGGCCACGATCACAGTGTTTCAAGCATTGACGGCTACATATTTGCTTGCGCTCACCAGATGATTAAAGTAATACACCTCCTCGTCATCCGCCCTTAAAAGTACGTTAAGTGACATGTATACGTTGTATTGTGGCTTGCAGTAAAACTGTAATATTTCCACCTTTCGGCCAACACATCCGTCTTCAGCATGTTATCTTTGAGTACCGGGTTGTCTTCCCCCTTTGATCCCTACTTGCTTGGTCAGACTTGACTGGTTAGTCTGTTTCTAGAGGCACCGCGAAGAGATGGAGTAGGGTTTGGATCGTTCTTGTTCACCGATTCTGGCGCTTACCATCAGCTGTACGTCGCGGACAGCTTCCAGCTTTAACGTTGTGAAACGGCTTGCCTCCATTGAGGTCTATTGATATGTTATTTGGAAGATATAGTATAGCAGATACCATTGATATAAATAATAATCCGTGGCCAAACACACATGCACACACATACACACACAGATCGACCGGTAGTTGAATAAATGATACGATGAAGATGGGGATGGATAGTCCATACACTGGGAAAGCCAACTGTAAGCATTACCGGATGGTCAAGGAATAGAAATGCATATAAATTCATCAAAATGCGAAGCTGCAGTAAATCTAAATATTTATTTACTTATATATTTGAGTATGGGGTGGGGGGGGGGGGGGTCTTTATTGTTCCTGCTTAAGGCCTAATGAGCCGCAATGTCGTACGATTTTGTTGTTGTCCATTACTTACATCAAGCTGTTACCAAATCATTTTTCTCTTTTTCATTTCTCCAAGCATTACCAGACAATCTCTCACCTGATGGAACAGGGAAGGAGAACACGGGGGCACAGCAACAAGAGTGAGATCGCTGAAATAAATTACACCTGGCATTACAAGAAACGATTACAGGAGGAAAACGAGAACAGAAGGGATTGAAGAGCTAATATTTATAATATCATCATCAGCAGCAGCATCATCATCATCATCAATGAGTGCCGTCTCCGCAATGAAGGTTGGCTACCATGGAGCGCCATTCCGCTCTGTCTCTTGCTTTGATGGTGCAGATTGTCATAAACTAACTTGTCCATCTTATGATGTTACTAGTCCATGTTAGTCTTGGTCTGTCTCTGCCTCTTTTACCTTGTATTTTCCCTTCCAAGATTACTTTTAGTAGGCTGCTGTGTCTTTTAACATGCCCCAAAAATCGCATTTGTTTTGTTTGAATTGTGTTTAGTAGTTCTCATTTCATGTTTAGTTGTTTTAAGACTTTATCGTTTGTTTTATTTTCTTTCCATCCATTGATAATGACAGTCTTTCTTAATTTATTCCTCAAAGGATTCTTTCAAATACAATAAGAGAATATAAAGTATTGCAGTAGTTCTAGACAGGACAAGTTCCAACTTTATTCACCAGAACCATTATCAACATAACATCAGCAGAACCATCACCTTCAATCACCATTAGGAAGTTAAAGAAAGCCATTGTAGTCCGTCATTTCACCACCTTTAGTCTATGAGATAACTCTACCTATGTGTAATATAAGAAGACAGGCAAGACCCAGTGAAGAGGAATAGTGTCGGGCGAATGGCGCAAGAGAAAGGAGAAGTAAGAAAAAAAATAAGAAAGAAGAGGAAAGAAGAAATGACTGGCCATACAAATTTAAGGGAGCCGCGATAGCTCAGTGGTTAGTGAACTGGACTACAAAGAACAAGAGGTAGGGTTCGATCCCAACCAACGGCTTCCAGGTTCACCCAGCCTTTAATGGGCACAGGATTTTTTTCTGGGAAAGTAAAGCGGCACGGGCGTAATACCGATCACATTACTCCAAAAAGCATGTGCCGTTGGTATGGAAAATTTATGGTCACTAACACCATATTCCCTATACGCCACTTGGCGTGACGGGGCACTTTGCTTTTTTTAAAATACAAACTTAACTTAACCATTACTTCACTTGTAATTCTCACGCCGTCTACTGGAGCGTGCTGATTATAGAACATAAACAATTAAGTTCCATACGATTTTAATGAAGTAATAAAAAAAAAAAAACGTTATTAAACCAACAGTAGCCTTTACCCCGGCCCCCTCTTTTTTTTCTCTATTTTACAACGTAAATGTAACTACAATTTGCAAACTCGATCCGTTCTAAATTGTAATTTTCTTTTGCCCTCATTTTTTTTTTTCGACTCCCGTCTGCATTCAGTTCTCACGTTTGCCCCAAATCCTCGTGGCGAAAGAAAGATATGATCTCTGCAATAACAGTGTACAGTATTCATTTTTCGGAAAGCTGCATTTAAAAACCTGACTGGTCCAAGATAAAACAGCCCACGTGGAACTAAAGGATCGGGTTTATCTACTCTCTCGAGCCGAGCCCTGTGTCTGGCGTGTTCCATGAAAGTCAATCTAGTTCAGTGGTTCCCAATTTTTCTTGTTTGTCCCCAATAAATACAATGTTCATGACTTCGTATTGTTACAACATAAAAACCGACACGAACAAAACAGAAGTCATGAATATCGCAAAATAAAAACAGAGCATCAGCATATCTATAGACAGCAGACAGTTAAATCAAGTAGAGGAATTTAAATACCTAGGAAGTCTAGTGACAGGCGACATTTCACAAACAGCAGAGATAGACTCATGATGCAACAAAGCTTGTCAAATTATTGGACAGCTATCAACACTATTGCCCAACAGAGAAATAACTCAAGAGACAAAACGGGTACTCTACAATATAATCTTCATCTCAACGTTGTACTACCAACGCCAGTCCTGTACCCAAGATGCAAGAACAATAAGAAAAATAAACTCTACTGAGATTAAATGTGTTAGACGAATGAAAAATAAACAGTCTGAGAGATAAATTCAGAAATGAAGAACTGAGAAAAAGGCTAGGAATAATCTTCGCCATTGAATATATCAAGAAACAACAGATAAAATGGTTTGGTCACGTGACAAGACAGAAAGATCACAACATAACATAACGACCCTTCAGTAAACATTGGGAGAACACCAGACCAAAAGGCTGACCACGAAGATGAGATATTAGAAACACTAGGAAACATAACAGCAGCAGAGGCGAATAGAAGAACAAAAGACCGCAAATTATATCTCCCGTCGATGCTGAAAGTCAAATGA
Source organism: Megaustenia siamemsis (assembly GCA_032433765.1). Taxonomy (NCBI): domain Eukaryota; kingdom Metazoa; phylum Mollusca; class Gastropoda; order Stylommatophora; family Ariophantidae; genus Megaustenia; species Megaustenia siamemsis. The sequence goes on from JAVIAB010000156.1 coordinate 71,632,717, forward strand.
GGAAGGACAGAAGAAGAAGAATTACGATGTGCACTTTTCAATGCAATACAACGCATATCACATAAGGAAAATAAAGTTAAACAAGAACACTTTATGTAGATTACACAACGCTGGTTATTCTTGTCACATTCTTCCTTTCTTTCTGACGTCCGCCCGATGACTATAAAAGGAATTGGCATCTTCGTCATCCATCCTTAAAAGGACATTTCGTTGGCACAGATACGTTATGTTGTGGTTTATCTGCGCCTTTCGGACCAACACATCCGACTTCAGAATGACATTTTAGAGTACCAAGTTGCCTTCTCTCATCGATGCATATTCGCGTGGGCCAGACTAGACTGGTTAGTTTGTTTCTAGTTGTACCGTGAAGAGGTGGAGCAGGGTCTGGATGGTTCTGGTTCACCGATTCTGACTCAAGCTATCAGCTATGAACCTCTGGCAGCTTCCAGCTCTGTTGCAGTTAAACGCCTTGCCTCCCTTCTTGTCAAAATAATGCATATGTCCTTTCTTCCGTCTACTAGTCCCCAGTGTGGTTGGGGCAACAGGAATGGCCAAAACAAATGTCCCTCCTTTCTTTCTATTTCCTGTTAGGGAAAAGTGATCACATATAAACTGCACGTTAAGCTTTCTGGCTACACCGAGACATTTTCTATTTATATACTCTTCAACAGTAGACACAAAAACAAGCACCCCACGGATTGCTATAGGGTGTTTATAAAGTCTCACTACACTTGGTATCTAGGTCAATTTGAAAAAAATGTTTATGACGTCATCACAATATGTGCTCAATGGTAAGTTCACTTGTTGCGACAGTTTTCTTAATGACTTGTCTGGACTTTTAAGGATTCTGTCTTGGATATCTAAACATATTTCATCATTCACAGCAGGCCTACCAGATCGTGGAGCATCTTCCACATTCCAGTAGCAATAAACTTATTCAACAAATTTCATTGACAGTGGGAGCACATATTGTGATGACGTCATAAAAATTTTTTTTTCAAATTGACCTAGATACCAAGTGTAGTGAGACTTTATAAACACCCTGTATATTGCATGAATGTATCTGTCTCCTGATAAAAATTGTATAAGTCGAAACGTTTATTATTATATCCGTGACGGTACAACATAAGAAACATACAATTTATATGTAATTATTTTCCCTTACTTTACATTAGCTTTTTTACTACCCGGTATGGTTATATATTTATAGTTATTGTGTATCTATTCACTTCTGTTTACGTTGTTCGTTGTGAGTTGACAGAATTGAGCAGTCCATTCTCTGATGTTATTTAAAAAAAAATATTTTCTTTCATTATTTTTCACAATTTCACCGTTAAATGCGCAATGGTGTTCGCAAAAATTGTGACGAGTGGTATATATGTATGTGTGTTCATAGCAACTGGATTTGCTCTTTCAGTTTACAAAAAAATAGCAACTTAGTAAATAAATTTTAAAAATAAGCACAAACAACTCTGGGGGAAAAACACGAAATTCATAGTAAATATTCACTAGCCTCCATTTGCGTTTATTCATACACACGGGCTGACAATTGTTTAATTCCACACTTTTTCATAAATTTAAGAGGTCTCTTGACTATAATCTATATTAATTTTTTATTCTTATTTATTCAAACATTGACAGGAATTTATGCCTTTAAAAAAAAATTCGAATTGATCTACATTTGTTTACACTTTATATATTATAGCATCGTGCGCTTTGAATTTCAAACGGAGGCCTATGAGTGCATACAACTACTACACACTTCCTCTCCCACTCCCTTAATAGATGATTATCTTTATATACGCGACAACGGGGCCATTGCGAAGGGCCGAGGCTTATAGGGAACAAGCAAATAATTGCAGTGCTGCGGTAAAGCTGGTAGCAATGAGCCAGTATTGGGGTGTAACGTACACTCCTACAAGGTATAGTGACAGCTTTACAAAAGAAAGGAAAACAACAAAATACTGACGTTTCAGCCTACATGCGGCCTTCTTCATTAAACGAGAACAACAAGAAACGGTGAGGCACAGATACCTACAAGTACATCTAGGATGATTAAGTTAAGGAGAATTGGACCGAAGACTAAAGAAGACCTATACTTATATTTTCATATCTCCACATTTCCCCTATCCTCAAACATGTAACACATCCCTTTCTCATCTCATCATCCCATCTTTTATCCCTCTGTGCATTTCTCCTTAGCTTGATCATCCTAGATGTAAGGGATGAAGGCAAAGTCTTTGCCTCAAAGAAATGCAAATGAATGCATAAAAATACGAAGCTGCAGTAAAGCTAAATGTGAGGGAGAATTGAAAAAAAAAGAAGAAAAAATGGTATGGTAAAAAAGCTTTACGTGATTGATAGACGACACAGATTTGAACGACGTTTCGGCTCAATAGGCCTTCAGCAGGAACAAACAAACAATACGCACACACAGATATATAAGTAAATAAAACTAATCCTACATAGCTAACTAGTAATGAAACATCCAAAACAAAATAATTGAAAATAGTTTAAGAAAAGAAACATTTCTTCCCATTCTTTCAAGTTTTCCCATTCTAACCACGGTCCACGACAAAGGGAAGAAATTTTTCTTTTCTTAAACCAATTTCAATTATTTTGTTTTGGACGTTTCATTACTAGTTAGCTATGTAGGATTAGTTTTATTTACTTACATATCTGTGTGTGCGTGTTGTTTGTTTGTTCCTGCTGAAGGCCTATTGAGCCGAAACGTCATTCATATCTGTGTCGTCTATCAATCACGTAAAGCTTTTTATCATACCATTTTTTCTATATTTTTTTTTCAGTTCATCCTAGATGTAGTTGTAGCTATCTGTGCCTCACCGTTTGTAGTCGTTGTATTCGTTTTCTGAAGAGGGCCGAAATGTCAGTATTTTGTTGTGTTTCTTCTTTGTAAAGCTGTCACCAATAGGCCTACAACATAGGAGTGTACGTTACACCCCGCTAAAGCCGGCGAGACTTTCAGTTTGAGAACCGTTGACGTAGCAGCCAATAAACGTTCGCCGAAATGTGTGCTCCGTGACGTCATCGTGGTGGCAGACGAAGGAAGTTGTGTTTGCAGATAACTAGACCGGACTTGGTAGCTGTTGAACCTGTTGCTCCGGCGCCTTATGAAAGAATGTGATTAATTTTCCTAAAGTGACTGGATCTATTTTTATTCACTGAAGTTTGTTAACACCAAAGGCGTTGTGACTAACAGTTAATACCGCAACAGTTACACCACGTATGTTTAACTGTGTGTTGGTGGTGGTGGTGTAAGTTATGTTCCGCTGGACTTAGGAGTTCTCCCGTGATTTGCTGTTCTCAGGTTCACATACTGGGGCCAGTTGTGTAATTTTAGATTGTATCCTACAGAGATTACTCATAGCTGACCTCTTTTATCTTTAGCAACTGCTTTGGAACTTTGAATGTGTTATCAGCAGTTTATGCTACAATATTGCAGGTACTTGTAATTATTTGCTAAATTATACATATTATTGAAAGTACTTAACTATCATCTTGCCATGATTGAGTACGATTATAGATTATGAATGTGTAACACTCACTGTAACTAAATAATAATTAATATATTATTATTGAAATAAGAAATAAGTTCATTGACTTAAGTTGCTTCTAGTTCTGGTTGGCGGTCTATTCTCAGTATTCTGTTTCAACTATTTAGTCCAAGACGTATGACATGCATTATCACATATTTTTTATTTATAATTATCATATAATACTATAATATACTATACGAAATATACTTTATTATTTTATTATATGTGGGTATAAAATATATTAACAAATTATAAATTTATATTTAAGTAGGCTACTATAACTATGTCTTTTAACATGCCCCAAAAAATCTCATTGTCTTGTCTGTAGTGAATTGTCTTTAGATAATTTCAGTATTATTTTCATTTAGTTGTTTAAGTACTTCATCGTTTGTTTTCTTTTATTTTCATCCAATTTTTCATATTCTTCTATAAATGCACATTTCAAAGGATTCAATTTTCAGTTGTTTCTTGTCTACTATCCCTGTTTCTGTACCATACTGGCCTGAGGATTGTTAAGAAGACATAACGTTTTGTTATTCTTAGTTTTTAGCCCTGTGTTATTTGTTTTGAAGTTAGTATAATTTTTATGGCATTAAAATTACTTTTTGCCATTCCTATTCTTTTGTTTATTTCAGTTTGATATTTCCCATCACTGGTTATATTATGTCCAAGGTATTTGTAGTTCTGAACTGTCTCCAGGTCTGTTCCTTCAACTTGATGTCCACTTGTAGGTTTTGAGTATTATCTTTTGTTTGTGATCATAGTTCTAGTCTTTTTCGCAATTTTTTTATTCATATCTAATCCATATGTTTTGCTTATCATGTTTATTTTAGTAAGTAATTGTTGTAGATCTTTATGATTTTCTGCTAGTAATACAGTATCATCAGCATGTCTTAGGTTATTGATTATCTTTCCATTTCATTAATGTTTAGGCCCGGCATCTCTGTGATGTTTTTAAAGATTTGCTCAGTGTATAAATTGAACTAGCTGGTGATAGGATGCATCCCTGTCTTACTCCTCTCTTTATATCAATAGGTGTAGAGTTCTCTTAATTATTTTTTATTATTGCTGTTTGCTCCCAGTATAAATTACATATTAGTCATATGTCTGCTTCATCTAGATGTATATCTTTTAGGCAGTCTATAAGTTGTTTATGGTGCATTTCATAAAGCTTTGCTGTATTCTATGAAACAGGCATATATTGGTTCGTTCACTTCTGTGTGCTTTTCGATTAATGTCCTCACACAGAATATGTCTTCTTCTGTCCCACTGTTTTTCCTAATCCAAATTGTTGTTCTTCTAATTCAATTTGATTTTATTCTGAATCCTTTTGTAACTTTTAGCAAGAATTTTGTAACATGGCTCATTAGGTTATTGTACTAAAATCACTGCATTCAACTCCACCATTCTTTTTAGGCAATGCGATGAAAGTGATATTTTTAGTCCATTTTATATGTATCCTGTATGTTATATGTCGTTGCATATTTCTGTGATCAAATGCTGAAATATTCTAGATCTAATTTATCATCTCTGTATGTTCTCGGGTTCTGTAGCTTTTCCTTTTTCATTGTTTGTATAGCTTTTTCTATTTTAAGATTTTATAGCCTGACGTACATTTTATATTATTATATATTATAAAATATATATAAGTTTAGTCATATATAAATTAAAGTGTTTAAAGTAATGTCCCCTTGAGTAACATTGCAAATGTATAAAATCGGATGCCTAATTGTAAATCGTAGAGAAATGAGAAACACAGTGAGGGTAAAGTCATAAACCTAAACGTAAAATAATTTTTGGTAATTAAAAACTAACTGTAGTTTTGTTGCAACGCCAAATAAGGGAGATCACACATTTTGATTACATAAATTTATATGACTAAACAAGGACTTTACCTATCCTTTATCATGATTATATTTTATATGTCAATGTTATTATGTTATTAATATATATATATATATATATAAAACAATATTTTGGTACAAAACTGAGAACTGCCCTGAGTTTAAAGACTATCATTATTCATAGTTATAAGATATCTAGTTAGGTAGGTAATTCATGAGTTTAGCTACCTCCTAAATTTAAAATATTTCAAGTTGGTCTTTTAGCATCATATGTTTAGTAGTTACGTCTAATATTATATTATACCCTATCTTGTTTATTATCAAGATATGTTGTGTATTGTATAATAATAAAAGTATAAAGTTTAATTTAATACTTCTTTATTTGATGAAAGTATAATGTATTATTAGACAAATCTAAAGTGAGTGCATGGCGTCAAATACATGGGCACAATGATAAGATCAGACAGAAAATGCACCACAGAAAAAAAAAAGTAGAATAGTTTAAGCCAAAATAGGATTTTGAAAAATGAAAACCCGTCTTCTTCAATAAGTCATAGTAAATAGAAGTGAGAAAAAGAGTTCTTTGGTGCTACTATAGAGCCAATTTTTATCTATAGAGTGAATCATGGACAGTAGACAAACAATGAGAAGACGATTAGAGGCAGTAGAGATGGCGATTTCACAGAAGAATGTTGAGAATTCCATGGACAACTAAAAATAACAAGGAGGAAATTCTCAACGTGGCCAACACAAAAAGAGAGCTCATAAGAAACAATCAACATTTTTCGAGCACATCATGAGAAGAGGAAAGTTGGAATACTTGGTTACAACTGAAAAATGCAGGGAAAAAAGATCGAGGAGGACAAAGAGAGAAGATACTGGACAGCTTGGTGTCATAGCACAGAAAGCAGTCAACAGCGTAATTGATATGATGTACTATGGATAGAGAATTGTGGGAGGACATGATCACCTACGCCAAAGAGTATGGTACATGATGATAATGACACATATCTTATATTTTGTCTATTGCTACTATTATACAGTATAGTTACAATTGTTATCTAGATTGATTTTTATTTACCCCCCTCCAGTTGATGCTGTGTGGCCGTTTAAATTATATTGATCCTGAGGTCTGTAACCTCTGTCCTTTGACTCAGTACTAGATTATATTGATCCTGAGGTCTGTAACCTCTGTCCTTTGACTCAGTACTAGATTATATTGATCCTGAGGTCTGTAACTCTGTCCTTTGACTCAGTACTAGATTATATTGATCCTGAGGTCTGTAACCTCTGTCCTTTGACTCAGTACTAGATTATATTGATCCTGAGGTCTGTAACCTCTGTCCTTTGACTCAGTACTAGATTATATTGATCCTGAGGTCTGTAACCTCTGTCCTTGACTCAGTACTAGATTATATTGATCCTGAGGTCTGTAACCTCTGTCCTTTGACTCAGTACTAGATTATATTGATCCTGAGGTCTGTAACCTCTGTCCTTTGACTCAGTACTAGATTATATTGATCCTGAGGTCTGTAACCTCTGTCCTTTGACTCAGTACTAGATTATATTGATCCTGAGGTCTGTAACCTCTGTCCTTTGACTCAGTACTAGATTATATTGATCCTGAGGTCTGTAACCTCTGTCCTTTGACTCAGTACTAGATTATATTGATCCTGAGGTCTGTAACCTCTGTCCTTTGACTCAGTACTAGATTATATTGATCCTGAGGTCTGTAACCTCTGTCCTTTGACTCAGTACTAGATTATATTGATCCTGAGGTCTGTAACCTCTGTCCTTTGACTCAGTACTAGATTATATTGATCCTGAGGTCTGTAACCTCTGTCCTTTGACTCAGTACTAGATTATATTGATCCTGAGGTCTGTAACCTCTGTCCTTTGACTCAGTACTAGATTATATTGATCCTGAGGTCTGTAACCTCTGTCCTTTGACTCAGTACTAGATTATATTGATCCTGAGGTCTGTAACCTCTGTCCTTTGACTCAGTACTAGATTATATTGATCCTGAGGTCTGTAACCTCTGTCCTTTGACTCAGTACTAGATTATATTGATCCTGAGGTCTGTAACCTCTGTCCTTTGACTCAGTACTAGATTATATTGATCCTGAGGTCTGTAACCTCTGTCCTTTGACTCAGTACTAGATTATATTGATCCTGAGGTCTGTAACCTCTGTCCTTTGACTCAGTACTAGATTATATTGATCCTGAGGTCTGTAACCTCTGTCCTTTGACTCAGTACTAGATTATATTGATCCTTTAACTTCTTTCCTTATCTCACTGGTACAGTGATGGTGGTTATCATAAGAGTGCAAACCTGTGCAGCTAGCACTTTAGCATATTATGTGATTGAATTCTCTTCATGTCTTCTGTGTTTGCTTGATAATTAATCCTTTCTGTTGTCCACCCATAGGTAAGAGCACTAAAAGGGGTATTACATTGTGCAGTGGTTTGCAGCGATTTGCTATATTTGTGCCTTTCAACCAAAACTTTGGAAGGTAGCAGGCTACCTGTGGTCCCTACCATCTGGTTAGTTTCCTTTCAGGGCCATGGCAGTAAGATGGAGTGGGATTTTGATCAGTACTGATCCACTGGTTTTGATACAATCAGGCACATTGAGTCACCTCAAGGACAAATAGATGGTAGATCAGCATCAATATAGACAAATGCAGTACTACATTTTTCACTCTCCCCAAAACAAAAGCAGGACCCATCTACAAAAACAATGAGCCTGTAAAAGAAGATTCATAAGCTACTTATCTCGGAGTTACATTTGATAACAAACTATCTTGGAAACAGCAGATAAATTAGGCAACCAAAAAAGCAAGGAGGAAGTTGGTTATTCTAAGAAAGCTGTGTGGAACCACATGGGGTGCATGTGGGAAAATTCTCAGTAAAGTTTACTAACAGAGTATACACCCATATTAACAAGAAATGAAAGATAAATTCGCAGTACAATATCAAACAAATACCAAGTCCTCCAACAACTAGAAAATACAATAAATATAGAAGATAATTGGAAACAGGTAAAAGATATATTGAAAGAGACATGCGAAGAAACACTGGGGAAAAGAGAACGCCAGAATAAGGCATGGATGACAGCAGAGACCCTGGATAAAATTAAAGAAAGAAAGAACAAGAAAGCAGACATAAATAAAAGCAAAACGAGAAGTAATAAAGCCAAGACACTGAAGCTTACACAGAGGTGAACAAAGAAGTGAGAAGATGCATTAAAAGGGATAAGAGGAAATATATAGATGAACTAGCTAAAGAGGCAGAAGAAGCAGCAAATAAAGGGAATATGAAAGAACTGTACAACAGCACAAAGAAATTAAGTGGAAAATACAAACAGATCAATGCCGTTATTAAAGATAAGAAAGGAAATCTGCTTAGTAATATAAGGGAACAAATGGAGAGATGGAAAGAGCACTTTGAAGAACTTTTGAACAGACCCGGCTCAAATAATCCTCCAGATATACTACCAGCAGAAGAAGAGTTGCACGTTAACTGTGGAAAACCAAGCAAAGAAGAAATAATGAAAGCCATCAAACTATTACAAAGTGGTAAAGCCACAGGACCAGATGAAATTCCTTCGGAAGCCATCAAAGCAGATATTAACACCTCTACCAAGATGCTACATAATCTATTAGATAAAATTTGGGAGAGGGAAGAAATACCTAAAGACTGGAAAGAAGGTTATATGATCAAACTACCAAAGAAAGGAAGTTTACAGGAGTGCACAAATTACAGGGGAATTATGCTACTATCAGTGCCAGGAAAAATATTAAGCAGAATCATTCTGGAGAGACTAAAAGAGGCCATAGAGAAACATTTGAGAGATGAACAAGCAGGTTTTAGGAATAACAGATCATGTGCTGATCAAATAACTACTCTACATATAATAGAACAAAGTTAGCACTAAAATCCCCACTTTATATTGGATTCATAGATTACGAAAAGGCATTTGATAGTTTAGACAGAAGAATGCTTTGGAAGTTGCTGAGTCATTACGGAATCCCAAAAAGTTTATTAACCTGATAAAAACAATGTATGAAGGAACGAAATGTAGTGTGGTGCATAAAGGTCAGCTTACAGAAGCATTTGAAATAAGAACAGGAGTAAGCAGGGATGCTTTCTGTCTCCATTTCTCTTTCTACTGGCCATAGATTGGATTATGAAAATAACTCAAAACAACAGAAATGGGATCCAGTGGTCACTGACCAAACATCTTGATGATTTAGACTTTGCTGATGACATAGCTCTCCTATCACACATCCATCAGCTGATGACATAGCTCTCCAATCACACAGCCATCAACAGATGCAGGATAAAATGAGCATACTTGATGAGAGATCACAACAACTAAGACTGAAGATTAATAGAGATAAGACCAACATTATGAGAATTAATACAGTTAGCAATAACCAAATAAAACTATCAGAAATACCTCTACTAGACGCACAATCTTACATATATCTGGGCAGTAATATAGATAAAGAGGGAGGAACAGAAAATGATACCAAAATAAAGATATCAAAAGCAAGAGGAGCTTTCATTGCACTGGGAAACATATGGAAATCCAAAGTTAGGTTAAATACAAAAATAAAAATTTTCAACTCAAATGTTAAGTCGGTCCTATTATATGGCTGTGAAACATGGAGAACAACAAAATCGACAATCATGAAGATACAGACTTTGATTAATGGATGCTTGCGCAGAATAAAAGGATGGAAATGGCAGAACAAAATCACTAACATAGAATTATGGAAATGTACCAGTCAAATACCAGTGGATTAAGAGATACAGTGAAGACGATGGCGCTGGATAGGACACACACTACGGAAGCCAACTGAGAGTATTACACAACAGGCCCTGTTTTGGAATCCCCAGTGGAAAAGACAAAGAGGAAGACCCAAGAATTCTTGGAGAAGACAGATAAAAGCAGAGATGAAGATGATGGGGAAGACATGGTACGATCTTAAAAGAATGAATTACACGTCCTTTACGACAGATCAGATAGGTGGGCCGAGCAGAAGATGTCATCAACAGGTCTGTGGGCTTACCAATATCAGCGTTGGTGAGGAGTGGATACCAGTGCCTACGTCGTCCAAGGGGACTTTCTCGTGTATTGTCACACTCGACAGGAAAAGTAGGGAACAGAACCCGGTCGTGGTTAATGCCGGTTAAATGGTCTCATCTGTGATAACACCGATGAGAAAGATGCAGTCATTTATACAGACGGATCTGTAAGACGACACCAAAGAGAAGTGCATGGGCATTTACAGCACGCTCGGCAGGCAGAATAGTCTACGAAGACAGTGGTGCATACGTCATGACAACGAGTAGCATGACAATGGAGGCGATGGCAGTGACCAAGGCATTCAAATGGTTAGAGTCACAAGACTACACCCACGCATGTATACTGAGTGATTCGATGAGCATGATAAAAAAAGTGGAGGCGGGCTCTGTACGCATGCAATAGGTAGAGTTGTTGCAGAAATCCAAAATACGTAAGGTCACCTTTGTCTATGTCCCTGGACATGCAGGAGTACGGGGAAATGAAAGGGCGGACAGGTTGGCTAGCTGCGCTGTCGTTGAGGACGGGCAACCAATGGATCGGGAGGACATCATCAATGCCCACCGAGATGGGGAAGAGCAAAGGACTTCGACAAACGCAGATCCACGTCACTTCTTCGGATGTTGGAAATGGGAGTTAAGTTGGGCACAGCCAGAAATGAGACACTTAGTGGCGGGTAAGAAGACTTATCAACCAACATAGCACTGAGTCGTCTCAGTCGCTGGACACTGAGGGAATTGCTGAGGAGGGGATCTGAGCACCTATGGACATGTTCGGAGTGCAATGATGATGATCCGCAAACAACTCAATAACTCAATAACAATAATAACTCTTAAAAGAATGACAAAAAACAGAACAACTTGAAAAGTGTTTGTTGAAAACCTATGCTCCACTGGGAGCTAAAAGGTAGAAGAAGAAGAAGAAGAAGAAGATACACCCATATTTAGAATATGGATCATCTACATGGTGCTCAGCATCAAACACCACAATGCAAGAGCTTGAAAAGTGCAAAAACCAGGCACTTAGGGTCATCACAGGAGCGATGAAATCAACACCAATATTGGAGATGAAGAAATTGTGGAGGATACCAACATTGAGAGAAATGGAGGGACACAAAGGTGCTGATACAGGCAGACAGATTTTCATGCATGCCGAGACATTCAAGAAGGACTGATTCCCAAATGTAGCATTGGGTCAGCTTAAGAGAAGCAGTTTATCTGACAAGCCAAGTGAATTTGTAGACAAATACCAGACATACCAAGAGTTGTCAGCCCCCTACCTACTGCCCTTACCAGAACAGACTCCCTGGAAGAGAATGTGGATTGTCAATACAAATGTGGGCAGAAATGAAAGGAATTTGACAAGGAGGAACAGAAAAGTCTGCAGCGTAAAACAATAACTCTCCATTTCTTGGATGAAGAATACCCACACGACCGATGGACTTGGGTGTACACTGATGGATCAGCACAGAATGCAGTAAAGAGTGGGGGAGCAGGAGCATACATAGAATACCCAAATAACACTAGGGATATGAATAAAGTAGCAACAGGGAAATATCGTCACAATTACAATTTAGGAATCCACAGGACGCAGTCATATGTATAGAAAATTTAACATCAGCACCTCAGCTACACGTACATGTGGACAGGCGCCCCAGACTGCCAACACATACTCCAAGACTGTACTGAATGTAGTAGACAGGAAAATCCATTGGCCCATAGACACAACACTGTGGACAAAATTATATGGGCCACTGGAAGAATTACAAAAGACAGTAAAATTTATACAGGAAACAATATTGCAGATATAGGCAATACTTCAAGTGAACGAAAGATAGATAGAGTCACTAATTGCTTTCAGCACACATGCTGTCCTTTAGTCACTTTTTTTTGTTCAGGTGATTATTCAGTTTAGGCTGAGTCAACGGTCACAACATAAATAATTTGCGATATGCGAATGACACAGTCTTAATAGCAGAGACAGAGAATGAACTACAAGAAATGATAGACATAATAGTAAAAGAAAGTAACAAGAAAGGTCTCAGACTGAATAGTAAGAAAACAGAAGTAATGGTTATATAGAAGAAATAATCATCACCAGCATGCAGCATAAAAATAAACAGGACAAATTTGAAACAAGTGCAACGCGTCAAATACTTGGGCACAATAATATCGTATGGAAGATGCACCACGGAAATAAAAAGCAGAATAGCTCAGGCCAAAATAGCATTTCAGAAAATGAAAAATATCTTATGCAACAAATCTATGTCAATAGAAATGAGAAAGAGAGTTCATCGGTGCTATATATAACCAATTCTGACCTATGGAAGCGAATCATGGACAGTAGACAAACAAATGAAAAAACGATTAGAGGCCACAGAGATGGGATTTCTTAGAAGAATGTTGAAGGTTCCCTGGACAGCTAAAAAGACCAATGAGCAAATTCTCAAAGAGGCCAACACAAAAAGGCAGCTCATAAAAAACATCAGAAAGAAACAATCAACATTTTCAGGCACATCATGAGAAGAGGAAAGTTGGAATACTTGGTTACAACTGGCAAAAAAAAGGAAATAGAGATCACAGACGACAAAGAGAGGAAATACTGGATAGCTTGGTGTCATGGCATGGAAAACAGTCAACAACAGAACTGATACGATGCACTGTAGATAGGAGATTGTTGAAGGACTTGATCGCCTACGCCAAGCACATGGCACATGATGATGATTATGTCTCTTCATGTGTCCAAACAATTTCAGATGTCTTTTTTTGCATTGTGCTAAGTAGCTCATTTTTCATTTTCAGCAGATTCCTTCCTTGTTTGTCTTTTTCTCTTCCACCCAATCACCCATTTTCCTATAAATCCACATTTTCAATGAAATTTGAAACAAGTGCAACGCTTATTGTTAAAATACTTCAATTTTTTTGTTTTCTTATTCAATGTCCCTGTTTCTGTACCTTACAGGAATGTTGAGTAAATACAGTATTTTATTACTCATAGTTTCCTCATTTGTGTTAGCCATTTTAATATGTGACCTATGTTTGTGATGAAAAGCTGGGGTGACAATAAATATCCCAGTTGTACTCCTGATCTGATGAGAAAAGCTTCTTATTAGCCAACAAAAACATTGGTTCTTGCTCTACATTGGCTGTTTTGGTAAAGACTTCCACATATGCTAATAAGATACTTATTTACTCCATAATGCTTGCTACATGAACTCCCAAAGTGGTTAGTGAACTGGACTACCACGGACAAGGGGTAGGGTTCGATCCCAACTGACGGCTTCCGGTTCACCCAGCATTAAATGGTACCGGATTTTTTCTGCGAAAGTAAAGCAGCACGGGCGTAATACTGACCACATTACCCCAAAAATTATGTGCTGCAGGTCTGTAAAATATAGGGTCACTAACACCATATTCCCTATACGCGACTTGGTGTGACGGGGGTACTTTACTTTTTACTTTATGTTGGCTGACAGAGTTCATATAATGTGAACTGTTGAAAGCCTTTATGATCCATAACATAGGCATTCAAGTACAGCATATAACACATATTATGATGCAGCAATGATGTCCTGATAACAATGAGATTTGTTGAGTGGCTTATTTCACTTTCTAGTTTTTTGAATGTAGGGATATGAATGGAGAAGTATTTGAAAATAGGGCTTGCAATAGTTTCAGGATGTCAGATAGTGAATGAATGAGCTGGAAGCAGTCAGCAGTTCTTAGATGACATCAGGATCAGTGTACCAGATCAAGATCCTATTTCACTTATCCACAGTAGCACATGACAATAGATTAACTGGTCTGACCAAGCGGATAGGAATCAAAGAGTTAAATTGTCTGACCAAGTGAGTAGGGATCAAAGAGTTAACTGGTCTGACCAAGTGAGTAGGGATCAAAGAGTTAACTGGTCTGACCAAATGAGTAGGGAGGGATCAAAGAAAGTAAACTTGGGGTACTCAAATAAATTTCTGGCTGAAGTTTGAATGTGTTGAGTTGAAAGGTGTAGATATTGCAGTTGAATAGGCAAAAATTGAAGTACCACAGTAAAGCTGGCAGGCAGGGAACAAGTGATCAGTTCATTATGATACCTTTACAGGAGAAAAAATACAGGTTAATAACATTTTGCCTTAGATACAGCCTTCCTCGAAAAACAAAATGAACAGTATAGTTAGTATCTTTCTCTTGCTCAATGTGCCCTATTGTTTGTTTTGTTTTCTGAGGAAGCTGCATTTAAGGCGAAATCTCATTGTTTTGTATTGTTCTCTCCTGTAAAACTGTCATAATGCTCTGTGTTTACTTCATTCTCTTAGATAACTGCAGCCCATTAGAAGACACAACACAGTATAGATTTAACCCATTTAAGAGTGGACAACAAAGTAAAACATGCATTGAGTAAACTTGTAAGAGCTGAATTGTTGGTTTGTTGTTGTTTTCCTTTGCCAGCTTTATATCTCTAGCGACTGAATATTGTGTTAACTTTTTCCTTTTCCTATTTTCACTCTGGCAATCGTGTGCTCAGGTGTCCCTTGCCATACAGGCAGATATTCTCTGACTTTAGAGATACGCTAAAAACTTACTCTCATTTTTTTTTCATCAAGAGTTTTAACTTTTTTAGGTAGTTTTTTCTGATCAATTTTACTAGGACAATTGCTATTTTTGACCTACTCTTTTTTATTTCCACCTGCCAAGAGTTCTTTAATGTGCACAGAATGCACAAGGTGCCTCTTGTTTTTTGCCATTATCCGACAGGGCTAAACATCAGATCTCACTATCCAGAGACCAGGGATGGTATAGCCATGAAGAAAATTCAGGAATCATGGCCCATGCCCACTAACTTGGAAGAGTAACTGGTGCAACCATATTCTGAAACAAACAGCAGTCTTCATAAGAGAATCAGGAATCCCAATCTGAATGAGCCATGATCACAGAAGAAGACAAATAATATATCTGTTTTAGCTTCCTTGTAAATCTTGGTAAACAATTGTATTTTTTTTTGGTAGAAGCATTGAACTACTTCACATAGACTTGTGTTTTTCTGACTGGTTTGCTATTCCACACAAGATTTATTTTCTTTGCTGTTCCCAGCTGTCTCATCTATGCTGATTCTAGGTTTTTCAGACCTTCTTTCTACAGGACATCTTCAGTTAATTTTGCCTGTTTCTTTTACTTATACTGCCTGCATTGTATCTTTATTTGATTCTCTGTTTTCCATATTGTGAATCCTGTTTTCCACAGAAACAATGTCAGTGTTACAGCTGCAAATGGTCTTATGAATTATTTGACCATTCTCCATGATTGACATTTTTAAAACAATATTAGTTCAATAGAATTTGAATTGGTTCAATAAAATTTGTAAACTTGTTCTACAATCAACACCTTACAGGTGCAATCAGTCCGCATATGCTACAGAAATGCTGGGACAGGCAGTGGAGTGATAATGGGGATGCCCTGACTGCAGTGAAACTGATTCCATGAATAGAATAGATTCAATATAACGTAGCATGACTTTTTGAGTTTCAAAACCAGTCCCAGGTTTTTTTGTTGTTAAAAGTTTGTGTTGGCCTGATCATTGAGTACTATTTACCTGCTTTGCACTTTCTATTATTTGTTGTGCGGATCTTAATGTATTTAAACTTTGAAAGTTTAATCTGTTATCTTAATTAGTTTTTTTCCCCATACATTTTTCTTTTATTCCAACCAATTTTTTTTGCTTTTTCCAAAAATGCTGAGATTTGACTAAAGGTTTAGTGTTTTTTCTTTCCTGGCTTTGTTTTATGTGATCAGATTATATATAAAAGTTTACTTGTTTCTAGTGAAATATAATTTCTTAATCTCGTTATGCTGCCATTTGATAAATTTGAACAAGTCTAATTAAAAACATCATTATATTGTGAAGTGTAATTACAGCAGGTCATGTGCTATTCTTCTTCCTCTACATTTCTGTGGAGCATAAGTCTTCAAGAAACACTTTCCAAGCTGTTCTTTTTCTTGCCTTTCTTTTAAGATCTTTCCATGTCTCCCCCAACATCCTCATCTCTGCTTCCACCTGTCTTCTCCAAGAATATTTTGGTCTTCCTCTTTGTCTCTTCCGTGAATTCCAAAAAAGGGCCTGTTGTGTAATACTCTCTGTTTAGACAGATCATGTGCTGTATTCTGTATATATATATATTATTGTGGGTCACATCTGTATGCGGTAATATTTTATTTTAGTAGTGATGCAAATTCTGCACAAGTTTGTTTTATGTAGAAGCAATACCCATTTCTTGGGGAACTTTAAAATGTGGATTCTTTGATAGCTTGATGAGGTATCATTGTTCAGTCGAATACTACCCCCCCACTTTCCTTTCTGTTTGACATTACAGCATTTCATGTTAGTGTTTGGAGGTGTGGTGGCTAATGTTCTTCCTTGTTGGTTTTCTTAATCTTGCTTCAAGTCACAAACTAATTTACAGCTGACTTAACTAGCATGTTGCTGTATCCTGGTGCATACAGTGTGCTATTTAACTGAGGGCGAGATTCCTAAACAATGTATGTGCCCATCGTGCTCCCTGACTTTTCAAGACCAAGCCTTTGTGGAGATTTCTTCTTTGCAGTTTCAAACTGTAACAGCATGTCTTTCTTGCTGTGCAACTTTTCTGTTATAAATTTATTCTCGAGGGGTGCTGCTTTTTCAGTAAACTTGTTAACTTTTCATTTGCTGCTGTATGTCTGGAAAAAAAATTGTTTGAGGTATCTTAAGGTTCTGCCATCTGTTCCTCCTATCTAGTATTTTGCTAATTAATTTTCTGTTATTGTAAATTGTGTTTTCTGAGGGTAAAAGAAAGAGAGGCTGACCTAGAGAACCACTAAAAAAAACATTGGGCAAGAGGGTGTAATAGCAGGTTTCAGCTCCTTCAGAGGGATTTAGCAACTCTCCCAGAACAGAGCTATGTGGCGAGATACATTGCAGGTCCTGTGCAAGGTCTGACACTTGATAACAAAGATCGTTGGACACAAGAGTCTAGAAATTCTGTACTGTGTGCCATTTTCTGCTCAAAAGGACGATTGATAGATAGACAGACAAATAGATAGATAGATTGATTAATTGGATAGATTGATGTAGCATCTAGTTTCTATAGCTTGTATTCTTCTCGGTAGTTGTTAGTTGTGTTGTTGATATCATGGGACATCAGAGTATAACAAGGGAACTGTATTGAAATCTTTTGTGCTTGTTTAATGAAAAGTGACATGGTGATTGATGACTGTGCATTAATGGGGCTGAGATTAAGAGTCAAGTAAATACAAACATTTAAAAAATACTATGCAAGAAAACCAAACTTAGAATATTCAACTCTATTATCAACACTTACCTATGTATGTGAAAGCTGGAAAACATCAAAAGAGATTGAGAAAAAACTATATGCTTTGAAGACAAATGCTTCAGAAAATTATTCTGTGTACAATTGGATGAATTCAAGACTAATTTTGAAAGAAAAGTAGTCATGCAACCAAAACCTCATCTACAATTAGGGAAAGAAGATGGACATATGTCATAAAGAGACAAGAGAGATTTCCAAAACAGACTCTTCTATTGGAAACATCAGGATACTGAAAAAGATGAAGACCTAAATAGAACACTTATGGTGTCCGGTTAGCGCAATCGATAGGCGGTTGGCTTACCACGGCAACAGCCGGGGTTCGTACCCTGGCGAGGACACCTGGGTTTTACTAATTCCCTAAAAATTAGTACCTCTGAAGTCGGAGTAAATCTGCCTGCATGGCGAGGGGCATCCTGTAATGGGATAAAACAGACTTTACACGCAAAATCCAGTCCCACAAAATTGAGTGGGTGGGACTTCGTCAGAGGTCAAAAGCTGACGAAAGTAGTAGGTGTGGCTGTTTACCCAATCTAAAAGTGCACGTACATGCACCGAAAGACAATAGATTTGGCACCGAAACCGCACGAAACTGGCACCAAACCCGTGCAAAAGTCCGATAATCGGCTTATTATCTCGGTGGTCGTGATCGGTAATCGGCTTATCTCGGTGGTGTGCGTTGGTGCGTGACGGCTTATCTCGTGGTGCATCGCTAGCTCGCCGGTTATCGGACAGCGGTTCTAAAAGGGGTCAGCGGTTCTAAAACTTGTGGGGTCGTCTCTCGCGGGTGGTAGCTCGCGGGCGGGGACTTGGGGCGATGTGCCTTGAATGGTCGTGTGTTATCGCTACCAACATCATCATGTGCCACCCTCAACAGCATCATCACCCCTTCCTATCATCATCATGTGCCACCCTCAACACCATCATCATCAAGCCACACCCTCACCACCATCATCATCCCTTCTTGTCCTATCATGTGCCACCCTCAATACCATTCCTTCATGTCCTATCATCATGTGCCACCCTCAACATCATCATCATGTGCCACCCTCAACATCATCATGTGCCACCCTCAATACCATCCCTTCATGTCCTATCATCATGTGCCACCCTCAACATCATCATGTGCCACCCTCATCCCTTAATGTTCTATCATCAGCCACACAAAGTATCAATCATCTCTCTCACACATTCATGGTAAACCAAAATATCTATATTTCACAACTTTATTAATACAACAAATATACGACATATATATATATATATATATATATATATATATATATATATATATATATATATATATATATATTACTGCCCGGGTGTTGATAATTTTAAGCGTCTGGGCGGGCCCCTCGAAGCCGAAGTATCCACGGGGCGAGCAAACGATAAATGATACGGTCGTTTACGTGCTGTCTCGATGAAAAAGGCATGAGAATTCTGTTAAGTTTCGCGCCACGACACTTAAGAAGTATATAATAAACACAATATAGACCGCACGTGTTGCTAAACAAATCTTGCAACACCCGCGGGTTGTAGACGAATGGAACATGTGAGTTTTGCTCTATAAACTTTAAAATATCCACGTGTCTGGGAGGCAAACCGTAGGAATCGAAATACTCACATTCGCCAAGTCCGTTGTAAAATAGGGCTACCCAATGCTCTCCGGGTTCGTGGGCAGGGTCGGTGTTTGTGACAAAGGCCGCGGTCGCCGTTGGGTCGATGCTCGGCGGTAAGTGGTTTCGTGGAATGACACTAACAGGGAACAACGTCGAACGAAAATATCCGACATCAAAAGGTTGTAAATCTCCCTCGTGTTCATATTCTTCTTCTTCTTTCTCTCTCAAACGGCGAAGTCTGTTAGAATCTGCCTTGTCTTGGACACCTCGAGCACCGAGTCCAACTCGGCGTAGACGATAACTTGTAGGGGAGTAGTTGTGGGAGCGGCAAACTTGAGTTCTATCGACAAGGGTCCGCTTGTGGCTAGCTCAAAATGGGAGCCGTCCAGTAGGCTGGACGAGAGGTCAAAACCAAATAGACAGTATCCGACCTTGAATTCTCTATAATCAACGTTATTCCCAGCGTCTTTACCAATCAGACCCATGGCCAGATTTGTGCCGAAGAAAGCTCTCGCGTCTTGATTTCGTTCAAAGTCCATAGTTAGAGGCTTTCCCGAGATACACTTCCCGTCGACCGTCAGGTTCATATAAATCAGACCAAAGTGTTGAAAATTGAACGGGTTAGCTGTGTAAACACGATTAAAAGCACTGGCCGTAATCAGACCTATCACTATACGGGTTTGTGTTTGAGACAAAAATAAATTGTCTTGACTGTGGGAGAACATCCCGCTAGCGATGGAAAATGACTTGATGGTAACCCTCTTGATCGGGTACCGCGCATTCCCGCTTAAGAGAGCCTTTTCGTGGGCCAGAGAAATCGCGGGGTTTAGCTTAGCTTTCCTGACCACGAGCGCGGCGTAGGTGATAACACTCTTATAACACACAGAGCTATCGTGAGCCGCGAGGCTGAACACATCCTTCGAGGGCGTGAGTTTTATCTTTACGTCGACTCTGTTTAACATGTAACGATCCTGCACAAAGACATCAGAGTGCAAACGACCCATCATTTCAACCTCTTTACTACCTGAAGTCAAATCGCGCCGTGTTTTAAAACCCTCATTTTCTTTCAAATCGTCATGGTGGCCAGCTGTGTCTTTGTAGAACAGAGCGGCCGTCAAGTATCCCGTTTTCGCATCCTCCCCGTAATTTAGCGTGGCCTCAAACACTGCTCTAAAAGGATAGGTATTCTCCGACGGTGTAACCAACGTGTCGTTTAGCGATACGTCGACTTGTGAAAATAGACTGTGAAGATAATTGTTGACCGGTCCTACCTCAGCATCGACTGGTACACTATCACCATTCGGGAGGGTGATCTTGACCCGCAGATGTAAAAACGTGTTGAAAAGATCTAGATACTCCTCGCTGTTTCCAGAAATGAAAAACTCGCTATGCGACAAAGCTGCGATCGGACGAATTTCAATAAACTGGCCAGAGTCGAGAGATGTCTGCGTTGTGGAACGCTAAATAAATCCAAACCAGAGTGAAGACATTCGCACGATTTGGGTGAACGAGGGCCATTATTAGTCGAAAATATCCTTTGCCACCCTCGTCTTCGTCTTCTTCCCGCTGTTGTGCACCGAATGAAGGGGGAACCGTCCAGCTGTCGGTTTTATTTTCTTCGTAACGGGTTCTCCTGGTGGGGGTAACTTCATAACTCGCTTTCTGCTTTGACGTAAACCACTTCCGGATTGGTTGTTATCACGCAGGTGGTCTACGGCCCCGTGTAGCAACCGCTGACCGGCCTCCTTAGCTCGTTCTTTGAAAGCTTCGCCGACATTTTTCCCGGCTAATGCGTCCTGTGCGACCTGCAAACCGGTCCCCAAGCCTTCTCTGAGCAAGGCCTTACCGCCGGTTTTTAACCAGGGTAAAATAGCACTCCCGATTCCACCGAAGAAACTACCGATTCCTCGACCGCTCTGACTTCGACCTCCTATAAACACGGGCATCCCATCGCCCGCCTGACAACAGTAAAAGTCTTCGTATAACTCAACATCTCTATGAAGGGGAGTGTGTTTCACCATTATACCAGCTCGAGATGCTTCTTCACTCGAAAGTGTACCGTTAGCACCGACGTCCCACTGGTGAATGGAATGGTTTTTCCGTGTTCGTTGGCTAAAAGGATCTCGACGGTATCGAAGGAAAATCTACTCAGGGGTAGGTAGTGAGGCTTATCGTAGATCTGAAACACCGAGGTGTGATTTCTATTGAGAACAGGCACGCTCCTGAGGAGAGGCACCATCACATCCCCGACCGGTCTGGGGAAACGAGATCGCAGTAGACGTAGACATTCTTCGCAACACTTTCCAAGTCCATTACACCCACGCTGAAGATATCGGGTTCCGTGTCTGATATTGAGGTCGTGGGAAGGCTAACATGTTTTTCAAAGTGTCGCTTATGGTAACACTGACTCCTTTTTCGTAAAGTTTCAAGATGGCTTTATTCACCTCTTTTGCGTAAATGAATCTCATTTTTTTCCCTTTCACTCCCCGGTACGACTCATCCTCCACTTTTATGATCGACGCATTCAACGCGCCGATGAACGCATCGGGTTTCGTGTATAACCCAGGCTCCAATGTCACGTTGAAATAAAATCTAGCGTCGCAAATATCGTCGTTATCGAGAGATTCGTAGCGAATCCAGACATCACCCTCTATTACATTGAAATAATTTAGCGGAAACTGTATCTCCACCAGTGCGATCTCATACTGCGTCGAAATGTCAATGGTCTGAGGGAGTTTAACGAAAAAGTGGCCTGGGTTATTATCCTTAAAAAGTTCCATAGATGCATTGCTGGGCAGGGTGACATAAAAGCTCATTTTTTTTACTCGTTTCACCGTCGCCTCTCCAAGTTTGGATTCGGTAGCATGTAACCCAAACAGTTGCTCAGTAGGGCTATCCACAGTTTTCCCTCCTTCGCGTCTGGCTTTTCGGTGGTCAGATTGAACAGCGAGACCGTATACATACTACAACTGTATATATAACTACCACTTGACAAATAAAGACAAGTTCTAAGTAGGGGGATAGTTTCCCAAACATCGACCCCAACCAGCGTGGTTCGCCGTCTCTCCTGACTCCCTAGTTTACGGCTCGCAAATCGGGCTCTCCACCAAAAGTTACCACTTCTTCCTCTTCTCGCATCTCTAGTTTTTGTATCTGAAATGTCCTTGGACGGTATCCAAGTGTTAAATGAGGAATCGTACCCAAACCATTTGACTAAACTCTCCTTTCGCCCAAAGGATGTGCGACGCTCGGTTATGAGACTCTCGATTCTGTACTCGTGTTTGTCTCCAACTTTTTGAATTTCCGCTGTGTAGAATGACCCCTCTATCTCATCGCCCTTATCGTCTTTTAACACATATGTAACGGGGTTTGTTTCATTTACTCGACTGATGGAAAACAGTTCCTCCGTACAAGCCGGGGCATAACCCTTTTTAAAATTGGCTCTGCCCAGGACCAGTCTAACTCGATCACCGGGCTTGTACAGGGGTCTTTCAAATTTAAAGTTGCGTTTGCTATTATACGTGTTCCATACCTGTTCTTGATTGTCTGCGTTGACGTCGACCGTGCCATTTTTATACTTCTGTGATACGAATGGTTATAACTTCGAAGTAGGGCGGGGAGGACTCGGACATAAGACAACTTATTGGATTTCGTGAAATATCGCCACATCCGTTGTTTCAGAGTCTTGTTAAAGCGTTCCACCACGGCGGCCTTAATATCTTCGTTCTGCGTAGTGAAAAAGTAAACGTTGTTGTCAGCGAGGAATTTCTGAAATGTTCTGTTCAGAAACTCTGACCCCTTATCGGTTTGAAAACTCGCGGGTTTCCCATCGAGAAATATCTTACCGACGGCTTCCACTAAGGATTTCCCCGTTTTGGTTCGTATCGGTACAGACCACGCGAATTTACTGAAAACGTCCACGCAAGAAACCAAATAGGAATATCCATCGTTGTGTTTTTCAAATGTCTCAAATCGATTAGGTCTGCCTGATATTGCTGTTGGGGGCCACTCGTTATAATGGGACGCCTTTCAAATCTGCGACGAATTGGTTTATGAAGGGTATAGGTATCCTGATGACTCAGCCATTGTTTGATCTTTGCGAGTCCCAGTTTGGTGTTACGTTGCAGGGCCGTTGCACCACTATACGCCCCTGGTCGACTAGGGTCAAAGTAACGACGTCTCAATATTTTCTCCACCGTTCCCATTTTGGTGTTGGGATTCCGCTCTTTATTTTTTTAGGTCTCAGTTTATACGTGGTTACGGGCGGAGTGGTTTCATTACCTACCTTTGGGGTTTCCGCTGGTGGTGGTGGTGTCTTGGTCTGCTCTGGTGATACCTCGAATGATGGTGTTGGTGGGGAAGGTGTTTTTTCTGTTGCCGTGTTGTGTTGAATGAGATCGACCGAGCCCAATGAGCGTCGTTTATACTGCTCCAATCTAGTTAAATATTGATGCAGGGCACGTTGGTACACTCTGGCCTTATCGGCGGGTGCTAAATCATCGCGGAATAGGATACGTTGCATTTCATCATCTAAATCTCTCAAGTTGTCACCGATCGCCTCGGGTGGGCTATACGACGTGCTAGTAGTCTGTTTAAGACCCTCGAGGAATCGAGGATCCATCAAAATCATTTTTTTGGCCATTGTTACGCACCTAGTACTCCACCGAGAATACTTAATATAGGACGGAGCAAAGCACCTATGAACCCACCGGTTTGTAGAATCTCTCTCCGCCGCTTAAGATTCGGTTTCTTTTTAGTGAGAAGTCTCAACTTGTTCTTGTGTCGACGTAGCTCGCACTTCTGTCGCTGAGTGAGTCTAACATTACCTTTTAATATGTTATGACAACACTCGCACAAAAAGTTAATGAGTTTGGGAGAGGCTGTTTTTAATATGGCTCTTAAACCGCTCGGCGAGGCGGCGCGCATACATTTCAACATTTCACCGTGCCGTCTAAGTGCTTCATCACACATGATTCTCTACTTTGGCACGTAGACGATTTGTCTCTCTCCCGGGAATATTTTTGTTCTCAACCTAAGATTATCAGGTGTGTCCTGACGAAGATCGACCAGCAAATAACCGTGAGGAGTCGCTGTCGCGTCCTTGAAACTATCTTGGAGGTACCCCACCTGACCTGGGTACATTTGTTTACCCAGATTCATAATTTGACTCCCGTCTCTCGGGTTCTTGAAAAGGACTAAATAGTGCGTAATGAGACTTATGGTTCGATGTTCTTTATTTTTTCGAATAGATTTTGAACAATGTACATCACACTAATATCTCTGTGATGACTACCTTTGGTGAATAATTTTGTTACCCGCTCGTCCGTCTCAGACATCAAGTCATCGATGACGATCAGTCTTCTCTTCTTACCACCTTCCAATTTATCGACGTCTGGTAGACCCTCGATAAATCTCACTGATCCCATAGTCTCGTATATCGATTGCCATTCCCCATAACACCATATAACTTCCTCCGGTACGGGGACAGCTAGCTCGTGAAGGTTCTGTATAAACTTTTGCACAAATACCGTTTTCCCACACCCGGTAGGACCGGCTATCAGAGCTGTGAAGGATGATTCCATCGGGGATCCATCCTCACAAGTGCTACTAACTTTAGTGATTACGCCCCCCGACGAAAATAACAACGAGTGATTTTAGGTCAGCGCGCGAGGTTTCCCCTCTTCAACTAACACCTATTTTTATAAGCCACAACCTATATAAACACTACAGGGGGGAGGAGGAGTTTCCTAGTCTCAGGCCGCATCACCCTATTGGTCAGTTCCAGAGGTCACTGAACATGTCGCAACACGACTGATTACCACGCCTGATAACGTATTGCGTTAGCTGCTATAAATAGACGGTCCTCGACCCGATAAACGTAACGGGTATAAAACCCCCCAGTCGAGCAGTGTACACGCACACACACATAACCAACGTCTGTTGCCAGGTGGTTTGTGTTTGTTTTTCTTTGAATATGGAGTCGTGTAGGTTGAATACGCCAATTTCGTTTGATGTTAGTGATCAGCGCATATTTATGTCACTTGGAAATGAGACTGTAGTTCCATTGTCTAAAGATGGCGTTAAGGCAGTCTCGGTTTGTGTTTTTCGTAACAGACCATTTATAAATATAAGGACATATAGCGGTGATAGTTTTTTGAAGTTTCCTACCAGAACTGGGATAACACTATCGAGAGAGGAATTTATCACGTTAGTCGAGATGCGAGAGGAAATTTTAACCGCTTATGCTAACCTCAACTACACGCCGCCTGTTGTTAACCAGATCAGCTACACGCCACCTCTCGTTAACCAGATCAACTACACGCCACCTCTCGTTAACCACCAAAACTACATACCATCTCTTGTTAACACGAATCTCATCGACTACACGCCCCCCCCCCCTTTGTTAATCAAGGGAACCTCGCTCTTGTTAATCAGACGACAGATCCGGCACCCAATATGAATGCCGCGGGTGTTTCAGCAGAGTCACCAATTACCTATTCCAGCTTTGATCAAGGTTTTGTCAAAATGGAGGGCGGTTGTGTTTTGAAGGCTAATGAAACTTCCTATGCACCCGTGTTTGATAGACATTTAACAAACAGTACCACCAAAACAGGAGGGAGGAAACCCAGACGCTTAAAATTATCAACAACCGGACAGTAATATATATATATATATATATATATATATATATATATATATATATATATGTGTCGTATATTTGTTGTATTAATAAAGTTGTGAAATATAGAACGAATTTTGTTTTGGTTTACAATGAATGTGTGAGAGAGATGATTGATACTTTGTGTGGCTTGATGATAGAACATTAAGGGATGAGGGTGGCACATGATGATAGGACATGAAGGGATGGTATTGAGGGTGGCACATGATGATAGGACATGAAGGGATGGTATTGAGGGTGGCACATGATAGGACAAGAAGGGATGATGATGGTGGTGAGGGTGTGGCTTGATGATGATGGTGTTGAGGGTGGCACATGATGATGATAGGAAGGGGTGATGATGCTGTTGAGGGTGGCACATGATGATGTTGGTAGCGATAACACACGACCATTCAAGGCACATCGCCCCAAGTCCCCGCCCGCGAGAGACGACCCCACAAGTTTTAGAACCGCTGACCCCTTTTAGAACCGCTGTCCGATAACCGGCGAGCTAGCGACGCACCACGAGATAAGCCGCCACGCACCAACGCACACCACGAGCGACGCGCCGATCAATAAGCCGTCACGCACCAACGCACACCACCGAGATAAGCCGATTATCGATCACGACCACCGAGATAATAAGCCGATTATCGGACTTTTGCACGGGTTTGGTGCCAGTTTCGTGCGGTTTCGGTGCCAAATCTATTGTCTTTCGGTGCATGTACGTGCACTTTTAGATTGGTAAACAGCCACACCTACTACTGACGAAAGCGAACGAACGAACACTTATAATAGAAGCAAAGTTGGCAGGAATAGACTCATTAGATAAGATCAAACATCTCGCTCAGAATAGAGATGGGTGGCGAAAAACACTGAAAGCCCTATGTGAAATTCAACAGCACGGGAAGGATCAAGAAGCAATAAGTACAAATAGAAAGGGGATGCTCAAGAGGATGAATAGGAGTTTGTATTTCCTTTAAAAAAAATGACAGTCGTGAAGATACAGACCTTCATTAATGGATAGAAGTTTGTTTAACCTTTAACAAAAGTGACAATCGTGAAGATACAGACCTCCATTAAATTATGCTTACACAAAATAAAAGGATGGGTATGGTAGGACAAAATCACTAATGTAGAATTATGGGAAAGTACTAGTCAAATACCAGTGGACAAAGAGATGCAACAAAGACAATGGTACTGGATAGGACACACGCAGTGGAAGCCAACTGAGAATATTACATGACACAACTTTTTTTGGATCTTCAAGGTAAGAGACAAAGAGGAAGGAAGACTAAAATATTCTTGGAGAAGGCTGGTGGAAGCAGAGATGAAGAGGATGGGGAAGTCATGGACTAATCCTAAAAGAATGGCAAGAAATAAAGCTGCTTGGAAAGTGGTTGTTGAAAACTTATGCTCCACAGGGAGCTGAAAGGAGAGAAGAAGATGACTTAAGCTTCAGAAACTGTCAGCATACATAGTTTGTGTTATCTATTAGGAAGAGCTGAGCACCTTTTGGTAAGTCTGAGTGTGGAGAGGTCAACTCTTCTTATCAGTCAGCCAGCCTGTTATCAGTCTGGTTGTTTTTCTTCCTGGATTTCTGAAGCCAGGTGACCAGCTGTTGTAGATGTTTCATGATACTGCATTTGGCACCATTCTCATGAGGTGGTCAAATTACTTTACTTTGTCTTTTTATGTGTTTGATGCGTGATGTAGTTTGACAATTGTTTTCATATCCTCATTTTTCATTATGTATGTGCTGGTAATACTAATCATTCTTAAGCATCTCAGCTCTCCTATTGTGATCTTCATTTTTTGCATTTCAGATAAGAACCATGTTTGACATTGATAACAGAGGGAGTAAAATGTCACTGTCAAATGAATGTTGAATTGACATTATGATCCACCAGTCGTCATAATTACCACAAACCCCCCCCCCCCATATTTTTTTCTTGTGTACTAATTGTCATATTGTGACTTTAACCAATAACCAATTTAAAACTCAATTCAGCTGTGTGATGTTGCACTTTTATTTATTAGTTTTAAAACTATCTTCATGAAATTGTAGTGTTTGTGAATTGATTCCATATTCTGGGATGACTTTATCTTCATGTCGGCTTTAATGTTTCTCTGACTTCGTATTATATGAATCCTGGTGGTGATAATACACAACGCTTTTGTTGGTTCCAAAGCATTGGCCAGTTCACCATTTGTTTTACCACACTTTGTGCAGGATTGGATATTTTGCACTGATATATCCACTTATTGACCTACTTTTCATTTTAAATAATCTACTTTGCCAAAAGTCTTTGTCTCTCTCTGATCCGAAACGTTGAGCCTGTCAAATAACGTAACTGAATGATCTTGGAGGGAATAGGTTATCATTACAACGATGTATTCACCAAATCCTAACTGATCCTTATTCAACTGAGGCTCTATAATTTGTCTAGCTATGTACTCTAGTATTTTTGTAAATATCGTTCCAGTTTGATTAACAGAGATTAAACACATTTTAAGTGTTATGCTATCTTGACTGACTATTTTTATCTACACTGATGCTATCTTGACTGGCTATTTTTATCTACACTGATGCTATCTTGAATTTTGTCATGAAGCTTTATATCCATGCTGCACATATTTTATACCATTATTTGACTCTAATAATCTTGTATACTCCCCCCCCCCACCTGTTTTTTTTTGGTCTCGATTTTCCTCCGAACCCCTCCTCCCACGCCTTCACATTATGTGATTGCATCCACGCCTGAAGATTTATGTTCTGGATCATTCTTTCAGACTTTCCAACATTCATTTTCAAATGACATAATTGATGGCCTACCTCAGTATAGATACGAGAAAATGGGGTAACGAGATGTAGAAATTTGGCTATATAGATATGTATTTGTATTGTAACGGTCATTGCTCTCTCTCCTCTCCCCCCACACCTGACAGGTGGGGGGGTGCGGTACATTATAGGACCAGATAATAGAGGCCGCTAGTGCAGCCCACACGAAGTATTAGTGTGTAAGTTTTTATTTCACCCCTTTGTTGAAAAAAAAAACTTTAAACCCCCCCCCTCTCTTTTTTTAAAATGATTCGAGCTGCGGTTTCCTGGCTTGTAGCACGACAAGTTATCGATTTGACCACCCGCTCTCCCCCTTGATCAAAAAGATATAAACAGCTGCTGCAGTAGAGTAAAAACCTCAGCTGTATATATAATTAATGGCTTGGGGGGGGGGGGTTAAAAATATTATCGCACGATCACACATATATAAATAAGGGACACAAATTATAAACGACAGACAAACCATATAGTTTGGTAGCAAGCGAATTTATCTAATCTTCTTTATTCCTGATTTCAATACTTTAAGGGCCTATATATATATATATATATATATATATATATATATATATATATATATATATCGTCAGATATTGGAAAGAGTAGACCACTATATGTATCTTGGTAGTAATATAGATCAAGAAGGTAAAACACAGAAAGAGATCAGAAGCAGGATAGCAAAAGCAGCAGAGAATTTTAAAACACTGGACAAAATATGGGAATAAAAAAAATACTATGCAAGAAAACCAAACTTAGAATATTCATCTCAAACATATTATCAATAGTGGGTACCTATGCATGTGAAAGCTGGAAAACAAGGAAAGAGATAGAGAGAAAACTAAACGCCTTTGAAGACAAATGCCTCAGAGAACTCTCTGTGCACAATAGAATGAATTCAAGACAAATGTAGAGATAAAATGGGAGCCGCGATAGCTCTGTGGTTAGTGAACTGGACTACAAAGGACAAGAGGTAGGGTTCGATTCCAACAGATGGCTTCTGGGTTCACCCAACCTTAAATTGGTACCACTTTTTTTCTGGGAACGTAAAGCGGCACGGGCGTAATACCGACCACATTACCCTAAAAATCATGTGCCGAAGGTCTGTAAAATTTATGGTCACTAACACCAAATTCTCTATACGCCGCTTGGCGTGAGGGATGTACTTTACTTATAGAGATAAAATAAATGGCTATGCGACCAACGACCTCATCTACAATTAGAAAGAGAAGACGGACATATATCGGAAATGTGCTGAGAAGAAACAATACGAGAATAAAAAAAAACAGGATTTTCTATGGTTAACATCAGGATACATTAAAAAAATGAAGACCTAGAGAGATGCTAAAAACAACACTTATAAGAGAAGCAAAGTTGGCAGGCATATACTTATTAGATATTATCGAACATATCGCCAAGAATAGAGATGGGAGGCGAGAAACACAAGCCATATGTGACATCTAACGGCACGGGAAGGATCAAGATTCGTACTTTCTGTTGCACAATAATTTATTTATTCACTTCATACGCCACCAGTAACTGGGAAAGTTGAGGCACGAAGAGCTAAAGGGAAGCAAAGAGAAATTATACCAGACAGCTTAAGAGAATGGCTTGGCAGAAAGTCAGCAACAGAAATGATAAATAACTGTCGAGACGAAAGTTGTGGAGAGACATGATCACCTACGCCAGCAGGAATGGTACTTGGTGATGATTGATGACGCCGCCAGTAACTTTCAAATATTTTTGTTTAAAATAACTAGCAATGCAGCTCTACTGTTCTTGTACGTTCTTCAAACATGTTGGTCCTGGCATGTCAGTGAATGCTATAACGTTTACAGAGGAATGTGTGGTATCCCATGTGCAGACTAAGAAATAAAGTAGAGAGAGACAATAAAAAGTGAAAAGTTAATTGACCATGTTGGAATGTTGACATCAATAAAAGTCAACAATATAAAGTATAGGTAACACAAAACTATGGATATACATGAACTTCAACTGCACTCCACACTATGGTGATACGCCTAGAACAGGCGCACACGGGGGAGGGGGAAGAGGATAGGCTGGCAGTTCAGCCAATAACTATCTTGTATCATTATCCAGTTTTTTTATGAAGAGTATGTTCACCTTCCCTAGATTCAATGTAGTCTTAGTTCTTGGCCTAGAACTGTTGTTTTCTATTTATATATTTGGAATGCTGGTTATTGCGTCCGCGATACGGTGTGCGGCTAGGGTTTTCTTTTGGAATGCTGTCTCTTGACACAGCACATTATATTTTAACACGGCTGTTTGCTTGTGTCACACGAGGGCTGTTTTCCAAGACGGAGACTCCGATGTGGATGGCTGACTAGTTACCGCAGAGCAACTTCGTTTTTGGAGCGGCCGTTTTATTGGTCCCTTCACTTTGTGTAAAGACTGTTCCCGTTACCAGGAATCGCCTGCTTGAGCTTTTCCTGTCACAGTGCGTGTGTTATCGCGCGTCTTTGGCTGTATTTAGACTGATTAAGAGCTAATCCTCAACACATTCCTCGAATCGAGCATTTTTTTTTCTTCACACTAAAAATTTGGCAACTCAGATAAACCTCAAGCTTTTATTATGTCTTTAGTGTATCGGTTCTCGAACGCTCCTGAAGTCGAACAGTTTTTATTGCTAAAAACATTTGCCTTGAATGTGTGTATTTTACGGAACTCGGGCCGAAGCATCTGTGTGTGAATACGTATATACATCGGCACAAGAGTATCTATCTATCTATCTATCTATCTATCTATCTATCTATCTATCTATCTATCTATCTATCTATCTATCTATCTATATCTATCTATCTATATCTATCTATCTATCTATCTATCTATCTATCTATCTATCTATCTATCTATCTATCTATCTATCTATCTATCTATCTATCTATATCTATCTATCTATCTATCTATCTATCTATCTATCTATCTATCTATCTATCTATCTATCTATCTATCTATCTATCTATCTATCTATCTATCTATCTATCTATCTATCTATCTATCTATCTATCTATCTATCGTCCGTCCGTCCGTCCGTCCGTCCGTCCGTCCGTCGTCCGTCCGTCCCCGTCCATCTATATATCGTCCTTTTGAGCTGAAAATGGCACACAGTATATAATTTCTAGACTCTTGTGTCCAACGATCGTTGTTATCAAGTGTCAGACCTTGCACAGGGCTTGCAATGTATCTCGCCACATGGCTCTGTTCTGGGAGAGTTGCTCAATCCCTGTGAAGAAGCTGAAGCCTGCTATTATTGACTCTTGCCCAAATTTTTTTTTTTTTTAGTATTTCTCTAGTCAGCCTCTTTTTCTTTTACCCTCTGAATACACCATTTACAACAACAGAACATCAATTAGCAAAATACTAGATAGGAGGAACAGATGGCAGAACCTTAAGATACCTCAAACAAATCTTTGTCCAGACATACAGCAGCAATGAAAAGTTAACATTTTACTGAAAAAGCAGCACCCCTTCGAGCCGAAGACGGTACATAGGGCAAAAACTCTAGACTCTTGTGTTCGACGATCTCTTGGCAGACCTTGCACAGGACCTGTATTGTGTCTCGCTACGCGTCTGTTTTCTGGGCGAGTTTTCATTCTTGGCGAGGGAGCTGATGCCTACTGTTGTTGCCTCTCGCTTTAGTGTTATTTTTTTTAGTGTTTCTCACGGGCGGCCTCTTTTTTTCTTTTACCCTCTGGTTCCCATTTGAGGGCCTGCTTTGAGATTCTTTTGTTGTCCCTTCTAATCACATGACCATATAAGAGAATATCTTGTTGGTTATTTGAATCTCAGTCCTACCTCACTGAAATTTTCATGGAAATGCAAGGAAGTAAGAAAGTAACACAAGATACAAGCGTAACTTATCACGACTTAAAATATTTGTCTGGAGCAGTTAAATAACAAGCGCGCGGGATTGGGGGGGGGGGGGGGCGACAAAACCAGCAATAATTATGCACGGGCGTACTACAGAATTCAGCAGAGGTTAGCTGGCCGTAATATACAGACTATGTGCAGGTTGAACTGTCTTTATTCAAGTAGTTGTGACTGTCAAAAGTAAAGTAAAGAGCCCAGTCACGTCAAGTGGCGTACAGGGAATATGGTGTTAGTGACCATAATTTTTACAGACCTACGGCACCTGATTTTTTGGGGTAATGTGGTCGGTTTTACGCCCGTACCACTTTACTTTCCCATAAAAAAATCCGGTACTAATTAAAGGCTGGGTGAACCTGGAAGCCGTCGATCAGGATCGAATCCGACCTCTTATCCTTTTGTAGTCCAGTTTACTAACCACTGAGCTATCGCGGCTCAGTTGTGACTGTAGCACAGGGGAACTTGAATACTGATTGTGTGATAGTGGTTATGGCACTGTAAACATCACTGCTGATCTAGTGATTGTGACTGACTGTGATAACGTGACTGACTACTACTGAGGAGTCTCTAATGCTCATAGTCGATGTTTTCATCTTCTGCGTTAGCTCGATGACTTCACTTCTCGCCATCCACCCTTCAAATGACGTTATGTCGATGTGATGTTTTGTGCTTTACAGTAATTTGAGATGTCGGCACCTTAAAGACCGAATACCTCCGACTTTAGCGTGTTTTCGTCAGTGTTTGCGGGTTACCTCCTCTCTCGGTCGCAACTTGCATGACCGGACTGAGATTCAGTTATCAGAACAATGGCGTGGTGGATTAAGATATTGATCCATTGACGCAAGCATTCAGCTGTGGGCGTATATTCTTATGATGCGCTAACCCGACGACTAAATCGTCCCCATAAAAAAAAATTTTAAAGGGACATAGATATAATTTACAGCAAGCTGCGACATTCGCGTCTTCAGTCTAACACAACAATGTGCAACACAGCAATTTTGAGTGGCGGGTTGCCTACTCGCTACCTAGACTTGTTAGTCTTATTACTGGCGGCACCTCGTAGAGGTGGAGTAAGATCTGGATAGTTGTTTCACTGATCCTTGTGTGACGTAACTTGGAATCACTGACTAGGGGCCCCCGCTCAGGTTGTTAATTGGAACCGTTGGTGTAATAGGTGGACGTGACATTGTCACAGCTAGAGCAAATCACATGGCGTTGTTCTATACATCTATCCGGTATTCTAGCTGTTCTCTGAACACTTTATTTATTGACAATTAAAGGGTAACTATAGAGGATTATACAGAGTTTATAAGGTCGCTGTGCCGTGACTTGACAAATATTTTTGAAATTACGTCACCGATTGATGAAATTTACGTCATGATATTCTGTGTCCACAATCCCGTCTGTAGCTTAACGTAGCAAACCGTTCTTATATTCACGGTTTCATTGCTGAAAGGAAATGGTGTTAACCATTGAGAACATTGTATTTTTGGTTGAGCATGTCTTCCGTAATGGTGGCAAATATTCTGAAGAAGTATTTGGGAATTTCCAGACTTACAAGTCCATATCTCCGTCAGACTCTTATCTGTGGGGTGCTCTAACAGGAAACGTTGATCTAAATAATCGGCAAACGGGTTAATGACCTGCAGGCAGAAATCGTCACCCAGATCCAACAAATATCACCGGTCATCCTGGTTTCCAAAAATATGAAGAGACGAGTAATCAAATGTCTTGAAGTCCATGGTGGATATTTTGAGCACATGCTGTAGACAGAACTTCATCGTGTGAACAGCGACTTTACCCAATACAAGCCAGCCAAGAGCAGTAGTGTCTAAATGAATAAAACAAATGTACGTTACAATACCCTGTAATTTCACAAATATTTTCACTGCACAGAGACTTTTGTAGACAGCCGGTATTATTCTCAGAGTCAGCATCATTGCATGAGCTTTGACATCAGTTTCAGATCGATTAAAGGACTTTAACACTCACATTAAACATGCGTGTATTATTATTATTGTTGTTGCAATTGGTGTTATTGTTATTATTATTCTTATTATAGGCACCGAGTTGGTGTTTATTTTATTGGTTAAATTCGTCTTTTTTAAAGTGCATTCAGCCCAAAATAAGAAGCGCTGTTAACAAAACACTCAAGATGGCTTTCTCCGGTGACATGACAGAAAGTGTTTGTGATAATAGCTCATGCAGTGTGTATGTTTGGATCGTAGTTGGGTACATTGGGCAAACTAGCCGAGATGGATTTTGCGCATAAAATTCAAATTGTTAGACTCGTCTGTCATGCTTTGGCCGACGTGTGAACTCAATTCACATTAGTTAGCCCATAGTCATCTATAGGTTTACAAAAGCCTACGAGCTAACAGGAATTTCCCGGAAAACCTCCAACAAATGTGACGTTTTCAGCTTTGCGAGCAGGGGCGATTGTTGGTTGAGTGACTTCAGCCGTAGGTAGTTCCTGTAGCTGAAAACGTCGCGCTAGTTGGAGGGTTTTTCGCTTTTATTTCCAGCCCGCGGGCCTCTGTAAATCTATAGATTTCTATGAAATGCCTGTAATAATAGGACCAAAGTAAGGTAAAAATAAAGAGCCCCGTCACGCCAAGTGGCGTATAAGGAATATGGTATTGGGGACCATTATTTTTACAGACCTTCGGCACAAGATTTTTGGGGTAACGTGGTCGGTATTACGCCCGTATCCCTTTACTTTCCTAGGGAAAAAAATCCAGTACTCATGTAAGGCATTCTGACCAAAGCACAATACGAAATACGTTACAATTGCTGTCTTTTCCTCACGATTCAATGACTTTCTCTCATCTCTCTCCCCCCCCCCCCCCCTCCGTTTCTTTACTTTATTCAATTGCGATATAATAAATCATAGAAGATATGGCCTGTACTGTAATTGACCGGGTTGTATCACCAAAAGATGACAAGACACCAAGAAAAGCAAAGATAACATCACAGTTATGAGATTCACGTGCCACTATTACTTATTTTATATTGTACAAGTCACGGGCTATAAAACCATGAAAGGAAAAAATATTGCCAAGTTAACGCGGGACTCTGATTGAGCCAGGAACGCTTATTGGGCCATGATAATGAAAGCTAAATGTAAATATTTTGCTGAGTTAACGTTAGACCTTGATAACGGTTGTTTGGCCATGAAAACTCAAAGCTAAATATAAATATTGCTGCCGACAAACTACAGAGATGTATTTCTTGTAAGGGTTTTTGGAGATTCGTTGCTGAACAAAGGCATTCCTGAATACAGAAAAAAATATAGCTTTTCGGTGTTCTCATTATTTGCCAACGTGCGTTTTAGTATTTGAAGAAGTTAATGGGAGATCGTTGTACTGTATGTTATTTTACTTACAAACCTGTGTCTTATGTCTATTTTAGTGTTTCACAGTTGGTTTCAGTTGAGTGGCTGTCTGTTCTGTCGGTCACAATGTTGTTATGTGCAGCCATGTTAGTAGCCAGACTTTAGAAAGAGATAACAGACTTTGTTACAAGAAACAATTTTTTTTTGAAAAAGTTTCTTTTTTTAAAAAAATAATGTAGACAGGTGAAGGTCGTTGATAGATTTTTATTGGATCCCAAATGAATGAATTTCACTGTTATTGTCGGAGGTCGCTAACATACGCTGATGGTCATCCCATGTTTGTTGTTATTCATATTATATTGGTTAACCTTGACATCAATAATACAGCATGTCACTTGAAACCGGATGTTTCTTACCACTTGTGACCACATCATCAAGTTATATTATTAAAAATAATATTTGGGACGGCATAAACTTCGTCCTTGACCCAGAGCAAAATATTATAGTGAGTTTTCTCCCACACTTTGTGAAGGAGAGTATAACGGACTCACTTCTGTTGGGAAGCGCTGCTCAGTGAACTTTTTCGGAAGCCTTTCTTTCTCTGAACTAAAGTCAGGCACCATTTTTCAGATGGGCTGACTGGAATGTGTATTTCAAACACTGTAACCACACCATTGATAGTATACAGTGCCAATAATTGCACGATAGATTCGGAACAGCCGGACAGGCTCACTTTGGGGGGGGGGGGGGGGGGTTCTGCCGTGACTTCTGCACAATCAAATATGTTACTGAACCTATTCTGTTCATTGAATCAGTTTAATTTCAGTCGGGGCATCCACATATCCGCTCTACCGACCGTCCCAGCATTTCTGGAAACATATGCAGACTGATTGTTTCTGTCAGGCATTGATTGTAGATGCATCTGCTTTTCTCACTAAGCACTCCGGATCGACCGGACTCCTTTTCCACTTTTAGACTCCTCAATCTCTCAATGGCATCCTTGTCCCACCCATCTCCTCCTCTTCTCTTAAGGACTGAAGAACGAAATTGGCGATGTCCTCTTTGTCCTGAGAAGGCCACACTCAGTGTCAGAGCTGCTAACGAGCTTACGGGCTGAACCTTTATTTGTTTATTTGCAAAAGATCACTAAGATAGGCACGTGATAAGACAGAAAGATCAAAATACACGGAGCCTTTAATAAACGTTGTCAGAGTACCAGACCCAAGGGCCGAGCACGAAAATTAGGGATTGATGGAATATTAAAAATGCTACGAAACAGCAGCAGCAGATGCTAACAGAAGAGCAAAAGACCACAAATTACACCTCCCCTCGACACTGAAAGACAAATGTGGAAAGAAGGAACCAGAAGTATAAAGTAGCTGAACTTTTTTTTTTTTTTTGAACGGAGCACATTAGATCGTATGAAGCCGCGATAGCTCAGTGGCTAGTGAACTGGACTACAAAGGACAAGAGGTCGGGTTCGATCCTGGTCGACGGCTTCCAGGTTCGCCCAGCCTTAAATTGGTACCGGATTTTTAAAAATGGGAAAGTAAAGCAGCACGGGCATAATATCGACCACATTACCCCCATGCGTCATGTGTCGAAGGTCTGTAAAAAGTATGGTCACTAACACCATATTCCCTATACGCCACTTAGCGTGACGGGGCACTTTACTTTTTTGTTTTTAATAGTAGATCGTGGGACGAACACGCAAGCCTTAACGTGATATCACACCGCATTGACAGCATTCGTCTCTGAAAACGTGCTACCAGTTCACCATACATTGCTTTTGGTGCTCCGTGTTCAAATGTAAAAGTACATAAATCGATCTATGGCATCAAATGTTTGTCATATTCTCGTTTACACGCCAAATGTTTCATTGCCTATAGTGCATACTTGAGCACAAACGATTAAGGGCAAATCTGTATACTCTCATTCTCATATCTAGAAATATTTCTTTGTTTATTGTGCCTGTACCTTTGTCCAGTGCAAGATCATAATACAGGGATCTATACATTATTTCTAATTATTGAGCCTTGATAATTGCTGGGCTCATTGTTAGTTCACTTTGTTCCTATGTCCTTTGAGAGGAAAAAAAGCTGTTGGCAACTATCTTACTGTCCAATGTTGCAGTGTTATGGAATATCATATGGCCAGGGAGCTTCGGTAGCCTAGTTGGGAAAACCACCCGACTCGGCTACCTATATTCGGACAATGTTTGATTCCCGATGGAAACAGTGTGAGTTGTACTCGTGGTTGGAAAAAAAAATACCCCGCGGTCGACCCAGCCGCTGGCAAAAATGGGTACCATGGTAGTACTCTGGGGAGTTTCGATGCTTGAAGGGACACTATCCAGAAGTCTCCAAACACTTTTGGATAGGCGACCGAGCACATATGAGTGAAAACTCGCGTGCTAAGACGCTGATTCAAGTCTCATACTTTACCTTGACTTTGTATCATATGGTCATTCTTCAATGTAGAATAAACATTCGTCTTATGTGGCGTTTTTGTTTGAGTGAAGTGAGGAAATGTAAACAAATATACATATCAGGGAATAACGCTGAACTACATTTAATAAAGGAATGACGTAAATGTGTGTGGAGGGAGGGGGTAGTGTGCATGTGTTTATAGCAGTGATATAGGACTTAGAATAGTTAATGGTAAATTGCCTATGACTCCCAATAGTTAATGGTAAATTGCCTATGACTCCCAATAGTTAATGGTAAATTGCCTATGACTCCCAATAGTTAATGGTAAATTGCCTATGACTCCCAATAGTTAATGGTAAATTGCCTATGACTCCCAATAGTTAATGGTAAGTTGCCTATGACTCCCAATAGTTAATGGTAAGTTGCCTATGACTCCCAATAGTTAATGGTAAGTTGCCTATGACTCCCAATAGTTAATGGTAAGTTGCCTATGACTCCCAATAGTTAATGGTAAGTTGCCTATGATTCCCAAAGTGAGACGTTCGATAAAATTGTGACTTATTGCCGCGACATGGAGGCTGGCCTTGACAGAGGCACGTGACTTCTCGTAGATGCTGATTGTAATCATTTTAGAAACGTCCTGTCGCACCTGTAAGCTGTAACCGTTCGCAGCACATCGTGAAAGTCGTTACGCTGGACTGGCTGTCTTCTGTGAACACAACAGGCTAATTGTCAACTTCCATCATGATCCAGGAACGTTCTGGAGAGGACACTACATGTTGTATCATCTCTGATTCTTGGTCAACATTGCTGGTAATCTCTCAGTATGACGAGGTGGGCTTTCTTTCTTTCTTTCTTTCTTTCTTTCTTTCTTTCTTTCTTTCTTTCTTTCTTTCTTTCTTTCTTTCTTTCTTTCTTTCTTTCTTTCTTTCTTTCTTTCTTTCTTTCTTTCTTTCTATCTGTCATCGCCTGTTGATTACTCCTTATCTTCTTCCTCTTTTAAAAGGACGTTAAGTGTGCGTTATGTCATTGTGTACAATTAGCTGCGGAATTCTGCGCCTTTCGGAACAATACATCTGACGTCATCATAGCATTAATTTTTGTACTGAGTTGCATTTCATCCACGTCTGTTCCTACTCGTTTAGTCGGTCTGGTTAGTCTCTAGGCCCATTGTGGGAAGGTGGAGTATATCTTGGTCAATTTTGTTTCACTGACTCAGACGCCAGCAGTCACGTATGTGTCGCTGACCATTTTCAGCTAAAGTTATGTTGGGCGTCATGGACTAGTGCCTAGCAATCTGATTGGACAGGGTTTAACTGCCACCAGCTGACTGACTTTGATGTATATGCTAATCCAAAACAGCGATAATTCTTGCCACGACAGATAAGTAACAATGCAGGAGGGAAGGACAAAAAAAAAACTATTCAAATTGCAAGTTGTTGATTCAATGCTTTAGTGATCAAAGATATTTTTATTCTGACAGATTTAGTTTATCCAACTGTACATTTGAGCAAATGTCTCACAAAAATACCAAATAAAACTGTGGTTTACGCATAGCTGCCTTCTGGCGTATTTAAGGCTTACAATACTGTTGAGATAACGTTAGGGCTTACATTATACCGCCATTATGATCTTCAGTCTCGAGTTAGATGTGGCAATTGAAAGTACGCCGACGCCGTTATCTAGGCAGAACCGTAACAATGAATCATTGAAATAATTTTAAATATATTTGTTTGTTTTTTTTAAAATATAACGGGTAGAGGGGCCGCCGGCTCTGCCATATTCATAGGTTGTGCTGAAGTGATCATTATATTGGGATACTAATAATAGGCCGCGATGTCAGCGCCGTATTCTTAGTATCATCTGGAATGACAAAGTGACAAACGTCGAGGTCCTCACAGGTCTCCCGAACAACTACACGCTGCTTAAATAACGAAGGTTACACTGGCTTGACCACTTGCATTGTATGTAAGATGTCCGCATACCAAAAGATATCCTTTATGGACGACTAGCAAACGGTAAAGGCACTATGGAGCGTCCAAAACTCTGACTTGTAGACGCGTGTAAACGTGACATGAAGAGTCTGAACATAAACCATGCAGTCTGGAAAGAAATAGCTGCAGACCGCAATCTTTGCAAACACACTCTAAAGCTCAAACTCAAACAAGAAGCAGACAGATTCATAGAAAAAGTGAATACACGGCGAAAGAAAAGGAAAAATAACATTTCCTAGAGGCGCTGCAAAATCCATCGTCAACAATGACTGACGGCTACTACTACTGCTACTACTACTACTACTACTACTACTACTACTACTACTACTACTACTACTACTACTACTACTACTGCTACTGCTGCTGCTGCTGCTACTACTACTACTACTACTACTGCTGCTGCTGCTGCCGCCGCCGCCGCCGCCACCACGACTACTACTACTACTACTGCTGCTGCTACTGCTACTACTACTGCTACTGCTACTACTACTGCTGCTGCCACCACGACTACTACTGCTGCTGCTGCTACTGCTGCTACTGCTGCTACTGCTACTACTACTACTACTGCTGCTGCTGCCGCCGCCGCCGCCACCACGACTACTACTACTACTACTGCTACTGCTACTGCTGCTGCTACTGCTACTGCTACTGCTGCTACTGCTACTACTACTGCTGCTGCTGCTACTGCTGCTACTGCTACTACTACTACTACTGCTGCTGCTGCCGCCGCCGCCGCCGCCGCCACCACGACTACTACTACTACTACTGCTACTGCTGCTGCTACTGCTACTGCTGCTGCTGCTGCTACTGCTACTGCTACTGCTACTACTACTGCTGCCGCTGCCCCCAGACAAAGCAAGCACAGATATTGAGATTGCTACTGAAGATGTGGTTGCTGCCGCCCTTGCCACCTTCACCCCACCACCACCAGACTAATGGTTGTTGTAGGAGGTTCTCTAAGAAGAAAGGACACACATTACTTATTCCTTAAAGACAACACTCATTGAGGCAGATAATATAGCTCAACTTCCTCGCGTTCAATCGAATGTAGTAACGTTAGGCATCCTACATCTTTTCCTCCAAACACCAAATACAATTTAACGTTAAAAATGAAACCAACGTAAGCTCATTTATTATTTATTTATCAACCAAATCATAAAACATAAACAATATCCTTCCAATGTTATGTAGTCAATACTTCTATCTCACTGCACATCGTATATCCGACACGTGAGTCTCTCTGAGAATCTGGGTTCCTGTCGAAGCAGAAATAATGAAACAAGTCAAGCTTCCATTGCAGATTTCGGAAAGTCTGCTCAAACATGACTCGCCTCAATTTTTATAATTAGATGCCAACGAGTAACATGAAATGTCAATTTTTGACAGACTTACATGATATCTTTGGAGCTTCAGTTATATGGCTTTTGGCGTCTTGACAGACGATTGGTAGCAATCATGATAAGTCAGTAGTTTGGTAAAATATTAGTGTTTTATGCTGGATGCTGTTTTGCTGAATTTTCGTGGCTGAATCTGCCAATATTGAATAGACAGATTCGATTTTGAATGAACAAGATGTATTTGTGATGGCTGACCTCGTCTCCTTTTTCCTGCACATTTCGTCTTCTGAATTTAATATTAACGCTGCCTCGAATGTTGCTGTGCCGTTTTTGTGTGTGTGTACTCCATGTGCTACGATCTGCAGCCATTTCCTATCAGTTTCTTTCACTGATATAGAATTCATTTTAGGAAGTCATGGAAACATCCTTTATCATAGTACTGGTCTACCCTTTGGTCTGTATCCGTCCCTAGGTTCGCCATACAATATTTGTTTGGGAATACGATTGTTATCTATTACATTACATAGCCACCTTAGTCTCAGACTCCTAAGTGTTGCCATGATGGGTGTGAGTTTGGCTCGTTGTAAGACATTTGAATTGGTTACTTGTACTGCCATTTGATGTGCGTTATCTTTCGAAGGCAACGCACATGAAAGCTGTTTAACCTTATCTTCTGCCCCGCAAAGGTAGTCCAAGTTTCTGATTCGTATAGAAGTGCGCTCAGCACACAACTATGGTAAATCTGAATCAGGAGAAATCTGTGTAGCTTCTAAAATGTTATTAAATATTGTAAACGCCTATTGCTTATTTCAAAATATGATTTTACAATTTATTTTGCTTCTCAGAATAGAACCACAGGCACAGATATTGAGATTGCTACTAAAGATGTAGTTGTCTGCAGTTTTCTCCTCCTTTGACTCTCAAACTGGCCTAGATCTTACAAACAAACAAGAACATGCATCAACTTTTGACACAGTTTCGGCGGCGGAAAGACTCTCGTCCATGACCAGGGAGGGAGCTGTAATCCGAGCTGCCAGGATGGATAAAAATCCAATTGGTGAGTTCTTTCTTTGTCTTTCTTCCTTTCTTTCGTTCTTTCTTTCTTTCTTTCTTTTTCTTTCTTTCTTTCGTTCAGTTTTTCGTGTGTTGTCGGGTGCCAATGGAGTCAATTATTTTTAAAATACTTTACATATAGGCTAGTTGGGGATGGGCAGGCAGGTTATGCCCACTGTATTGAAAAGATGAGAACAGAAGCTTTGGCAAGACATGAATAGAAGTTCGATTCAAACAGAAAACAAGTGAATATATTTATGGAAGATCTTTTACTATGAGGAAGTGAAATTGTGATAAAGAAACATTGTTTTTTTTTCTCCAGTTTATATAAGACTTATCCTTGTATTTATTACTTACCTGTTTATAGTGTACAAAACCTGCGCTGTCAGTACTCTACTGTATGGTCATAGGACAAGGATAGCTTATATTCATCAAGAACATCCATG
Source organism: Megaustenia siamemsis (assembly GCA_032433765.1). Lineage (NCBI taxonomy): Eukaryota > Metazoa > Mollusca > Gastropoda > Stylommatophora > Ariophantidae > Megaustenia > Megaustenia siamemsis. The sequence goes on from JAVIAB010000156.1 coordinate 71,676,162, forward strand.
TGGTAGTTCAGTAACTAGGTCATTGATGTAGATCAGAAAAAGTGTTGGAGATAGTACCCCTCCTTGTGGAACGCCCTGGCGCAATAAGACCTTCTTACTCTTAAGACCATCCAGTTGCACTCTGGCTCTCCTGTTATGCAGGTATGCTTTGACCCATTTGTACATCCTGCCATTTACTCCATAATTTCTCAGTTTCTTCAAAAGCCCTTCCTTCCATACCTTATCAAATGCTCTCTTTAGGTCTATCCATGCTGCTAGTACCAGTTTCTTTTCTTGAAACGCATCTTCAATTTCCTGGGAAAGATAGGTTGCCTGATCTTCGGTAGAGTAACACTGTCTAAAGCCTGCTTGTTGTGGGACAAGGAGATTTTCACTTTCCAGGTACCACTGCAGTCTGAGATTGATTATACGTTCCATTGTTTTACACAAACAGCGTGTAAGGCTGATTGGTCTATAGCTGGATGTCATTGAACCATCTTTTCCTGGCTTTAGTAATGGTATCATAATTGCTTCTCTCCATGCCTGTGGCACTCTACCTGTGATCCAGCAAATGTTGTAGATCTGCAGTAGTTTTGCTTTAGCTGCAGTTCCCAAGTTCTTAATCATTTCATTGGTCACTCCATCACTGCCTGGTGACTTTTTCATTTTTAATTTGGATATTGCCAGCTCTAGCTCTCTTTGTGTAATGGGTGTTTCCATTACTTCATGTGTGGTCTCTTGTCTTGTCTCATCAAAGTGGCAATGTATGCAGATGACTTGGTAATGTGGTGCACAGAGGAGTATGCAACAGTGGCCTCCAAATTGCTACAAAGAGCTATGAATGCACTGAATTCATGGACAAATAGATGGTGTATCAGCATCAATACAGACAAATGCAGTACTACACTTTTCACACTCTCCCCAAAACAAAAAGCAGGAGCCATCTACATAAACAATGAGCCTGTGAAAGAAGACATGCAAGCTACATATCTCGGAGTTACATTTGATAACAAACTATCTTGGAAACAGCAGATAAATAAGGCAACCCAAAAAGCAAGGAGGAAATTAGCTATTCTAAGAAAGTTATGTGGAACCACATGGGATGCGAGTGGGAAAATACTCAGTAAAGTTTACCAACAGAGTATACGCCCACATTTAGATTATGGATCATCCGTATGGTGCTCAGCATCAAACACCACATTGCAAGAACTGGATAAAGTACAAAACCAGGCACTTAGGGTCATCACAGGAGCAATGAAATCAACACCAATATTGGAGATGGAGAAATTGTGGAGGATACCAGCACTGAGAGAACGGAGAGACACAAAGGTGTTGATACAGGCAGAAAAATTTGTATGCATGCCGAGACATCCAATGAAGGACAGATTCCAAAATCTTGCATTGGGACGACTTAAGAGAAGCAGCTTTATCCACAAAGCCAAGCGTATTAGTAGACAAACACCAGACATGCCAAGAGTTGTTAAACCCCTTCTGCCCGTACCAGAACAGACTCCCTGGACAGATGAATCAGGATTATCAGTTCAAATACGGACAGAAGTGAAAGGAATAGTTGACAAAGAGGAACAAAATAGTCTACAGCGAAAAACAATAACTCTCAGTATCCTGGATGAAGAATACCCACAAGACCTATGGATCCGTGTGTACACAGATGTATCAGCACAGAATGCAGTAAAGAATGGGGGAGCAGGTGCATATATAGAGTACCCAAATAACACTAGGGATATGAATAAAATAGCAACAGGGAAATATTGTCACAATTATGATGCAGAAATACAAGCAATAAAGTTGGCAATAGAAAAACTGCTGAACAGTAATCTTAGCCCACAGCCTGTAGTGTTTTTGACAGATGCAAGATCAGTACTCCAGGCACTACAATCCAGAAAATTACCACATCTGCAGACCTTATTGACTGAACTCTGCAAGCACCACAGGGTTGCCCTGCAGTGGATCCCTTCTCACTGTGGAATACCAGGAAATGAGAAAGCAGAGCAGTTGGCAAAGGAAGGTTCAACAGGCACACAACTAGATACACCGGTTACATACCATCATAAGAAACTAATAATCAAATCAATCAGAGGACCACAAGCCCCAATTCAGGATGCCTTTCATAATATGAATAGATATGAACAAGTTATCATTATACGCCTAAGAACAGGACACAATCGACTCCATAGTCACATGTATACAAAATTAAAAATTGTCGTTGAGGACGGGCAACCGATGGATCGGGCGGACGTCATCAATGCACTCCGAGATGTGGGAAGAGCACAGGACTTCGACAAACACAGATCAACGTCGCTTCTTCGGATGATGGAAATGGGAGTTAAGATGGGCACAGCCAGAAATGAGAAACTTGGTGGCCGTGTAAGAAGACTTATCAACCAACATAGAACTGGAGTCGTCAGTCGCTGGACACTGAGGGAATTGCTGAGGAGGGGATCTGAGCACCTATGGACATGTTCGGAGTGCAATGATGATGACCCGCAAATAACTCAATAACTCAATAACTCAATGTATACAAAATTCAAGATCGGCACATCAACTACTTGTACATGTGGACAGGCACCCCAGACTGCTGAACACATACTTCAAGACTGCACTGAATATAGTAGACTGAGGAAAATCCATTGGCCCATCGATACAACACTACAGACAAAACTATATGGGTCACTGCAAGAATTACAAAAGACAGTAAAATTCATACAGGAAACGACATTGCTGATATAGACAATACTTCGAGCGAACGAAAGATAGATAGATAGATCAAGAACATCAACTCAGCGCATTCCACCAGCGCTACCTAATAATAATTCTAGGAATCACGATCATGTATTCAACATTTCTGTTCTTAAAGAAGTAAACATAAGCTATATATGTTTTATTATGTTAGGATCATCCTCACTACACTTTAGACGCACACAGGTGCTATAATCTTCTTCTCAAAATGTTCATCAGCGTATGCAGCGACTAACTGTGCCCGTTCAGTGTCATTTCATTTGTCCAGGATATTGTTCTGTTCTGGCATTATCAATCTTCACCCCCACCCCGGGCCCCCCCCAGTTCTAGCATTTCTGTTCTGGCATTATCAATTTTCACCCCCCACCCCTCCTCCCAGTTCTCGCAGTTCTGTTCTGGCATTATCAATCTTCACCCCTGCTTCTCGCACTAACTAATTTCACTGTTTTCAAAGTTCTTCATTCGATCCATGTCTTTGATTTTGTTAAATGATATATGCCATAACCATCTGTCCCTTTAATAAGATCAATGAACCAGGTAATTTATTTGCTCCTTAGTTGTCTTTAACACCAACATGGTCCGGGACAAACGAGAAGGTAACACTGACCACTGCATTGTTTCGAGACATTGCTCCTGGTGAAGCTTATGTGCCCTGCTAAGCCAGCGTTGATGGTTGGGACATGTGACCCTTATGGAGGATGGCAGAATTTCAAAAGACGTACTGTTTAGCCTTCTGACGACACGGTGTTGCCTTTGCTCTTGCTGAAATAATTTAAAATTGGGAGTACAATTTATGGAAACAAATACTGTAATTAATTAGAATATCCGTGCATTGGTAAAGAGTGACGTGAAGATTGGAGATGAAAAGAGACAAAACATGTGGTAAGAAAAGAGAAGATGCAAGAATGAAGACGCAGCAAAACACAAATATCAGACAAATCACCCAACTGCTTGTGCATCTGTTCTGTGCATGCTCGTGATAAAAAAAGTCGAGTCTAGATATAGATATATGCAGCGATGCGTGGACATGATAGCTGAGACAGTTCCATCATCTCATTGCTGGTTTTCTCTAGCACTTGTGGCAGACTGAAGTCCATGATTTGGAAAATCCAAAATACGTGGGCAGGAAATTGCCTGTTCACGTGAACTTCAGGATTGTAGATTAGTCGCTCTGATTGACAACTAATGTAGGTCAGTAATACCGGTTTACAACTAATGTGAATCAATAATTCATATTTACAGTCAATGTAGGTCAGTAATACAGATATACAGCTAATATAAATCAATAACAATTGATTTACAGCTAATGCAGGTCAATAATTCCAATCGACAGCTAATGTAGGTCAATAACTCAAATTGACAGCTAATGTAGGTCAATAATTCCGATTGATAAATAATGTAGGTCAATAATTCAAATTGACAGCTAATGTAGATCAATAATTCAAATTGACAGCTAATGTAGGTCAATAATTCAAATTGACAGCTAATGTAGGTCAACAATTCCGATTGATAAATAATGTAGGTCAATAATTCCAATTGACAGCTAGTGTAGGTCAATATTTCTAATCGATAAATGATGTAGGTCAATAATTCAAATTGACAGCTAATGTAGGTCAATAATTCAAATTGACAGCTAATGTAGGTCAATAATTCAAATTGACAGCTAATGTAGGTCAATAATTCGGACTGATAAATAATGTAGGTCAATAATTCAAATCGATAAATAATGTAGGTCAATAATTCAAATTGACAGCTAATGTAGGTCAATAATTCCAATTGACAGCTAACGTAGGTCAATAATTCCAATTGACAGCTAATGTAGGTCAATAATTCCAATTCACAGTTAATGTAGGTCAATATTTCTAATTCACTGCTAATGTAGGTCAATAATTGTGATCGATAAATAATGTAGGTTAATCATTCAAATTGACAGCTAATGTAGGTCAATAATTCCAATTGATAGCTAAAGCAGGTCAATAATTCCAATTCACAGCTAATGTAGGTCAATAATTCCAATTCACAGCTAATGTAGGTCAATATTTCCAATTCACGACTAATGTAGGTCAATAATTCCAATTGACAGCTAATGTAGGTCAATAATTCCGATTGATAAATAATGTAGGTCAATAATTCCAATTCACAGTTAATGTAGGTCAATAATTCCATTTGACAGCTAATGTAGTTTAATAATTCAATTTGACAGCTAATGTAGGTCAATAATTCAAATTCACAGCTAATGTAGGTCAATAATCCAATTCACAGCTAATGTAGGTCAATAATTCAAATTCACAGCTAATGTGGATCAATAATTCCTTTGCACTACTAATTATAGTATTTGGAAATTCTTTTCATAGCAAGCATACATCTTTCTCTTTGCATTACTGTTATGAATTAATTTCCCTAGATTGCGCCACTATTCCATGCCTCCAAGGAATAGTTCATCTGTTCTAATGTGTTGTCATATGTGTAATAACGTTCTGAGCAGAGATTGTTTAATAAAATTGTTTTCAATGTCACTTTAATAAAATCATAACTGTTTCAAAAGCACTATTTATTGAGTTATTACCATAAGCACTATTTATGTAACGATTTAATATATATTGTTATATGCAGTAATGGTGTTAACAATAATGAGTAGGTCGGACACAGCGATGTGGGGGAATCTAAGGACATCACATGCTCTATATAAATGAAATGGATTAATTGAAAACAAAAATCGCAGCAGAAACAACTAATTAACTCTTGACGTCATAGTCACGTGATTTAACCGCCATCTCAGCGCACTCCTCGGCGCCAAAAACTTTTTTACATTGTGTATATAACATTGCTGTTACGATATATAACAACATTGTCAATAGCTTTGTTATAGTTCAGCCGATGTATAACAACATTGTCAATAGTTTTGTTATAGTTCAGCCGGATGTAAAGAACTTGATTTTATAGCATGTCTTCTGTGCACACATTATGAGTCTTGTGATTCAAAGTAAATATTATTATTCATTGTGTCAGTTACTTTGGTACTATATCACATGCAACTTAAAATAGAGTCAATAACATTTTGTAAAGAAAATAACACTGTATAAAACAGACGCACTGCTACCCTAGTTCATTTTTTCATTTGTGTCTTCCCAGGATAATAAAATACATCTTCTTCTGTTATACATTGAAAGTAATTAGAAGAAGCTTTGTTTTAAAAGTTATTAACTTCTGTGGTTAAAAATGGAGAATTGCATTCTCGGAAATTATCCAAATTGCCGATCTTTGATTTTACTGCGATCAAAAACTATTAAAATTCATACAATAAATCATAACTTATCATAATAATAAATCTTCAATATTGTAGCTACAAGTTTTGTGCCTGACGTCACAAATTGAAATTTTATCTACACATTTTGTGTGTGACGTCACAAATTTAAATTTTATCTACACGTTTTGTGTGTGACGTCACAAATTGAAACTTTAGCTACCAGTGTTACGTTTTGTGTATGACGTCACAAATTGAAACTTTAGCTACCAGTGTTACGTTTTGTGTATGACGTCGCAAATTGAAACTTTAGCTACAAGTTTTACGTTTTGTGTATGACGTCACAAATTGAAACTTTACAAGTTTTACGTTTTGTGTATGACGTCACAAATTGAAACTTTAGCTACAAGTTTTACGTTTTGTGTATGACGTCACAAATTGAAACTTTAGCTACAAGTTTTACGTTTTGTGTATGACGTCACAAATTGAAACTTTAACCACAAGTTGTGTGTGTGACGTCACTGTCACAAATTAAAACCTTAGCTGCAAGTTTTATGTGTGACCCTCAAATTGAAACTACTTCCATACAATAAATCAAATTTTAACACAAGAGTGTAATGCAGTTGGCACATGCTATCTTCAGCCATTAACGCTGCTATATCTCCACGATTAGAACTAAAGTGCTACTTTTGAATGAAAACAAATAACTGTGATAAGTGCGTAACGGAGTACTTGTTATTTATTTGTTTCCCTTTCACTTCTCAATAATACATGTTCATGGGTTAGTTTCTCGAAAGGTTCAGACAATCTAGAACGTCCGTGTTCCTATTGTCGCATTGCTCAAAGATCCACAACACTGACGACATGCATCCGTCAAATGCAGCCACCATGTCGACTTTCATGCTGAACATGGATTTTGTTCCCAGTAGCCATTAAACTTTTAGCCACGGTAATTGAACTTTACACATGACTGACAGGTCGGTTTTGATTTCCATTTGATACTGTGTAATACAAATATAGGTTTGGATAATATGATTTTAGAAAGGTAAAACCCCCACCAAGAAATATAAGCATCAGAGAACTCGTGTATTACTGTTTTCTTATTTTATACAAGTAAAAAGTCAAGTACCCCCGTCATGCCAAGTGGCGTATAGGGAAATATGATGTTAGTGACCCTATATTTTACACACCTTCAGCACATGATTTTTGGGGTAATGTGGTCGGCATTACGCCCGTGTTGCTTTACTTTCCCAGAAAAAAAATCCGGTGCCCATTTAAGGCTGGGTGAACCTGGAAGCCGTCGGTTGGGATCGAACCCTACCCTTTGTCCTTTGTAGTCCAGTTCACTAACCACTGAGCTGTCGCGGCTCCCTTTCTCATTTTATGGGGTGGCATAATTGAGTTCCGGGAAACATAATGTAAGATTTAAAAAAAAAAAAGCCTGAACTGAATAAGAAATAGACATTAAAGAGAATTAGACGTTAAATAAGAAATAGACACTAAAAGAGAATTATACATTAAATAAGAAATAGACATTAACCACAGTCTGTAGGTATTTTATAGAGACTTAATGCTACGAAGCTATTGATTGGTGGTCTTCTCCGCCATTCGTCCAAGAGTACATTTATTGTTTTGTGCGGCTGTGTAGACCTACAGTTACGCCATTTAGATTGACACATCCGACAAAGTTACTTCATTTTGGGGATCGAGTTTATCTTCTCTTTTCACTTATCACTCTCACTTGGGTACACTGAATGAGTTACCGATTTCCTGGATCACTACGTGGATGTAGAACAGGGACTTTATCGACTCCAGCTCACTGATTGCATTCAGTTAACATTTTCAGCAGCATCTCATGTTCTCATGAGGCATTATTGTTGTTGCTACATCTAGAGTGGAGAGTTACAATTCCGACCTCGTGGGGTGAGCTACGGAAATCCCCATCAAGGATGTTTTCCGCTATAAGTGTAATAGACTAACGACCTATAAGCGTGCCGCTGTGAAGTATCTTCTGTTTAAAAACATATTAGAGTAGAGTGTTTAACATTTGATTAGAGCGTTTAATAGCCGATTAACTCTTTCAGTACGGAAGCTTTCTATCAACGCAATGGAATAGACACAACATTTTTTATGGTTTTAAGAATCAATCTACATATTTATATGTATCTAACATATAACATATTATATATGCATTTTTAGCTAATTGAACAACCATCAGATTTCATTATTAGATTTCACCAATACCAAAATGATACAAAACATGAAAAAAAAATATATGGTTTGATGGCGGTTCACACTAATCAAATTCAGAGTGGTGCACTATGCGGCGAAACGGACGGAAAGAGTTAAAGTATTTAATAGCCGATTATAGTGTTTAATAGCCGATTATAATGTTTAATAATGTGTAATTGATGTGGCTGACCTAATCATTATTATCATCATCATCCTCATCGAGTGCCGTCTCCGCATCGAAGGTTGGCTACCAAGGAGCACCATTCCGCTCTGTCTCTTGCGTTGATAGTGCAGATTGTCATAGGCTGTCTTGTCCATCTTTTGATGTTACTCGTCCATGTTAGTCTTGGTCTGCCTCATTTTACCCTGTGTTTTGCCTGACCTGATCACATTTAGGTTAAGCATTTCGAAACTTCCAGAACATGGATTTTTATCAGGATTGTGGGCTTTCCAAGGAAGACGGTAAAATAGTCTACCGTGATTTCATCTAAAACTAAAGGTTAATTTTCTATATTCTGTTTGGAAGAAGGGGGTGGGGGTGGGGGAGGGAGGGATTGGTGGACTAAAGATAAGGCGTCGACCTCTGAACAGAAGGGTCCCAGTTTCGATTCCCTCCCCCTCCCCCACAGGCGGTGGGAATAAAAAAAAAAAACTAACTTGTAGTATCTTCGTGGCCTTACCCTTCCTTGGTCTCTGGGTAGGGAAGTCCAATGTCTGGCCCTCTCTAGGTAGGGAGATCCGATGTCTAGCCCTCGCTAGGTAGGGAGATCCGATGTCTGACCTTCTCTAGTTAGTGAGATCCGATGTCTGATCTTCTCTAGTTAGTGAGATCCGATGTCTGACCCTCGCTAGGTAGAGAAGTCCAATGTCTGGCCCTCTCTAGGTAGGGAGATCCGATGTCTGACCCTCTATGGGTCGGGAGATTCGATGTCTGGTCCTCTATAGGTAGTGAGATCCGATGTCTGGCCCTCGCTAGGTAGAGAAGTCCAATGTCTGCCCCTCTCTAGTTAGGGAGATCCGATGTCTGGCCCTCTCTAGTTAGGGAGATCCGATGTCTGGCCCTCTCTGGGTAGTGAGATCCAATGTCTGGTCCTCTCTAGGTAGGGAGATCCGTTGTCTGGCCCTCTCTAGGTAGGGAGATTCGATGTCTGGTCCTCTGCAGGTAGGGAGATCCGATGTCTGTCTGGCCCTCTCTAGATAGGGAAATCCGATGTCTGGTCCTCTTTAGGTAGAGAGATCCTATGTCTGGCCCTCTCTGGGCAAGGAGATCCGATGTCTGGCCCTCTCTAGGTAGGAAGATCCGATGTCTGACCCTCTCTAGGTAGGGAGATCCGATGTCTGATCCTCTTTAGGTAGAGAGATCCTATGTCGGGTCCTCTCTGGGTAGGGAGATTCGATGTCAAGCATGTCGGAAAACAGGAGGTCCCATGTGCACTCGAGCACGTTAAAGAACTAATGACATTGTCCGGGCAAACAATGTTAAGCAAACCTACCCATCTATGCCGAAGAAGGATGTGTCGGGTCGAAAGGCGCAGATGTCACGATATTACCGACTAGCGACACAACGCATCTGCCCACTCAACGATTGAACGCTATGAAGAGCTATGTTCTGTTAGTAATTTACAGTGAATCATAGTCATTGCCTTTGTTGCAGATTGTCTGTTGGAGAAATTGAACGAAAAAAAACTAAGAGGTTCTATTTATGAAGGTCGCTTTTTAACTAGCATTGGATTTTATTCGAATAGCTATTTTGTTATTTGCAAGTCTTTCGAAAGTTAGCGCGTAAATATTAGTAGCGCTATAACGTTAACGATTTCTTATTTGACAAGTATTTAAATCTGCGATGAACATTCCCCATTTTCTCAGCATGCCAGTAGCGCAAGAATTCCTCACGCGGTACAGAACCCATCTTACCTGGTTCCTCTTACAGCTTTACGCCTCATTAGGGTGCCAGCGCCTATCGTTTTTGTTTGCTCGTGTTTTATTCTCCATTCACTCTGCACGTCTTCTTATTTCCTTGTCTGTGAAAGTAGTTCAGGGACGGGAATGTTTATTTAAAGATTGAATTTGCACATTTTTATTTCTCAATCTATTCTCTGTGTTTGTAATTATTGTTTCTATGCCTCGTTTAGTCTACTTTGTTTTACAGCACATTTCATTGATAATATATGACCATGCTTTTTTTTTTTTTTTTTAACTTGTATGTAAAACTTTTGCAGTGTTCTGTCGCCGGATTTGTTTTCACTTTACAGCGAAAATATTATGAGATTTATAGTAGACAAAAAAAAAGGAATTGACGTCAACGGTCACAATATAAATAATTATTTTCGAAATGCAGATGACACAGTTTTAATAGCAGAGACAGAGAATGAACTACAAGAAATGATAGACATAATAGTAAAAGAAAGCAACAAGAAACGTCTCAGTCTGAATAGTAAGAAAACAGAAGTAATGGTTATATCGAAGAAACAATCATCACCATCGTGCAGCATAAACATAAACGAGACAAACCTGAAACAAGTGCAACGTTTGAAATACTTGGGCACAATAATAACATCAGATGGAAGATGCATCACAGAAATAAAAAAAAAGCAGAATGCTCAGGCCAAAATAGCATTTCAGAAAATGAAAAAATTCTTATGCAACAAATCTATGTCATTAGAAGTGAGAAAGAGAATTAATCGGTGTTATATAAAAACCAATTCTGACCTATGGAAGCGAATCATGGACAGTAGACAAACAAATGAAAAGACGATTGGAGGCCACAGAGATGGGATTTCTCAGAAGAATGCTGAAAGTTCCCTGGACAGTTAAAAAGACCAACGAGTAAATTCTCAAAGAGGCCAACACTAAAATAGAGCTACGAAAAAAACATCAGAAAGAAACAATCAACATTTTTTGGGCACATCATGAGAAGAGGAAAGTTGGAATGCTTGGTTACAACCGGCAAAATAAAAGAAAAGAGAGATCGTGGACGACAAAGAGAGAAAATACCCGGGTAGCTTGGTGTCATGGCGTGGAAAGATTTTTTTAGTCAACAACAGAACTGATGCGATGCACTGTAGATAGAAGAATGTGGAAGGACATGATCGCCTACCCCAACCGGTATGGCACATGATGATGATGATGTAAAACTGATCTCATTGCATACGTTTGAGACCCAAGTCTGTCCTAGTCCATTTAAGCTGACGGTAGATAGAGCTCGAGTCACGGCTGTTTTGTCATCGATATTATTGTTGCCTCGTTTAAAGAATGTAACCTGTACACGACTCTTCTGTGGTACATTCAAACTAATTAGAAGATGTATGTTGACATTTAATTTTAAAAATGTGTTAAATTGAGATTTTATAAGAGAAAGTGTTAAATTTGTTAGTTTAAGAAATGTTTGTTTACAGAAACGTTAATGACCAAAACGTCACGAAAACAACAATGTTAATGAAGCAACTAAAACATGACGCTACATAATCGACATGTGGGAGTAGGGCAAGAAGCACAGCAGGGACTGAGCACAGTGTGTTCAGCAACCTATAGGTGAGATTGCGTCATGGTCAGTGGACTAAAACTGATCAAGATCAAACTCTTGCCTCCCCGCTGTGGCACTGGAAATTGATTGAACACCTGACAATCGGTCATGGATTGAAGAAGAACAGAAAAGACAGGGGGAGGGGGAAACGGTTGTTCTCGTGGCAAGACGCCAGCATCGAGACAGAGAGGTTGTGAGTTCAAATCCCGGTTGCACCAGTTGAGATTTTTATTTGTGATTTCTCTCTGCGGCAACCACCTCTAGTATCAGCAGCTTGGCGCGGTTTGAAACATCAATTACTCATCGACGGGGAAAAAAAATATGAGTGCCTCTGAAGTTGGAGTTATCTGCCTGTGCGGCGAGGGACCCCTGTGCACACTGCTGTCATGCAAAAAACGAATTAACACGGAAAATTATGTTTCTGGACTCTAGGGTCTTCGTCAGTGGTGAACGAAAAAATAGTCCTTTTAAGGGCTGGTCATGAGGAGCAGGTGGGTTAAACACCCGCTCCTCATTTGCAACACCTTTAGGACCTGACTTCATGAATCAGCATTTGCAACACCTTTAGGACCTGACTTTATTAATCAGCATTTGTAACACATTCAGGACCTGACTTCATGAATCAGCATTTGTAACACATTCAGGACCTGACTTCATTAATCAGCATTTGTAACACATTCAGGACCTGACTTCATGAATCAGCATTTGTAACTGTATCACTTCTTGTTTCTTCATCCAACCATCGCCAGCACTGAATCTTCTCCTCAATATCACCGACTTTTGCGTTCTAACATAAAGTTGTCAGTGTTTTAGTTAATCTTCTAATGCGCAAGATCTACCGGTGTCCGAAAAGGGATGTACCCTTATCTGTATTTTTTTCCTTAGATGACCAGTATGTGCAGAAACGTCTAAGAAGCACCGATTGTAACTGAAGCATAACAGTTTAAATACTAGCCGTACACATACACTCAGATTTTCTACCCCAAAAAAATGTGCGCCCACAAAACAACAGAAAGCATTGTAGCTGTAGAATACGCGTCGAATGTGGGAGGAAATTGGCTATAGACTAGATATCTACCGTGTCACGAAGGGCACACATATTGAATCTTTGTATGGATAAAACGTTGAGATTACCGTAAAACGTTGAAATAAAACGTATTACATTACTTTTAGTATACAAAGGATCCTCATTTCACACCTGGGGGTCGACAATAATTTATTGAAAATTATACATTCTTTATTGGACTCCCTGTATTGTAGATGAAAATGTCTTAAGTGTTTTTTTGTTTGTTTTTTTTTTATAAAGAAAATAAGAAAAAAGTGTGAGATGCAAATGAGCCTTCTGGCATCGTTAGCTATATATACTCTGCTGTCCAGCTGTTAAGTTGACCAAAAACTTCCGATTGGTCTCGCTTTCAGCACGAACTCCGTAGCTGTAGCGTCAACCATTGATCTTCTCAAGGCGTTAAGTCTGCTCTCAGTTTTTCATGTTTCAGTTGGCTGGCTGGCTAGCCAACAGAAGCTGTTAGTAAACCTCGGGTGCCCTGGGTGACATTCACACATAGGCTACCTGTTTGACGGGCGAAATATTTTCTCAACTACACTGGCGCGGCGTCCCTGTCGTAAGGGTGCAAAGTGCTTAATGTCTCGTACTAAGCACACCATTGGAAGGCGATGGATGCCAGTGTTATTGCCTGCCCTAACGTGCTCAGCTCGTTCCCTGAAGAAGGCCGTATGTTGGCCGAAACGTCAGTAGTTTTTTGTGTTTCGTTTTTGTAAAGTAATCACCATACTTTGTAGGAGTGTACGTTACATCCCACTCCTTGCTACCAGCTTTACAGCAGCCCTGCATTTATTTGCCTGTCCTCTTCTTCCCTAACCAATTGCGCCAGGCACACAATCCTTATCTCTTGGGTAGACTGGAGACCGCCAGGTGGAAATTGAAGCAACGTTCACTTTATCGCTACCTGAGCGCACTAACCACTACGCTACTAGTTTTCCTAATCCACTTTAGGAACTATTAAACAGCTGTGAAATTGTATTTTGCTCTACAACGTGGACTTCGTCTGATATATATTTACAACATTATGTAGAATGAAGTCCTTCCCACACCCCCCCCCCCCCCCCCACCAAAATCCCCGGTTAGTTTGCTTAAAAATTGTATTGCAGTCTTTTTTTCATCATCATCAAATACCGTATTTGCTGGCGTAGGTGATCATATCTCTCCACAACTTTCTATCTCGACAGTTATTTATCATTTCTGTTGTGCATTCCTTCGTCCCTCGATTTTCCCAGTTGGTACAATATATTCCAGCTGTTCCCTTCTCATTACATGGCCACAAAATGATGATTGTTTCTTCCTAATATTGGAATTTAGCTCTCTTTTTGCTTTGGCCTCTTTCAAAACGTTTTCATTACTCTTCTTAGCTGTCCATGGTATTCTCAACATTCTTCTATAAACCACATTTCAACAGCCTCCAGACGCCGGCCCTTCAGTCAAAAATCAGTTTTTCTTAATTTCATAAGATTATTTTTTTTACGCATGTTTTTTTTTTTTTTTCAATTGTGCTGTCACATATAAAACACTGCCTAAAGAAGGCAACCCCATAAAATCTGTGTACCCCCTCTCCCTGCTAATACATTTACAGTAATAGTAATTGACCGGGAAGCCCCTAATGTGCAGAAAATGGCGCGTTAGATATCATTATTTGTTGTTCCACGCCTGCTTAACGACCTACACAAATAAAGGCACCGACAGTTCCGCTTCCTAAATTATTCACGTCGACGAATCGGCTGACATTACGTGAGTAATTGAAGTTCACTTTTAGCAGTTCTCACACTTTCTTCTCTTGGAGTTCGGCTGCTTTCCTAGATAATTAACAACCTCGGCTGATTGTGAAAGTATCCTTTGACATTTTGTGAAATTCTTTATTTTGTTTACATTTTATTTTACCAGCGGGAGATGGTGCAGAAATGTTAGTTTAGTGCGTGCTTGAGTATATATTGTCATAATAAAGCAGAAAGTGGCAAATGTGACACAGTTGGTTTAGGGCAAACATGACAACAAGATTACATTCAACAATTTAAAGGTTTTAACGTTTCAACAAACAATTAAGAAGTTGGAAAAGAGAACTGTCATTGTTAGATTATATGAGTTTACAGTTTACCATTTGTTGTACAGATTCAGGTATGGGGCAGATGGGCGGAATCGATGCTCATGAAATTTAAGGGGAAACAAATCTGTTGCTCCACGTGTATATGGTATTACTGCCATTTTTATTTAGGCCGTCGAAATAAAATATTTGGGTATTGTGATCAGTATTACGCCAGATGCTCTTCTTTCTCAGAGAAATATTTGGGTATTGTGATCAGTATTACGCCAGATGCTCTTCTTTCTCAGAGAAATATTTGGGTATTGTGATCAGTATTACGCCAGATGCTCTTCTTTCTCAGAGAAATATTTGGGTATTGTGATCAGTATTACGTCAGACGCTCTTCTTTCTCAGAGAAATATTTGGGTATTGTGATCAGTATTACGTCAGACGCTCTTCTTTCTCAGAGAAATATTTGGGTATTGTGATCAGTATTACGTCAGACGCTCTTCTTTCTCAGAGAAATATTTGGGTATTGTGATCAGTATTACATCAGACGCTCTTCTTTCTCAGAGAAATATTTGGGTATTGTGATCAGTATTACGTCAGACGCTCTTCTTTCTCAGAGAAATATTTGGGTATTGTGATCAGTATTACGTCAGATGCTGTTCTTTTTCAGAGAAATATTTGGGTATTGTGATCAATGTTGCATCATATGCTGTTCTTTCTCAGAGAAATATTTGGGTATTGTGATCAGTATTACGTCAAATGCTGTTCTTTTTCAGAGAAATATTTGGGTATTGTGATCAATGTTGCATCATATGCTGTTCTTTCTCAGAGAAATATTTGGGTATTGTGATCAGTATTACGTCAAATGCTGTTCTTTTTCAGAGAAATATTTGGGTATTGTGATCAATGTTGCATCATATGCTGTTCTTTCTCAGAGAAATATTTGGGTATTGTGATCAATGTTGCATCATATGCTGTTCTTTCTCAGAGAAATATTTGGGTATTGTGATCAATGTTGCATCATATGCTGTTCTTTCTCAGAGAAATATTTGGGTATTGTGATCAGTATTACGTCAAATGCTGTTCTTTTTCAGAGAAATATTTGGGTATTGTGATCAATGTTGCATCATATGCTGTTCTTTCTCAGAGAAATATTTGGGTATTGTGATCAGAATTACGTCAGGCGCTCTTCTTTCTCACAGAAATCCGGTACCCATTTAATAGAAGTGAACCTAGGCGCCCTACTCATCAATCGGAATCTAACTGAATCCATGTTGTCAGTAGGCCTGTTTACTTATCACTGTTCTCTCGTGAAATGTGGGAAACGTGAAACGGGCGGATCTCTCATGAAATGTGAGTAAATGTAGTTGTCTCATTTAAAAAAAGGACTACACACGAGTAGATCGATTTTTAGAAAAAAAAAAAACAAGAAATTGTGAAAGGCATGAAGATTTTACTTGTTAAACAAATATTTAGGCTTCATATATAAAGTAGTAGATTAAAGTAGATGGTCCCTCTACGATCATATATAAAGTAGTAGATTAAAGTAGATGGTCCCTCTACGATCATATATAGAGTAGTAAATTAAAGTAAAGGGCCACTCCCATGCCTTGGTAGGCGTATGAGGAATGTGGTGTTAAGTGTCCATATTTTTCTATGACTGCGGCAGATTTTTGGGTGATGTGGTCGGTATCACGCCAGACCGTCTTTACTTCCTCAGAAAAATCTATGGTACCCATTTTTAGTGGCTGGGTGAACTCCGGAGTCTTGTCGGTCCGAACAAAAAAAAATCCGCCACTTGGGGATCGAACCTGGACCCTTCTGATCAGGAAGCGAGCACACTAACCTCTCTGCCACCGAGGCTGTTATATAGAGTAGGTTTAACACCAAGCGGAGGCTCTTTAAGGTGAAGGCAAACAGACAAGAAGTCGACAATGCTATAAATAGAAGTGACTCCAAGGATCGAACAGATATAAGGTAAAGTGATGTGTCAGAATGTAGTAACGAAGCAGGAAGGCCTAACATGTTGTATGTTCTTTGCTAACTAAAGTTGAAGCGCCACGAGAACCTCTGGTGTATACGCTGGCCTGCAACTGACTTGTCCATGAAATAAAAATAACCGACCTGGGCTCATTTTTGGTGCTGAACCTGTTTGCTAGGGCTTACTCGCACAGATAGAGTTAGAGTGATGCTATTATGCTTGATTTCCTCGAGACTGTGTCATTTATTTATTATTATTATTATTTTTTAACTTTACTGACTTTACCACAACCTCTCTATTTGTGTCTACTCTAAGCAACATTTACTGTGACTGCCTGCATCCCATTTTCTCCCCGCAACGTTTCTCCTGACTTGAAGTTTGTTTATTTTAATGTTTTCACTGTGTATATTTAAATCTTGACGTTTATTTAATTCCCACTGTAACACTGTTTGCGCTTTGTGTCAGGATTGCGAATGTTCAAATTGCATTCTACAACAACGTTGGCATTGAATCATCAGCTTCAATGTCTTTTTGAAAACGAAAGAACCCTTTAACCCTCGATTGCCTACTGGATATCTGATATTAGTTATTAGTGCTCGTATTTGTTTGACCATTAGCACATTTTTTTCTAGTTCGGGATGGGGGTTGGTAAGTAAAGTAGTAAAAGTAAAGAGCCCCGTCACGCCAAGTGGCGTATAGGGAATATGGTGTTAGTGACCATACGTTTTACAGACCTTCGGCATATGATTTTTAGGGTAATGTGGTCGGTATTACGCCCGTGCCGCTTTACTTCCCCCCCCCCCCAAAATAAAAAAAAAAAAATCCGGTACCCATTTATGTCTGGGTGAACCCGAAAGCCGTCGGTTGGGATAGAACCGAGGACCTATATGGCCAGTAACATCTACTCCCAGCTGGTAGATTTTAATCATTTCTGCAGAATTATAATTTTTTTTTTTCGTTTGCCAGCTTTGACCTCTGACGAAATCCCTAGAGACTAGGAACTAAATTTTGCATGTTAATCCATTTTTCCCTGGCAGCCGTGTGCACAAGGGTACCTCGTCGCACAGGTAGATATCTTCGACTTCGGAGGCACTCATATTTTTTCCGTTGATGAGTAATTGACGTTTCAAGCCGGGCCTCGCTGCTGAGACCAGGAGTGGTTGCTACAGAGTGAAATCATAAATACAAATCCCAACCAACCGGGATTTGAACCCACAACCTCTCTGTCTCGAAGCTGGCGTCGAATTTCAACATTAGCTAATCGAAGCCACAATAAAATATCAACCTCCGAGACGAACAAACACAGCCATTAACGGGATCTATAATGCATTCGAGCCAGCTGGCCACATCGTAAACCATCGTTTATCTTTACACGGGGTTACATAGAAACATCCAATGGAACTAGTCTCTGTAAATAATCAGGTAAGATGAAGTGTTCAGACTCTTTCAAAAACACTGCAATGATAAGAATTGCTGATAATGAAGTTATTTTGGTTATTTGGTCATGGAAGGCCCCGGTATCACTGCAAACGAATTAAAATCCATAATTGCTCAAACGCCCGTAATCATCCGAATCTCATCTCCCAAACAAAGAAAGGTAACTCTAGTCCCCATCATAGCAGTCTCAGCACACGCCATAAAGACATAAGGCAAAACCGTGCAGAAAGTGAACACAGCCAACATTTCCCTGTCATACGATTTCATCATTCATGGGAAACAATTGGAATATCGAAACATGATCAAAACGGATGAGACACACAGCGGTGTGCACAGAGCACTTAACTCAGTAGCTCTGCAACAAGCCGGACTTGGAATATGAGGAAACTGCAACAAGGAACACTTTTCATGCATGCAATTGTTCCCGTCGCCTATCCACCATATACCGGGAGTTCACGTCCTCTTGAAAATGATGATCGTCATATTTTTAAAAAATGTAGAGCGCTTGATGATGTTAGGCCATCGTTGTTGACTCCAATTCCGAACATATAGATACACAGTTAGTCGTCAGATTATCCCCGTCGCACATCAAACAACCGACCGTAAGATTAGCGTACGGCGGGTCTAGAGTCTAGGGATATACGATGAACCATTATGATGACGTAGCACACAAAAAAAATCGTACACACAATTTCGCTCCCTTTCGATGTCTGATTACTCTAGTAAAAGCAGCCTAAGACGAACAAAACACTGTGCAATTTCCGTAAAGAGATAAAACTGCGGCTGACGAAGTAGTTTGCATTGATAAGTAACATGGAAGTAACTTGTAACTTGCTCAAGGAATTCCAACAACGGCCGTGAATAACCATAATGAAGTTATGTTACCTCATTACGACTCACTAGCATAAGAATTGCTGATATTTAAGTCAAGTTACCTCATTACGACTTGCTACTATAAGAATTGCTGATATTTAAGTCAAGTTACCTCATTACGACTTGCTACTATAAGAATTACTGATACTGAAGTCAAGTTACCTCATACGACTTACTAGTATAAGAATTACTGATACTGAAGTCAAGTTACCTCATTACGACTCACTAGCATAAGAATTGCTGATATTTAAGTCAAGTTACCTCATTACGACTTGCTACTATAAGAATTACTGATACTGAAGTCAAGTTACCTCATACGACTTACTAGTATAAGAATTACTGATACTGAAGTCAAGTTACCTCATTACAACTTGCTAGTATAAGAAGTGCTGATATTGAAGTCATGTTACCTCATTACAGCTTACTAGTATAAGAAGTGCTGATATTGAAGTCATGTTACCTCATTACGGCTTACTAGTATAAGAAGTGTTGATATTGAAGTCATGTTACCTCATTACGGCTTACTAGTATAAGAATTGCTGATACTGAAGTCATGTTACCTCATTACGGCTTACTAGTATAAGAATTGCTGATATTGAAGTCATGTTACCTCATTACGGCTTACTAGTATAAGAAGTGCTGATATTGAAGTCATGTTACCTCATTATGGCTTACTAGTATAAGAAGTGCTGATATTGAAGTCATGTTACCTCATTACGGCTTACTAGTATAAAAAGTGCTGATATTGAAGTCATGTTACCTCATTACGGCTTACTAGTATAAGAAGTGCTGATATTGAAGTCATGTTACCTCATTACGACTTACTACAGTCCATTTCAAATGGTTTGTCCACGCTTGACTTCAAATATCTCCATAACCTTTACACACATAAACATGATTTTTTACATTTGGTCTTATTTTTTCAATGTCCCAAAAGTTGTCTAAAATGCAATATTGCAGATAGTGTCATTTACCTGAAACGGCTAATTCCTTTAATCTTTTCGACAGATGCAGTGATTTTGTGGTTGAAGATAATAGTTTACCGTAATTGGCCTGTTCCGGCATAGACGTAACATAATTCCAATGCTATAGTCCGTTCAGAAATTCATAATCACACCTGAATTAGTTTTGCGTCATAACCGCTTGTTATTTTGGTTTCAAACTTTGCATGCAATCTTAGAATATTTATGACGTTATAGAAATATTTTTTTGCTCTGAGAAATTTGATCTAGTTTAAAAGTTTTCTTCTTTAGGCTTTATTAAATTCACCCTGTTCGAATTTGACACAATTTTAGGATATATACATTAATTTGGTGCGCTCGTTCACTTAAAATAGTTTGGCTATTGCAGAAACACTAACTTCAGGAAAATCCCGTGCACAAAACTGAATTGTTATTGAACGACATGACGCACAATGGCCTGGGCATTAGTTACCGAAGGGAAGGCGTATCTTTATTAATTTTGTGAAGACTCAGTAGACAATTTGTTGACTTTAAATACCAACATTTATATCTAAATTACAATGAGTTTGAAATGCAAATTTATAACTATGCAAAAGAAGTGTGTTGAACATGTGTTGCGGGTGGAAGATGAGTACTGGAAACGAGATGGATTACTATTTGTCCAGCCAATAATGATTATCAACCTCTTGGAATCGTCAGATTCGGAATGATTAAAATTAATATGAATTCAATTCCAGCTGCAGTTAGGACGTTCTGGGGTCTAATGGTGACCGAAGGACAAGACTAATTGTAACCAATTGAATTCATGTTTGCAAATACACATAACGAACAACATCCACAATTAAGCACTATGTAGATACGCCTCTGACAAGAATTGCAGTAAACTGGAAAATTTAACACGATTACTGTAAACTCTAAAATTTGAATCAACTTGTGTGATATCGTCATAAAAGATCAAAGGAATTCGCTAATGTGCAAAATCTGTTGTGTTTGTGGAATAAAAATACCAAAATCTTTGCGTCATCAATATTCTAAGATTGCGTGCAAAATTCGAAACCAAAATAACAAGCGGTTATCACACAAAACTAATTCAGGTGTGATTATGAATTTCTGAACGGGCCGGACTATAATAATAACACTCATTTCAATAAATGCCTAGAACATCCAACGATTTATACAACGCCAATGTATAGAAACGGAAGCTGTCTATAAACATTCAAAATTTACTTGTTGAACAAACATCGTGCAATTTCGCCTTATGCCTTTTGGTGTGTGCTGAGACTGCTATGATAGGAACTACAGCTACCTTTCTTTGTTTGGGAGATGAGTTAATAATTCGGATGATTCCACTGGCACGGGCGGTTGAGTAATTATGGATTTTAATTCGTTTGCAGTGATACTGTGGCCTACCATAACCATAATATCGTGCAAAATGTGCGGAGAAACTACACAGATCATGGAAATTGCGTGAAAGATTAGCAAACGAAATAGGTCAGAAATATGAAGGGGTAAACCATAAAAAATAATGGTTTGTCTAGGAGGTGGTAAATTTGTATAGATTAAATAAAGTAAATTTAAAACCATACGTTTTTATTTAGGAACAAAAATATATCAGTGGGGATATTGAGATTATTATGTCATGTGCAAAGTTTGAATTATTTCGATCAAGTGGTTACAGAGATGTTAATAATTAAATAGCGGCTAACCATTTTGAAACGGACTGTAGCATAAGAATTGCTGATATTGAAGTCATGTTACCTCATTACGATTTACTAGCATAATAATTGCTATTATTTGAGTCGTGTTATCGTGTTACTACTTACTGTCATAATAATTGCTATTATTTGAGTCGTGTTACTTGTTACTACTTACTGCTATAATAATTGATATTATTTGAGTCGTGTTATCTTGTTACTACTTACTGTCATAATAATTGCTATTGTTTGAGTCGTGTTATCGTGTTACTACTTACTGTCATAATAATTGCTATTGTTTGAGTCGTGTTATCTTGTTACTACTTACTGTCATAATAATTGCTATTATTTGAGTCATGTTATCTTGTTACTACTTACTGTCATAATAATTGCTATTATTTGAGTCATGTTATCTTGTTACTACTTACTGTCATAATAATTGCTATTATTTGAGTCATGTTATCTTGTTACTACTTACTGTCATAATAATTGCTATTGTTTAAGTCGTGTTATCTTGTTACTACTTACTGTCATAATAATTGCTATTGTTTGAGTCGTGTTATCTTGTTACTACTTACTGTCATAATAATTGCTATTATTTGAGTCATGTTATCTTGTTACTACTTACTGTCATAATAATTGCTATTGTTTGAGTCGTGTTATCGTGTTACTACTTACTGTCATAATAATTGCTATTGTTTGAGTCGTGTTATCTTGTTACTACTTACTGTCATAATAATTGCTATTATTTGAGTCATGTTATCTTGTTACTACTTACTGTCATAATAATTGCTATTATTTGAGTAATGTTATCTTGTTACTACTTACTGTCATAATAATTGCTATTGTTTAAGTCGTGTTATCTTGTTACTACTTACTGTCATTATAATTGCTATTGTTTGAGTCGTGTTATCTTGTTACTACTTAC
Source organism: Megaustenia siamemsis (assembly GCA_032433765.1). Classification (NCBI taxonomy): domain Eukaryota; kingdom Metazoa; phylum Mollusca; class Gastropoda; order Stylommatophora; family Ariophantidae; genus Megaustenia; species Megaustenia siamemsis. The sequence goes on from JAVIAB010000156.1 coordinate 71,698,873, forward strand.
TGTCATAATAATTACTATTATTTGAGTCGTGTTATCTTGTTACTACTTACTGTCATAATAATTGCTATTATTTGAGTCATGTTATCTTGTTACTACTTACTGTCATTATAATTGCTATTGTTTGAGTCGTGTTATCTTGTTACTACTTACTGTCATAATAATTACTATTATTTGAGTCATGTTATCTTGTTACTACTTACTGTCATAATAATTGCTATTGTTTGAGTCGTGTTATCGTGTTACTACTTACTGTCATAATAATTGCTATTGTTTGAGTCGTGTTATCTTGTTACTACTTACTGTCATAATAATTGCTATTGTTTAAGTCGTGTTATCTTGTTACTACTTACTGTCATAATAATTGCTATTGTTTAAGTCGTGTTATCTTGTTACTACTTACTGTCATAATAATTGCTATTGTTTAAGTCGTGTTATCTTGTTACTACTTACTGTCATAATAATTGCTATTGTTTAAGTCGTGTTATCTTGTTACTACTTACTGTCATAATAATTGCTATTATTTGAGTCGTGTTATCTTGTTACTACTTACTGTCATAATAATTGCTATTATTTGAGTCGTGTTATCTTGTTACTACTTACTGTCATAATAATTGCTATTGTTTAAGTCGTGTTATCTTGTTACTACTTACTGTCATAATAATTGCTATTATTTGAGTCGTGTTATCGTGTTACTACTTACTGTCATAATAATTGCTATTATTTGAGTCGTGTTATCTTGTTACTACTTACTGTCATAATAATTGCTATTATTTGAGTCGTGTCATCGTGTTACTACTTACTGTCATAATAATTGCTATTATTTGAGTCGTGTTAGTACATTATGGCTAGTAAAGACAAGCTGTAAGTTTAAAATAAATCGACCATCACCTCCGTGAAAGTGATTGGTGTCATCACTTACTATTCCAAAGAAAGCCATAGCGAGGAATTCTAACTTATGTCCGAAGAAAGATATGTACATTGAATGTTAGGACTCTTTACTGAGAAGGAAAATTGTAAAATCTTATTTTAGAAGCAGGACGATTAAACATTGATATTTTAGGCATATCGTAGACAAGATTGATGAAATGTTGGTACATACAAGACGAAAAATATAGATTTATTTATTCAGCAACACAACAGAACATCAAAGAGGTGTAGGAATACTAATAAAAAGAGAGCTACAAAAATATATAAGTACCCACTGAACATACAATGATAGGATTATACTACTCAACATGAAAGAAAAACCATTCCACATAGCAATAATACAGACATACGCACCTACTCAAGACTATACAAATGAACAAATAGAGGCATACTATGACGATCTAAATAACGTTATGAAGCGAGTGAAATCTTCGGCATCTTGATTGTAATGGGTAATATGAATGCCATAAGGTAGGAGAATGTAGATATAAGACCGTTCTAGGAAATCATGGTTTAGGAAAAAGAAATAAAAAAGGAGAAAGATAAATACAATTTGTGTGGGGGGGGGGGCAGGCTGATAATATGTAACACCTACTTTGAACAAGAGAAAAGGATACTATACACATGGAAAAGCCCTGTAGATAAGAAGAGGAATCAAATAGATTACATAATGATAAAAGGTAGGTTCTGTAACAGCGTCAAGAAAAACAAAAACTATTCAGGGGCAGATTTTAACTCGGATCACAATCTTGTAATGATTAAAATGAAATTTAAACTAAAGAGAAAGAAACATCCAGCTTTAACAGCAAGATAACAGCTTTAAATCAAAAAGATGTTAAAGATACTTATATAATGCAAGTAGAGAACACATATCAGAAGCTGCTGGAAGAATGGATTGTGCAGTACAGAAGAGAAAATCCTGATGAAAAAGTTACAACCAAATGGCAATGCAGAACGAAAATCATACAAGAAACTTGCAACATCTTACCCAAAAAGGAAAAGAACAACACACAAAAATGGACAACTGACGACATCTCTGGCTAAGTCATCGATTTCTAGAAATCGAAACTATGGAAAATAAACAAGATTTAAGAGTGATGCACACAGAAATATAGAGAATGACTAGTACAAATTAAAAAGTCACAGACAGTGGATGCATTGCAAACAAAAAGGGAAAAATACTAACAGACAATAAAGATAAAATAAATAGATGGCATGGATATATAACATAATTATTTTATTACGAATGGGAAATAAACCAATTATAAAATAAACTTCAGGATATAAGATCTAAAGTGGAAACAAGTTATAACAACAATAAAGAATAGAAAGGCAACAGGATCTGATAACATACAGATAGAGATGATAAAGGCACTAGAAGATTTGTTGGCATTTAAGTGATCACATACATATGCAACGACATCTATCATACAGTATAGATAACAAATAAACTAAAACAATAAACTTTCATTGCATTGCCGAAACAGAATAGTGCAGATGAATGCAGTGGCTTTAGATACAATTAGTTTGATGAGCTATGTAACAAAAATCTTGCTAAAAGTTATACAAGAAAGGATTCGGAATAAAATCAATATGGAATTATAAGAACAACAATTTGGATTTAGGAAAAACAGTGTGACAGTAGAAGCCATATTCTGCATGAGGACATATATAAAAAGTACATAGAAGTAAACAAACCAATATATGCCTGCTTCATAGACTACACCAATGCTTTATAGAATACACCATAAACAACTTACAGACTGCCTAAAAGATATACCTCTAGATGACACAGACATACGACTAATATGTAATTTATACTGGGAAAAATCAGCAATAATAATATATAACAAAGAGACCTTTACACCCATTGATATAAAAAGAGGAGTAAGACAAGGATGCATCCTATCACCAAGCTTGTTCAATCTATACACTGATCAAATCAAACATCACAGAGATGCCAGGCTTAAACATTAATAGAAAGGTGATCAATAACCTAAGATATGCTGATGATACTGTTTTACTAGCAGAACATACTGAAGATCTACAACAATTACTTATTGAAATAAACACGACCAGCAAAAAATATGAACATTAAAACAAATAACACCCGGGCTAAAACTAAGAATAGTAAAAAGTTATATCTTCTCAACATTCCTGTATGGTGCAGAAACATGGACATTAGACAAGAAAACAAAACAGAAAACTGAAGCCTTTGAAATGTATATTTATAGAAGAATAGGAAGAACTACCTGGGACATACTATAACCAATGATCGAAAAAGTAAAATCGAAATAAAGAAAAGAATAGGTATGGCAAAAAGTAATTTTAATGTCATGAAAAATATACTAACAACAAAACAAATATCAGCAGGGCTGAAACTAAGAATGGCAAAATGTTATATCTTCTCATTATTCCTGTATGGTGCAGAAACATGGACATTAGACAAGAAAACAGAACAGAAAATTGAAGCCTTTGAAATGTCAATTTATAGAAGAATAGGTAGAATTGGATGGAAAGAAAAGAAAACAAACGATGAAGTTTTAAAACAACTGAAAATAAAAAGAGAACTACTAAATACAATTAAGACAAGACAAATTAAATTTTTGGGGCATGTTAAAAGACACAACGGCCTACTAAAAGTAATATTGCAAGGGAAAATACAAAGTAAAAGAGGCAGAGGCAGACCAAGACTAACCTGGACGAGTAACATCAAAAGATGGACAAGTCAATATATGACAGCCTGCACCATCAAAGCAAGAAACAGAGTAGAATGGCGATCCATAGTAGCCAACCTTCGTTGCGGAGAAGGCACTCGATGATGATGAGACAGAATTGGATGGAAAGAGAAGAAAACAAAATATGAAGTCTTAAAGCAACTAAAAATGAAAAGAACTGCTAATAACAATTGAAACAAGAAAAATGCGTTTTTTGAGGCATGTTAAAAGACACAGCAGTCTATTAAAAGTAATTTTGGAAGTGAAAATAGGTAAAAGAGGCAGAGGCAGACCAAGACTAACATGGACGAGTAACATCAAAAGATGGACAAGTCAATCTATGACAGCCTGCACCATCAAAGCAAGAAACAGAGTAGAATGGCGATCCATGGTAGCCAACCTTCATTGCGGAGAAGGCACTCGATGATGATGAGACATAATTGGATGGAAAGAGAAGAAAACAAAATATGAAATCATAAAGCAACTAAAAATGAAAAGAACTGCTAATAACAATTGGCATGTTAAAAGAAACAGCAGTCTACTAAAAGTAATTTTGGAAGTGAAAATAGGTAAAAGAGGCAGAGACAGACCAAGACTAACACGGACGAGTAACATCAAAATTTGGACAAGTCAGCTTATCACCATCAAAGCAAGAGACAGAGCCCAATGGCGCTCCATGGTAATCAACCTTTGAAGCGGACACGGCACTATATGATGATGAAAATACCGCCATATTAGAGCAGTACCCCAACTCCTATTTTTAATGAAGTCCACTAAACTAAACTCTGGTTATGGTTGTAGTTATTCGAAGGCCCCGGCATCACTGCAAACGAATTAAAATTCATAATTGCTCAACCGCCCGTGCCAGTGGAATCGTCCGAATTAATATCTCATTTCATTGAAGGATCCAAACAAAGAAAGGCAGTAGCAGTCCCCATCATAACAACTACAGCACACGCCAAAAGACATAAGGCCAAGAGGCACCGAAAGTGAACGCAGCTGAATTGTCCTTCATACGATATCATCATTCATCGTAAGCTATCGAAATATCAAAATACAATCAGGATGAAACACACAGATCACAGTGTGCACAGAGCACTAAACTCAGTAGCTCCGGCAGCAAGCCGGTCTTGGAATATAAGGAAACTGCAACAAGAAACACTTTTCAGACTATGCAACACCATGAATATTACAGCGTACAGACAGGAAAGCAGGATACAATCCATCATGTTCAAGGAGCCCCACGACCTCTTTGATTGTACCCCCTCAAAGCGTGTACCACCATCAGTTGCAATAATAAAAAAAAAAGTAAAGAGCCCCGTCATGCCAAGTGGCGTATTGGGAATATGGTGTTAGTGACCATAAATTTTACAGACCTTCAGGACATGATTTTTGGGGTAATGTGGTCGGTATTACGCCCGTGCCGCTTTACTTCCCCAGAAAAAAATCCGGTACCCATTTAAGGCTGGGTGAACCTGGAAGCCGTCGTTTGGTATCGAACTCTACCTCTTGACCTTTGCAGTCCAGTTCACTAACCACTGAGCTATCGCTGCTTCCTCATAAGTTGCAATGCTCAAGATTTTTGCTCGCGACGCTGAAGCTCTTGTAAGTGAAGCATCGAGAGCTCCTTTGATGTCAACCTCACATGTATCTCTCAGCGCCGTCAAGTCCAATAGTTCTTCTGGCGTCCAGATCGTGAGATACGAAAGTGAGAATATGTAGCTAGGTTGTCATGAATATCAATACATTCTTCTAAAGCCAGGCTAAATATAACACGGTTCAGGTTTTGGGCGTCAGTTATTTACAACGTCAGTACCGATAACTGAAATTGTTTTTGTATTATGCATATAGACTGGCTTCTGTTCAATTTTTATATTAGTAGTTTTTATTTGAACTTAAAGTAATTTTGCTCATTTATTCTGTATTGAAAGCTTCACTTTTTAAATGGTTCAATCATTCTCATGTTTCGTCAGTGTTGGCAAAAGAAAATAAAAATATAAATGAACTCTGTTAATGAAAGACAATCCATTTGAAGGATAGAATTCATGAGAAATATGTTGGTGGATAAGATTTAATAGTTTGGTAGACTGTTTTCACAGGAGAGACAAATCTGATACATATAATTGCTGTCTTTCAGAAGGGTCAAGGAAAACCTAAAGTTAAGAAGGCCGCCCAAAACAATTGCCGAAGACGGCGGCACTTTATCTCAGAGATCAGAACACATGCAATACGTTCCGTTAGCAGGGGAATGAGAAGGAAGACAGCTCGATAGGTCACTCGTAAATAAAACATAAAAATAGAAAACCACGACTTGTTAAAAGTGGCACTACAACTTAACTGGCGTCTGCATTTGTTCAGAAAATGTAGCTGTTCACGTCACTGCTGTGTGGCGTCACTGCTACGTGGTACTCTGTCTCGTACGCGGTACGCTTCGTGATCTCTGGTACTTCAGCGATCTATCGTTTATTTGATCAGCTTTTCCCGTTGATTCCGAATGTCAATGATTTCCGGAGGTTGCTCTCTTATGGTAATTGTGTTACATGTCAATTAACATTTATGGATTAAAAAAAAATTATGACCAAACAATGGTGTAACCCTCATCTGTTTTCTTTATCGTAATTTCTATCTCTTCTTTTTATGTTCAGTATTCTTTACGTTCTTCTTGGTTATAATTGGCAAAATACAGGAAAAGAGAGATCACGGACGACAAAGAAAGAAGATACTATAAATTATAGATAGCTTAGTGCCATGACATACAAAACCGTAAACAACATAATTGATACGATGTACTGTTGAAAGAAGATTGTGGAAGGGCACGATCGCCTACGCCAGACGGTATGGCACAAGATGATGAGTATGATTCTTTACATACACATCACTTCCGTTTTAATCAACATTTTTAAGTTGAGCTGGACTCACTATTTGAGGAAGCTGTGGGAAGCTTTTATGGGGAGAGCATGATTTTTTGTTGTTGTTGGAAGAGATTTCGAGTTTTAGAGAGACAATTGCATATCAGGACTAGGTTGGAGACATAAGTCATCGTGTATGTGATTTTGTGTTAGCCAGAGATTTTCTTATAGAACTCTTGAGTGTCATACAGCCAGCAGTTGCCTTGGACACAATAAGATCAAAGGATATATATTTTGATAGATTCATAGACTGCCATTACCAGTATGTATGTATGTGCGATATGAAATTTTTACGTCAGCTAGACATTTATCCAGGTGAATTTGTGATGTATAACCAGAGAGGTGTGCAAATAAATATTTGAACATAATCAAGATTATATCATCGAGTTATCACATGAAGTGTTGAACACAAGTATTGTTTTGGATATTTGGAGTTGCAGTTTGTAGGTTGTGTTAATCACCTACGCCGTGTTCGCCGCTGCACTGCCACATTTGGAACAAGTGTCATGTTATAACAAAATGTCAAAGCTTTATAATCAAAAATACCACTTGTAAAAGTAGAAATAGCTCTGTTATGTTCGTGTGTACTGCTGAACTCGTAGGACAACAAATAAACATCCAAAAAACGAAATGAAAATCAGCGAAGTTGAGATCGTTTATTTTTTGATTGATTGCGTTACTCTCGTCTCTTGTAATTTGATCAGTAGTGTATGAGAAAAGTACACCGTGAAATAAATTCAATTCAAGACAGTAGCGAGGCGTGTCATACAGCATGAATGGGAATGTTATTGGTGCCTAGTCATTGCTCTGTTTTGGAGTTTGTATATATCCTTGTTGCTGTGGTGGGTCATTATTTCTAGTTACGCCGCTAAAAATGCCGCCCACAGATTGTCACAGCAGTACGAGTCTGAATGAATGAATACAAGAAAAACCTCCCGCAATATATTTTAAAGTTCAGAAGCATTGAACGCTGTCTATATTTATTTATATGATACGAATACATACAAACACACGCAGCTGCTGTCTATGTTTATAGCCACAAAAATAGAGATCACATTAGCCTATACGCACATTAAAAAATATCGATTATGAATATTTCTTCTTGTATATTTGTCATGACTATTCTCCGCTATTCAGGTTATTTGCTCTATGCATGCACAAGTTTTGCCATATCGTTTGTTTAGTGTCACAAAGAGGCACTATAATGACAATTGTAGCAAATATAATATAAAACGAAAAATGTATATGAACATTATTTCGGAGTCTAATTCTGATTAAATAGTTTTTTTTTTTAACACAAGCTGCATCTCGGTAGTTAACAATTTCACATGTTTGTCTATCTTCAAGAACATTAATACGACTAATACGGTATATATGTTTATTATGTATTTACTTCTTCTTTCATTGTTCGTTATTAGGTTACCAGATGAAGTAAGGAGAGGAAAAGTAGGATTATCTATCTGACAAAGCATGATATATGTACAAGAAGGATTCTTCACAAAACAGCAGAACATTCTATATGGAAAATAATGACATATTATATGTACAAGAAGGATATAAAAACAAAAAGCAGGACATTCTATATTAAAAATAATGACATATATGCACATGAAGGATTATAAAAACATAAAAAAGGACATTCTATATTTAAAATAATGACATATTATATGTAAAAGGATTTTTTTAAATGCAGGACATGATAATGTGGCACATATTTTCAAAAGGCAAACGTCTGAGGCAGGAGACATCTTAAAAGCAGGACATGTCCGGCGAAGTCTGGCGCCTATTAATCCTTGTCTGTTATTTCTGTCGTATATGAGCAGTAAAGGGAGCGTACATGTCTGTATCAGCGCCTTTGCTCGGTCTGGCCAAGTACATCCCAGTCTTTTCTGACGATAGTTCGCCCACATACCGTTGATTCCAGGATTTACGGCAACGTTTTTGAGAAGCATTTTCGTCAATTAATTGTGCTCACTTAACATGATGTACCCACATTTTGTATGATGCTATTCTATCCATGGAACCAGTTTCATTGAAGTCTGGAATGTCCCATATCCGCTCCACCACTTGTCATAGGATTTCTCAAATTGCATTGGTGAATTATGTTGACAAAGTCGCTCTGTGCACGTCCTACTCGATTGCACTGGCGACGATTTCAAGACTCCTTAGTCACCTCTATTGACATGCATGGCAAGTAACAATGGCTCTATTCTTTTCTCCCCATACCTTGGAGGCTCCGTTAGCCGCACGGAGAATTTGGTAAAGTATAACTGACAAGATGAGTTAGCCGCTTTCAATAACGATCATCATTACATATGTTGTCTCCACGTGCAAGATTGCTGTCATGAATTCCTGACATCGCCTGTCTCGTGGTACCATATTACATTCTATCAGACTGCGCGCAAAGAAAACACTGGTAGTCTCATCCTATATACCGCAATAATTATCCGAGTGTACATTTATTATCATCTTCACTATGATCGTAAATGTGTTTTCCTATATCGGCGAGCAATCGGAAATAATCTTCTAGCTTAGTGTATTTCTGCTAAACGAGTGATATTTTCCCCTGATTGACCGCGCGTATTTGAATGTATCAACTGTTTCTTGTTTTTTTCTGCTGTAATTTTTATGCTGTAAACAAGGTTTATAGTTAGATTTAGGGTATTCCTAACCCAGGGAACTTGTAGTAACAGATTATTAGAGAACGACCGAATAAAGTGCAAGGGGACGTCACTCCAAACAGAAAGACGCTAAACTATGACTTTACAAGGCGATGTTTAAATTGTTTAATATATTAGGTATAACTGATATTCTGATACTGATAACTGTTATTCTCATATTCAGAACACGAAATGCGAATATGGCAGACCACCGTGAAAGAGATTGGAGCCTCATCACGTACTAGTCCAGAGGAAGCCATGGAGAGGAATTCGAACTTATGTGAAGGAAAGATCTTAAAATAAGTACTTGGAATGTTAGGACTCTATATCAAGAAGGGAAATTGGAAAATCTGATTCAAAAAGCAGAACGAATAAATATAGATATTTTAGGCATATCAGAGACAAGATGGAAAGAATGTGGGTACATAGAGGACAAAAAATATACATTTATATGCGCAGGAAATACAACAGAACATCAAAGGGAGTATGAATACTGATAAAAAGAGAGCTACAAAAATATAGAAGTAAACACTGGACATACAGTGATAGGATTATACTACTCAAGTTGAAAGCAAAACCATTCGACATAGCAATAATACAGACATATGCACCTACTCAAGACTACACAGATGAACAAATAGAGGCATACTATGAAAACCTAAATAAAGTTATGAAACAAGTGAAATCTTCAGACATCTTGATTGTAATGGGTGACATGAACGCTGCTAAAATAGGAAAAGGTAGATATAATACCATTCTAGGAAATCGTGGTTTAGGAAAAGGAAATGACAGAGGAGAAAGATTAATACAATTCTGTGAAGAAAACAGGCTGATAATATGTAACACCTACTTTTAACAAGAGAAAAGGAAACTATACACATGGAAAAGCCCTGGAGATAAGAAGATGAATCAAATAGATTACATAATGATAAAAGAAAGGTTCCGTAACAGCGTAAAGAAAGCCAAAACCTACCCAGGAGCAGATATTAATTCTGATCACAATCCTGTAATGATTAAAATGAAAATCAAACTAAAGAGAAACAAGCAAAAGTTTAATTCATCAACAAATCCACTAGATATAACAGCTTTAAATCAAAAAGATATTAAAGATACCTATACATTACAAGTAAAGAACACAGACCAGAAGCTGCCAGAAGAAGGAATTGAACAATACAGAAGAGAAAATTCTGATGAAAAAGTAACAACCAAATGGCAATGCATAAAGAAAAGCATACAAAAAACCTGCGACACCTTACCCAAAAGAGAAAAGAACAAAAAACAAAAATGGATAACTAACACAGTCTTAGAAAAAATGGAAGAAAGGAGACAAGCGAAGAACACTGCTCAATACAATAAAATAGATAATGAGATACGCAAAATGTGCAAAAAGGCAAAAGAAGACTGGCTCAGCCAAAAGTGTATAGAAATAGAAACTATGGAAAGCAAACAAGACTTCAGAGAAATACACACAGAAATAAAGAGAATGACCAATACAAATAAAACAGCCACAGAAGGTGGATGCATTGCAGACAAAAAAAGGAAAAATGCTAACAGACAATAAGGATATCATAGATAGATGGCAGGAATATATAACAGAACTATTTCAGGATCAAAGGGACGAGAAACCAATTATAAAATGTACATCAGGCTATAAAATCTTAAAATCTGAGGTGGAAAAAGCTATAAAAAACAATGAAAAAGGGAAAAGCAGCAGAACCTGACAGCATACAGATAGAGGTGATACAGGCACTAGAAGATTTTGGCATTAAAGTGATTACAGACATATGCAACGACATATACCACACAGGATACATACCAAATGAACTAAAAACATCAACTTTCATTGCATTGCCTAAAAAGAATGGTGCAGTTGAATGCAGTGACTTTAGAACAATAAGCATAATGAGCCATGTTACAAAAATCTTGCTAAAAGTTATACAAGGAAGGATTCAGAATGAAATCAATACTGAATTAGATGAGCAGCAATTTGGATTTAGGAACAATAGCGGGACAAAAGAAGCCATATTCTGCATGAGAACATTAATTGAAAAATACACAGAAGTAAACAAAACAATATATGCCTGCTTCATAGACTACACCAAAGCTTTTGATAGAGTACACCACAAACAACTTATAGAATGCCTAAAAGAGATATATCTAGATGACATGGACAAACGACTAATATGTAATCTATACTGGGAGCAAACAGCAATAATAATATATAACAAAGAGAACTCTACACCCATTGATATAAAAAGAGGAGTAAGACAAGGATGCATCCTATCAACAAGCTTAATCAATTTATACACTGAGCAAAATTTTAAAAACATCGTAGAGATGCCAGCCTACAAATTAATGGAAAGATAATCAATAACCTAAGATATGCTGACGATACTGTACTACTAGCAGAAAATCCTAAAGATCTACAACAATTACTTAATGAAATAAACATGACAAGCAAAAAATATGGACTAGATATGAGTATCAAAAAGACTAAAACTATGATCATAAACAAAGAAGATACTCAAAACCCACAAGTGGATATCAAAATTGAAGGAATAGACCTGGAGACAGTTCAGAACTACAACTACCTAGGCCATACTATAACCAGTGATGGAAAATGTACATCTGAAATAAACAAAATAATAGATATGGCAGAAAGTTATTTTAATGTCATGAAGAACATACTAACATCAAAACAAATAAATCCAGGGCTAAAACTAAGAATAGCAAAATGTTACATCTTCTCAATATTCCTATATGATGCAGAAACATGGACATTAGACAAGAAAACAGAACAGAGAATTGAAGACTTTGAAATGTGGATTTATAGAAGAATAGGTAGAGTTGGATGGAAGGAAAAGAAAACAAACGATGAAGTCTTAAAACAACTAAAAATGAAAAGAGAACTACTAAGCACAATTCAAACAAGACAAGTGCGATTTTTGGGCCGTGTCAAAAGACACAACAGCCTACTAAAAGTAATCCTGGAGGGGAAAATACAAGGTAAAAGAGGCAGAGACAGACCAAGACTAACATGGACGAGTAACATCAAAAGATGGATAAATCAGCCTATGACAACCTGCACCATCAAAGCAAGAGACAGAGCAGAATGGCGCTCCATGGTAGCCAACCTTCGTTGCGGAGAAGGCACTCGATGATGATTTGGTTTAACTACCAGTATTTCTCGTTTATGTTCTATAAACAAAATAAAAACTTGGTCTGTACTTTCTTGTAGACGAGATTGATTACATTTAACTCGCGCGCGCTGCGAGATCATGTAGTAAAGCGCCGTGCGGGTCGTTTGTTCTTTACGCCAACGCAACACTCACTAAATATACAAGTGAAGCCTGTTTTTTTTTTTTTTTTTTTTTTGGCGGTAGTTAGGAAGAGTTGGCACACAAATTGCGTGAGGCAATTCTCCGCAGACTGAATAATTAATAATTAAACAAGTATTACATCTAATATGGCTTTATACAACAGCTAATTAAACACTCAATCTGCCAATATCAGCGATTTGGCACATCTTACCTGACTGAATTCATCAAGTACCATGCCTACAGGCGTAGGTGATCATGTCTCTCTAGAACTCACTATCTCGGCAGTTATTTATCATTTCTGTTGTTGGCCTTCTGCCAAGCCATTCTCATCAGCTGTCTGGTATCTTTTCTCTTTGCTTTCCTCTATCTCTTCGTACCTCAGTTTTACCAGTTATCACTTTATTTTCCAGCTGTTCCCTTCTCATTACATGGCCAAAAAAATGATTAGTTTCTTCATATTATTGGAGATTATCTCTCATTTTGTTTTGGCCTCTTTCAGAACGTTTTCATTACTCTTCTTAGCTGTCCATGGTATTCTCAACATTCTTATTTAAAACCACAATTCTACGGTCTCCGGTGATTTTCTTGTTTGTTGTCCCATTATCCTGTATGTTAAGACTGGTTCTACAAAACATTTAAGAACGTTTTTTTTTCTTGTTTCTATTGTCAAAAATTGATTGCACAGTATCTTCCTCATTTTTCGTAAAGCTGCTTTTACCTGAGCTATTCTTTATCTCACAGTTGTTGTATATGTACCATTTCACCCTTGTTGCACATCTACCGTCTCACCCCTATTGTATATCTACCATCTCACCCCTGTTGTACATCATCTACCATAGCTGAATTAGCGTTGAGTTAAACAATACGTTTACAAAAGACACATGTGTTCCACATTGACAATGCATGCTGGTATAAACAACAAGAAATCGGGACAACACATAGTGGAATAAAGTTCTAGACCAGGGTTGTATAACTCCAGCTAATATGCAACCGCCTGCCTGATAACATTTGTGTGTGTAGAGAGTAATCAAAGAATGCGTTAGTCACTAACAATGACATTCGTGGAAATAGACCATGAACGTGTCAAATAAACATAACACGGTGTGTAGCAGCCAAACTATCGAAAAAAGTAAAGTAAAGTACCCCCGTCACGCCAAGTGGCGTATAGGGAAATATGGTGTTAGTGACCCTATATTTTACAGACCTTCAGCACATGATTTTTGGGGTAATGTGGTCGGTATTACGCCCGTGCTGCTTTACTTTCCCAGAAAAAAATCCGGTACCCATTTAAGGCTGGGTGAACCCGGGAAGCCGTCGGTTGGGATCGAACCCTACCCCTTGTCCTTTGTAGTCCAGTTCACTAACCACTGAGCTATCACGGCTCCTCAAACTATCGAAAGACAAGACAAACTACAACGTTTCGACAAAAACCTTCATTCTGCATAAGAAACAAACTTTACAAATAATAACAATTTATTTCATGTTTATTTTACTTGTTCTTTTCAGCTCTACGCGGCCCCGCAGCGTTTTTAATATTTGTGATATTTATGCTTATATACCATGAACAATTGATACATGTACAGCACCATAGAAGCTCGAAGAGAAAATAACATCCTCTTCGCTAATCCATCTTCCATGATATACTATCTTTTAGAGAGATTTTGTTTTCAGGCTTTTTATTTTAAATTCACATCTTTAGCTGTCATGGCACATTATTTAAAAAAAAAAATAATTCTGAACTCGTTTTAGGACAATACATTCAAATTTACATCTATAACAAAGTAACCAGACATTTTCATTAATTATAGATTAGCTTTCTTTCCTTCTTCATTTGACTTTCATTATTGAGCGCTAGTGTATGGCTTAATACAGTATATAAATAGCTACAATAAGTTATATATGCTTAATTATATATATATATATATATATATATATATATATATATATATATATATATATATATATATTTGAACGTACATCCGTCAGTGTCAGTCTTTCAGATAATTGATGTCATTAGAACGTACATCCGTCAGTGACAGTCTGAGCATGTGACAGTCAGTGAGCGATAATTGATGTCATTAGAGCGTACATCCGTCAGTGACAGTCTGAGAGATAATATAATTTAAGGCAACTTTATCATAGGTATCTGTTTTTAGCGTTAATGAACTAGAATATATGATAGAGTAAGCACGGCAGGCCCGTGTTTTGAAATCTCCAGGGGAAGAGACAAAGAGGAAGACCAAAATAATGTTGGAGAAGACAGGTGGAAACAGAAATGAAGATGATAGGGAAAGCATGGAATTATCTTAAAAGAATGACAAGAAACAAAAAGACTTGGAAAGTGTTGATGACATGTGCTCCACAGGGAGCTGAAAGGAAGGAGAAGCAAGTTTGTTAATAGGTCACCAGCAAAATGTGCGAGCAGCATTTATGTAATTGACCTCTACTCATCTTTTCTCTCTCAAATATACTACAATATTTGATAATGGTTGAGCATGTGTTCGTCACCAATGTGGGAAATACTAACACATGGACATCTCATAGACATTGTAAGTGAAGAGAATCAATTAATTTACAAGCTAATGTTGATTCAAGAAACCGTATGTTAAGCTACGTTCTTGCGATGCTTGCGGACGTCTCTGGCTACATACAGAAAAGAATGTAAGGAGGCCCGTTACAAACGTGGCGTATAATGAATACGGTGTAAGTGTCCATATTTTCTATAGAAACTTTTCGGCACATTGTTTTTTGGGGTAATGTAGTCGGTATTACGCCCGAGTTGCTTTACTCCCCCCCCCCCCCCAAAAAAAAAAAAAAAAAAAAAACCATGGACCCATTTAATGTTGGGTGAACCTGGAAGCCGTCGATCAGGATTGAACCTGATTCTCCTTAGTTCACTAACCATTGAGCTATTGCAGCTCCATCTCTGGCTACAGGTCAACCAGCAATTCTAGAAGCAAGTTGCATATCTTTGTTTTCTCGTGTTTTAATTACAACTTGAACCTTGTTTCATGTATCTATTCTGTTGAGAGAAGATGCCTTCTCGGAGCATGCATTGCGACGAAAGTGATATTCTCTCTTCTCTTTCTACCTCTCTCTCTCTCTCTCTCTCTCTCTTCTCCCCCCCCCCCCCCCCCAAAAAAAAAAAAAAAAAATCTCCAGGAATTATAATCTTATGAAACAAAGGAGCGATTACAATATAGAGATCCGTTAAATTAATCGAAAAGAGCGTGCCACGCATTAAAAATACACTGCTCAGATAGCACCTTTAACAAGATATAGAAGGGAGCAAGATCTATTCAAGTTAATACACTCTAATGCAGTAACATATGTTTATGGGTCTATTGTTTTAACGTGGGACTATAAAAACTACTGTCACTCAATATCCTACCTCAGTGCGGTTGTTGTGCATGAAGACAGGAAAGCTAAGCTAACAACGTTTAAAATCTGTCTCATTATGTTTATATAGTGTCTGCCTCAGTGGATTTAGATTTACGGAGAGCTCTTGGTGTCTTCATACCATCGCCTTTAGATTCAGCCTTTTCTTCGTTTAAAAAAAAAACTGTATCCATCATAATTGTACATTTGAAACCATTATAACGTTTTATAAGTAAGTACATGTGCGTTTGTGTGATTCGCGTAGCTGAAATATCTCAGGTGTATACCTCATCGTTAAGCACTAATGTTTGGAATCGAGAGGCCCATGCTTCTAAAAACAATGCTTACTTTCCCTAACTGCAATACAGTTACCAGTTGCATGCAACTGGGTTTGTGAACACTTGTGTCGACCGGTACAGCTCTTGTGCCTTCATCCGATCTCCCTGTCCCTGTTGGGAAGCCGCAGCACCAAAGACTTAAATCGCAAGTACATTAATCAAACAGAAATCTGATGTACGTAACTACCTGGTCACGTCTATGCAGCATTGTTTATATTTAAGATGGATGGGACTTGATATTCTTGAGGTGTGTTGAAATAAACCAGGACTCGATTGCTACAGTGTGCCAGCAGTGTGATACATTAGAGTGTAATTGAAGTAATCAAGGCCCGTTTCTAGTGTCATTTAAAGTATGTATCCTCCTGTATCTCTCTCTCTCTCCTTCCCCCTTCTATTTCTACCTTACTCGATGTATCTACTAATATGCATTAAAAAAAAATTCTGCTAAACTGATACCTCATTCTGGACTGGCCTGAGAGACTTATAAGACTGATAATAAAGACTGCTTGTCCAGTGCAGTCGCTACGAGTTGTTCGGGTCAGAGTTTTTAATGTGGTTTGGTTTTATGATGTATTGGCGTCATTTTGTGTGTGCCAATTTCCGGGTTTGTTTCCACCTTTCATATCCTCAATCCGTGTTCGTGGTTGTGTGCATCTACAGCCTCCATCTTCTATTGTTTTCTGTGACTTGGTTTAGGTCAGATCTTGTCTCTGCCATATAATTTTTTATTCTTTACTGATGTCTGACACCCTTCTTGTGAGCATTTGGTTTTGGTGATGACTTCACAAGCTTTCACGTCGCTTGTGATTCTGTCCCTGTACAGTAGACATTACGGTAAACCGTATCTCTATTAACTGTAACAATGACTCACGCTTTAGTTACCTATGTGAAACATAATCTCCTTCTTCTGCCTTTCAACACTCTGTGGAGCGTAGGTCTTCAACAAACACGTTCATCCAGGGAAGCTGCAAGTAAATTAATGCCACATAAATAAGTCTTTGGTAATAAAAGATAATGGTGATGAAAATAAGAAGGAACGCCAAAAGAAGGCAGTGTGAACACCTTGAATATATGTTCGCCGAAGTGTCGATTTAGGTGCTAGATTTACTATATGTGGATCGATACAGCGTACCCGCGTGTCCTTCAACTTTTTGGTGAGTAGAGAAAGGTCGTGCATAACTCATTTTGTTGCCACCCGGACGGTCGTTAGTGGATAAAGGGATCAGATAAGCAGCCTGCACTATCATATTACGCAGTCTGTGTTCACGAGTGCTCTGCAAAGCCAAATATGGAGGTGAATATTAAACAATGAGAGAATAGACAAGAACGTTAATGGAGACCACAAAACTGTCATCTACAGAAGAGTTGAGAAAAGACAGCTAAAAGGAGTAACACGGATCTAAAAGAAGCTAGTTTAGAAAAAAAGTTAAAAGTACCCTCGTCATGCCAGTGGCGTATAGGGAATATGGTGTTAGTGACCATAACTTTTACAGACCTTCAGCACATGATTTTTGGGGTAATGTGGTTAGTATTACGCCCATGCCGCTTTACTTTCCCAGGAAAAAATCCGGTACCCATTTAAGGCTGGGTGAACCGGTGCCGTCGGTTGGGATCGAACCCTACCTCTTGTCCTTTGTAGTCCCGTTCACTAACCACTGAGCTATCGCGGCTCCCAGTTTTTAAAAAAAGCAGTTGTAAAAGTAGGTAGTTTGGTTGATTTTTATTGCATAGCAGTTTTGTATTAGATCACTAAATGCAATAAAATCGATATTAAATGCGTAATCAATTGTTATCTTTGATTATATGTTCAGCTGAGTGAAAATGACCTACAAGAAATGTTGGACATTATAGTGAAAGAAAGCAAAAATAAAGGACTCAGCCATAATAGCAAAAACACAGAAGTAATAGTAACAACAAAGAAAAAGACATCACCTCAGTGCAAAATAAAGACAAGTGGAACAATATGAAAACAGGTAAATGAATTTAAATATTTGGGAACTTTGTTAACCTCAGACGGAAGATGTACAACAGAGGTGAGATACAGAGTAGCTCAGGCAAAAGCAGCTTTCCAAAAATGAGGTGTAATGATAAATAACTGTCGAGATCGAAAGTTGTGGAGAGACATGATCACCTACGCCAGCAGGCCTGGTACTTGATGATGATTATGTTCAGCTGCTGATGTCATCGGCACTCATCAGATTAACTTCACAGTAACATACCCCAGAATGAGACTCATCAACAAAGTTCATGTTTTTCTTGTACACCATTTATTTTCTGTGTGCTTGATATTGATCCGAGGTGCTTATTTGGATCAGCGGATATATTTACAATCAACACTTTACAGGACAGTCTGAATACGCGTGGAGAAATGCTTGGACGGACGGTGGAGCGGTTACTAGACTGCCCCGACTGTAGTGGACACTGCTTCCATGAATAGAATATAATAGATATTTCTGGGGTTTTTTCAGCATAACTCATATGTTCTAGCAATCCAAGTTTATGGGAGTAAAAGAAGATGACTGAAATTTGAAAGCTAATAATGAACAGTAGCAAACAGGACAATTCCAATATATAAAGCAAGGAGTCAGACAAGGCTGTGTTCTGTCGCCGGATTTGTTTTCACTTTACAGCGAATATATTATAAGATCAATAGTAGACAAAAAAGGAATTGAAGTCAACGGTCACAACATAAATAATTTGCGATATGCGGATGACACAGTCTTAATAGCAGAGACAGAGATTGAACTACAAGAAATGATAGACAAAACATAATAGTAAAAGAAAGCAACAAGAAAGGTCTCAGTCTGAATAGTAAGAAAACAGAAGTAATGGCTATATCGAAGAAACAATCACCACCATCATGCAGCATAAAAATAAACGAGACAAATCTGAAACAAGTGCAACGTTTCAAATACTTGGGCACAATAATAACATCAGATGGAAGATGCAACACAGAAATAAAAAGCAGAATAGCTCAGGCCAAAATAGCATTTCAGAAAATGAAAATATCTTATGCAACAAATCTATTACGTCAATAAAAATGAGAAAGAGAGTTCATCGATGCTATATAGAACCAATTCTGACCTATGGAAGCGAATCATGGACAGTAGACAAACAAATGAAAAGACGATTAGAGGCCACAGAGATGGGATTTCTCAGAAGAATGTTGAAAGTTCCCTGGACAGCTAAAAAGACCAATGAGGAAGTTCTCAGGAGGCCAACGCGAAAAGGGAGCTCTTAAAAAACATCAGAAAGAAGCAATCAACATTTTTCGGGCACATCATGAGAAGAGGAAAGTTGGAATACTTGGTTACAACTGGCAAAATAAAAGGAAAGAGAGATCGCGGGCGGCAACGAGAGAAAATACTGGATGGCTTGGTGTCATGGCATGGAAAACTGTCAACAACAGAACTGATACGATGCACTGTAGATAGAAGATTGTGGAGGGACATGATCACCTACGCCAACCGGTAAGGCACATGATGATGATGAGCAACTAGGAAGTTAGAAGACACACAGATTTCGTTTTATAGAAGAATTTGGGAAATTGTTCCGATATCTTGAGATTCTTGCCTTTATAACTCTCTACTTGTGTGCAGGCCACCAACCAGAACTCTTGTATGACGTGGAAGATATTACGTGGTACTTGACTACCGAAGAGCTTTATAGCAGATTTGGTGGAGCGAGGTATTTGTTTGAAGGAGTCAAGAAGAGCACTCCTTGATATCTCGATAAACATTCTTTAATTTTATCAGTCCAGTTTAGTAGCAGAAAACGTATAATATCTGAATACCAGAGCGTTCATTTATTTATAACTTCTCTGGTATGTCACTTGGCTTGACACAAAATGACGATGTGTATTCTTTTTTATATTTGTCTTCTTGTATGTAGTAGGTGACACTGTGAAATGTGGTTGTACAGAAGAATGTTGAGAGTACCGTGGACAGCTAAGAAGAGTAATGAAAACGTTCTGATAGAGGCCAAAGCAAAAAGAGAGCTAATTTCCAATATTAGGCAGGAACAATCATCATTTTTTGGTCATGTAATGAGAAGGGAACAGCTGGAATATATTGTGACAACTGGGAAAATTGAGGGATGAAGAGATAGAGGGAAGCAAAGAGAAAAGATACCAGACAGCTTAAGAGATTGGCTTGGCATAAGGTCAATGATGTGATGATATATATGATACATCATATACGATATATGAAATGATAAATAACTGTCGAGACCGAGAGTTGTGGAGAATGATCACCAATGCCAGTAGGTATGGCACGTGATGATGATGGGTGACGCTGTAGAACAATGTTTGGTAAAATGACAGTAGGTCTGGTTCTATCCCAGTCGTCGACTTCTAGATTCACCTTTGTTGTCGACTTCTAGATTCACCTTTGTTGTCGACTTCTAGATTCACCTTTGTTGTCGACTTCTAGATTCACCTTTGTTGTCGACTTCTAGATTCACCTTTGTTGTCGACTTCTAGATTCACCTTTGTTGTCGACTTCTAGATTCACCTTTGTTGTCGACTTCTAGATTCACCTTTGTTGTCGACTTCTAGATTCACCTTTGTTGTCGACTTCTAGATTCACCTTTGTTGTCGACTTCTAGATTCACCTTTGTTGTCGACTTCTAGATTCACCTTTGTTGTCGACTTCTAGATTCACCTTTGTTGTCGACTTCTAGATTCACCTTTGTTGTCGACTTCTAGATTCACCTTTGTTGTCGACTTCTAGATTCACCTTTGTTGTCGAATTTTCTAGAATGGACATGCGGCACTAAATTACACAAAAATGTGCTCACAGTAAAAACACGAAGTCATCATCAACTGGTGCAATGGCGGTTGGCGTTGGCGATCATCTCTCTCCACATCACTCGGTCCTTACATTCTGTGAATATAAATGGCTGTTCTTGGGATATATGACAGTGCTTGCTTTCTCGTTGTCTTTTGTGGAGTTGAATACGGACTCTCCTATAGCCTTTGTATTAGTTCCTACTCGCAAGGCATATTATATTACCATATTTCCTATTGGGTCGAAGGCAATCAGTCCACACACAGTCCGGTGGATCCCTATTCCCCATATGTCATAAAAGCAATATAAGTAATATTACCATATTTCCTATAGATTGTAAAAACAATATAAGTACTCTTACCATATTTCCTATAGATCGTAAAAGCAATATATGTACTATTATCATATTTCCTATAGATCGTAAAAACAATATAAGTACTATTACTATATATCCTATAAGCTTATACGGGTTTTCTTCTATTCAGAACGTTATTGACTGTTTACAGCTCTACGATATTCTGCATTGTGGTTATATGGACTATTTTCTTCATGGCCTTCATATTCATCCGCAACATCAGGGTAGATCTGTACACAAAGGCATCACACACATTTTCTTTCTTCTTTTCCTTCTCCAAATAGAGCGTGAAAACACATAGATTTAGGTGGCATTCTTTCCTAACACATAAACGTTACGTAAGTCCGGTGGATCTTGCACTCAAGGCTAATGTGATCGGTCCTGTAAGATAGGCTCAGTGGTACACGGCGGCTACCGGCACATTTTTCTAGTCTGGGATTATACATAACATCACACTTATATTTGGTGTGTGTGTGTGTGTATATATGTGTGTTATTATATAATACATACACACCCATACATAGAAATAATACACAAGGTTAAAAACGTTATTTATATCATGAGATATTGTTAATTATCAGTCTTGGATTTTAATTGTTCTACTCTATGATTATCAGTCCAGAAAACTGTTGAGAGCCGCAGTGATCCGACCCGATTTCTACCACCTTCTTCTACATCATCATCGTGTGCCTTCTTCGCAACGAAGGTTGGCTACCATGGATCGCCATTCTACTCTATTTCTTGCTTTGATGGTGCAGGCTGTCATAGGCTGACTTGTCCATCTTTTGATGTTACTCGTCCATGTTAGTCTTGGTCTGCCTCTGCCTCTTTTATCTTGTATTTTTTCTTCCAATATTACTTTTAGTAGGCTATTGTGTCTTTAAACATGCCCCAAAAGTTTCATTTGTCTTGTCTTAATTGTATTTAGTAGTTCTCTTTTTATTTACAGTTGTTTTAAAACTTCATCGTTTGTTATCTTTTGTTTCCATCCAATTCTACCTATTCTTCTATAAATCCACATTTCAAAGGCTTCAATTTTCTGTTCTGTTTTCTTGTCTAATGTCCATGTTTCTGCACCATACAGGAATATTGAGAAGATATAATATTTTGCCATTCTTAGTTTCAGCCCTGCTGATATTTGTTTTGTCGTTAGTATATTTTTCATCTTCTTCTACATAATGCTCTTTCTCTGCTTCACTTCACTCCATCCATTCTTACTAAACTGCAAGAGGCTGTAACTGGCGTTGATATTCTTTTTTTTTTGTTTTTGTTGTCAAGCAACAAGACGTGTATATGTGACTAGAATATAATTGATAACTGACAGTCATAATAAATGTTTTTTTACAAGATGGGACACAAGTATAACAAGCATAATAGCTCAGGCCAAATTAGCATTTCAGAAAATGAAAAACATCTTGTGCAACAGGTCTATGTGAGTAGAAATGAGAAAGAGCGGTCATAAGTGTTATATAGAGCCAGTTCTAACCTATGGAAGCGAATAATGGAGAGCAGACAAATGAATAGAAAGACCATTTTAGAGGCCACAGAGAATTGATTTCTCAGAGGAATGTTAAAAGTTCCATGGGCAGCTAAAAAGACCAACACTGAAATTCTCAGAGGCTAACACAATAAGGAAGCACTTTAAACAAAATAAACATCAGAAAGAAACAATCGACATTTTTCGGGCGCATCATGAAAGGGGAAAGTTGGAATACTTGGTTACAACTGGCAAAACAGAAAAAGACAGATCGCGGCGACAAAAGAGAGAAGATACTAGATAGCTTGGTATCATGGCTTGTGCAAGGACATGATCGCCTACGCCAAATGGTATGAGATATGATTATTATATATATATATATATATATATATATATATATATATATATATATATATATCCAGGTCGACGGCTTCTAGGTCCATCCAGCCGTATGTGGGCACCGGGCTTTTCTGAGAAAGAAAACAACACAGGTGTATTGCTGACCACATGACCAAAACTGTGCTGATGGTTAGAACAAATATAGACGCTAATATTCGTCGTAAAACACGAAGCTGGGCATGCTTCTTCTTCCTCTGCTTCTCCTTTTCCGATATACTCTTATATATCAACATAAAATGTATTTATAATGTGAGTCTAATAGCTGATCGAAATAAAGGGAAAATCACATAACAGCTGGATTGTGAAGGTTTACGAAAATATGAAAACTAAACAAGGAAACGTTTCGGCCGTAAAGCCTCCTTAATTCAAAAGTTTATGGGGCGAGAAATGGAATGTCAGCATTAATAAGTGATGTTAATTACCATGAAATCTTGTGTGTCTGCTTCGTGTTCTTGTCGATGCAGGCTTTACCTCTTGAATATTTCATTGTTTAGTTCTGTACTGTTTTCGTGAAGCTCTAACGTACACTTTTATGTGATTCTTCCCCCCCCCCCCCCCAATTGTTGCGTTAATCAGACGAATATGTCTCTTTATCGTTCATTCTTAAAAGGATGTTATTTGTTCCTTTCGACCCGTTATATCTAGCTTCAGCATATTTTAAATGTAAATTGTTGCCTTCCTGCAACAGAGCTGGCGAACAGAAATACACATAATTGTAGGTAGAAGCACAGTTAAATGCCCAACATAATAAATTTAAAATACGAAAATAAAACAAATACGTGCTATATACTAGAATAAAAGTTGTATTGACTGTAACATAGTGAGGAGTGTTGATGTTCTGTGTAGCTGATGGAGAGGAAGAGAAAGGTTACTGTTTGGAAAGGGAATCCCCTTCTGTACACACACCAAATAATTGCATTTCTGGTGTTTTCTCTCTCTCTCGCTCACTGCCGCGCTCTCTATTTCTTTCTTTCTCTCTCTCTCCCTCTCTATCCTGTCTCTTTTCACTAATGTTTGATGGTTTTCGTTTATTTTCCCTATTTTCTAGATCACATACTTATACCCGTTTCATTCTGCACGTTAAGCTCATTTTAAAATGCATCTGTCGATTTTAAAACCGTTCTCTTCGTTGCTTCCATTTCCTTCTTGGATGCTTGAAAGTTCAAGGATAGTGGGTTATATATAACCAAAAACATCAACAATGAAGCGCAAAAAGAAGCAGTGAGACCAGACGAGTTTTTTGAAAGAGTTGACTTACTCGTCACTACTGAAAGCTTTTACACATCATTGTGTCATGGTACTGTGCAGTTCGAGTTTAGAGGTATTATTCGAACTCTGGATCAAAGTACTCTCGAATTTAGCTTTCGAATGTAGGGTCGTTCGGGGTACGAAGCTAAACTGTAGTTTTTGGTTTTTGTGGGCCTCGCATAGAGGTGGAATAGAATCTGGATAGTTTTAGTTCACCTATCCTCGCGTTATCAATCAGCTATGAGTCGTTCACCTTTCAGCACTGACGCTGGCAGGCGCCTTCATCCTCAAACAGTAAAACTGTTAATACCAGACCAAAATGTTGTAGGTATAGAGCGACTCTACCACCAATGTTTCAAGCCACTGTCATATATACAATAACTCTCATTCACAAAAATATTCTTCTTAAAAGCACTAAGGCCCAATTGTGCATCAAACGGAAGGCGATTCTTAAGTTTCATTGTTTTGCTATTATTTTGTGTAGCCTGAAGCTGGATCATAACACCAGCGCACTTTATTTAATCCTGATTGCTTCACACACACACGCACGCACACGCGCGCGCACCCACACACACACACACACTGCTCTAAATATATTTTGCAAACCTCTGGTGCAAGTCTATGTGGCTCACATTAATTCCATAATTATAACGTTATTTGTGTTTTTGTAAAAGTCATAAAATAAGTATATATAGGGTCTCAATATTTGCTAGTACCCTATTTGCATTATTGCATACAATTCTTATATAATCAAAATAATTTAAACCGGCAGTAATTGTTTAAAAAATGCCGAATTGTCTCCGGAGGGAAAAGAACAATTAACAGCCTTCCTTATCCCCGTCTTCGTTCTTTATCAGTACTCGTAAACGAGTTTTCTTTTTCAGTTTTTATTTTTATTGATAGTCATTTGCGCGGAGACACGATATGGCTTTTTGCCTACGGTTTTCTTCGTTCGTCAGAATTGTGTAAACTAATGACAACACTACAGAAGGCTCTGGGCCGCTACGATGCTGTGTGCTGGCAACCGTTTGTACCAGACAAACCCAGCAATAACTTATGTAACTGTCTGGCCTGACGATAAAGATGCTGCCTTAAGCGCTTCTCTCTGCACACAACGATAAGACTTGGATAAACATAGTGCTAACAGTTCAGCTTTCTGCGCACTAGCGCTTTAACTGTATGTTAATTTGTTCCTGCTAACACCAAGCGCCTATGAGAAAATATTATTTTAATATGAAGATTTCATCGAAACATTATGCTCAAATCATTGTTAATAAATGTAACCTTATTGAATAATATTAAAACAAATAATCATGCCTAACAAAGCTAGTGTACATACACAAAAATAACAAACAATAGCGTGTTGGAGTTTTGTGCTTGAGGCAAGATTAGATAAATCAACGTTTGGACATCAAATAAAGAAAGGGCTACAACGGAACAAGCACGCAAAACAAATTAGGTCACGTATCCTAAAGGTACCTTTATTGTGGGTGGGTTGCTGCCTTTATTGTGGGTTGCTGTTAGTTCAGAGCGTTCGATTTTCTTTAACAGGATTTGTACATTTATAAAAATATGATTTCTTGGTTTATGTCTGTTGTGTATTAAATATTTTTTTTGGTTTAAATCGAAACGTATTTTTATGTTATCCACAAAGCTGTAACAATATATTATATGTGGTGTATGTCAGCCTGCCATGTGGAGGGCAATCCTTGAGCAAAGCCGTTTCCATTGATGTTTTAAATTAGTATTTTCAGTTACATCCGTGTCTTCCAGGCCAGCTCATAACTGTTTACGTATAGCCTTCTGTTGCGTTATTGCCGGGCCTTTCTTTATATACGTATAGCCTTCTGTTGCGTTATTGCTTGGCCTTTCTTTTTATACGTATAGCCTTCTGTTGCGTTATTTCTATGCCGTTTTAAAAATACCTATAGCCCTCTTTTGCGTAATTGATATGCCCTTCTTGTTATACGTATAGCATTATGTTGCGTTATTGCTTGACCTTTCTTTTTATACGTATAGCCTTCAGTTTCGTTATTGCTGGGCCTTTCTTTTTTTTTTTATACGTATAGCCTTCTGTTGTGTTGTTGCTGTGCCGTTTTTAAAAATACGCATAGCCCTCTGTTGCGTATATTGATGTATCTTTTTTTATACGTATAGCATTCTGTTGCGTTATTGCTGGGCCTTTTTATACGTATAGCCCCTTCTGTTGCGTTATTGCTGGGCCTTTTTATACGTATAGCCCCTTCTGTTGCGTTATTGCTGGGCCCCTTTAAAAAAAAAATAGAAATACGCGTAGCCTTCTGCTGCGTTATTGCCGTTGTTTTAATATTTTATTGTAGATGCAAATAAAGGTCATCACTGAAATGCTTAGAACATAGAACAACTTATGGCAGTTAACAGTCGAAAATTAGTGTGCAATTTGTGGCAGCCCAGGCAAAATGTCACAATAATCATACCTAGATCTTTCTGAATTAAGTGTTGACTATATGAGCCCTGTAATGATGGAAGAAAAGTGACGGGGCAATTATTTATGTCCTCCACGTTGACATGTCGTGTATGAAAGCCGAGTTGTTTTCTAAACATGAACTTTGCTATATTCGCTGCAGCAATCAATGAATGAAAACATTGCTCTGTACACACAAACTATGTCATATATCAGGGGTGGCCTAAACATGGCTCGCCAGGCGCATGCGATTCTCATCGCACACGTTTCCTCGTGTTCTACTAAATAAACAAGAAAACATGAGACAACAAAAACAAGGGGGGGAGAGAGAAATACAGAAAAGAGTAAAGGGAAAGAGAATATCGGGTTAATAAAAATTACTGCAGGGAAAAAAAAGTGTAATTTGAAAACACACGAAGTGAGGTTCACTTTGAAGAGTAAGACTTATTTTATTTTAAGGTCGAAACAATTGACAATAATTGTTGTTACATATTTACTAGTGGAGGCCTTTCTTGTCCATTTTCGTAGTAAGCTCCTTAAAATTCGGTGTGTAATTGTGCAAGGCACTTCTCACAAGCTCGTTCAAATGTCCATTAGTTAAAATAGTTTTATATTTTTATTAAAAGCATTGGAGTAGAATATAATTCTTCACAGAAAGTACATCATCTAAAATTGAAAAATGAAGATTCTTTCTGATATATTGGCTAAAGTGTTGAGTATCGTTTGTCCGAAACTTATTCCAAAACTTAATTACAGAGCACCCACTTCGCTTCACTCTTTCCATATTTTGAAGTTCTTAAAGCTCCAGTTCTGCAGCACCAGCCACAATTAGTTTTGAAACAGGGCGACCCTGTAACATGAACCATTTATTAGAAATAGATGTTTCTAAAAGCAGATGCTCGCTTAAGTTGTCGAAAGTTGCAAAATTGATTGCTGATTTCATAGGTCAGATCATTTAATTTGTTAACATAAATTTCCAGTTTTAATTCCACTCCTGGCGAGTTTGTCAGTATTTTCGTTCAGACAAATGAAGTAATTGAAAGTGTTATTTTCCACGTCCGTTTAAGAAAGATCCAGTTTGTTGTGGAAGCTTAGCACGGTCTACGCGAGATTGGTTATTACTTTTCCTTTCCATTGAAATGAAGTAATTCAATAACTCTTCTACTTCGTGCCATAGCCATTGAGGCACAACTGATAGACTTCGTCATTATTTTCTATTTCTCTCTATCTTCAATCATTAATTAGGATTCTGCAAAGTCGATACCTTTCCATTCAATAACAATAGATGCTGGAAGACATCAGTGAAGAATGCTGGGTTCAACATTCACTCGGTGTCATCGAGATGAGGGAGTCATTTCTCACTCCCTCTATGAAACTGATTGGGTCTAACAATAGCAACAGTACGACTCAAATTGATAGGCTGGAGAAAATACAAAATGAAGCCATGCGCATTATCCTGGGATGTACGAGGGACACTCCCTGTGTGGCAATGAGGTATCTTCTTGACTTTCCAACCATGGATGACAGAATCAAGATCTGGAGAGCACGAGCATACCTGAAGATTAGTACGGATACAGAGCATCCATTGCACCACGTGCTCAACACAGAGAAAGGTACCAGGCTAAAAAGAGGCAAATCATGGGTGGGCCGGGCAGAAGATGTCATCAAACAGGTCTGTGGGCTTACCAATATCAGCGTTGGTGAGGAGTGGATACCGGTGCCTACGTCATTCAAGGGGACTTTCTCATGTATTGTCACACTCGACAGGAAAAGTAGGGAACAGAACCCTGTCGTGGTTAATGCTGAGGTCAACGGTCTCATCTGCGATAATACCGATGAGAAAGATGCAGTCATCTATACAGACGGATCTGTAAGACGACACGAAAGAAGTGCATGGGCATTTACAGCACGCTCGGCAGGCAGAATGGCCAAGGAAGACAGTGGTGCATACGCCATGACCACGAGTAGCATGACAATGGAGGTGATGGCAGTGACCAAGGCATTCAAATGGTTAGAGTCACAAGACTACATCCACGCATGTATACTGAGTGATTCGATGAGCACGATAAAAAAAGTGGAGGCGGGCTTTGTACGCATGCAATGGGTAGAGTCGTTGCAGAAATCCAAAATACGTTAGGTCACCTTTGTCTATGTCCCTGGACATGCGGGAGTACGGGGAAATGAGAGAGCGGACAGGTTGGCTAGCTGCGCTGTCGTTGAGGACGGGTAACCGATGGATCGGGCGGACATCATCAATGCCCTCCGAGATGTGGGAAGAGCACAGGACTTCGACAAACACAGATCAACGTCACTTCTTCGGATGATGGAAATGGGAGTTAAGATGGGCACAGCCAGAAATGAGAAACTTGGTGGCCGTGTAAGAAGACTTATCAACCAACACAGAACTGGAGTCGTCACTCGCTGGACACTGAGGGAATTGCTGAGGAGGGGATCTGAGCACCTATGGACATGTTCGGAGTGCAATGATGATGACCCGCAAATAACTCAATAACTCAATAATAGCAACAAAACATGTTTAATATATTGATGTAAGCAACTAACAAAACCACGGGACGTCATGTTTCA
The DNA here is from genome assembly GCA_032433765.1 of Megaustenia siamemsis. NCBI lineage: Eukaryota > Metazoa > Mollusca > Gastropoda > Stylommatophora > Ariophantidae > Megaustenia > Megaustenia siamemsis. The sequence continues at coordinate 71,728,417 of JAVIAB010000156.1, forward strand.
CAAACAACTTTATGAGAAAGCTTTTGCAATCTTTGATGTGATTCAGCGCTTCAAGTAATATAGTTGCCGATTCTTAGAAGTTTTTCCATGACATGTTCAAATTTAAACCAGTCAGCAACTAAATGTACCATTATTAACGATTAGTAATGCGGGAGAGATGAGATCTTTAGCAACTAGATGTATCAGTATTGACGATTAATAATGCGGGAGAGATGAGATCTTTAGCAACTAAATGTACCATTATTGACGATTAAGAATGCGGCAGAGAGGAAATCTTATGCAACTAGATGTACCCATTATTGACGATTAATAATGCGGGAGAGATGAGATCTTTAGCAACTAGATGTATCATTATTGACGATTAATAATGCGGGAGAGATGAGATCTTTAGCAACTAGATGTATCATTATTGACGATTAATAATGCGGGAGAGATGAGATCTTTAGCAACTAGATGTACCATTATTGACGATTAATAATGCGGGAGAGAGGAAATCTTTAGCAACTAGATGTACCATTATTGACGATTAATAATGTGGGAGAGATGAGATATTTAGCAACCAGATGTACCATTATTGACGATTAATAATGCGGGAAAGATTAGATCTTTAGCAACAAGATGTACCATTATTAACGATTAATAATGCTGGAGAGATGAGATCTTTAGCAACTCTTCTTCTTTTATCTTTCACTGATACCTAAAAGGTGTCGTGGTTTATATCATTTGTCGTTCTTGTGCTGCTCGAATTGTCTGAATTAGTGATTTTCCTTTGTTGTTATATGTCTCTGTCACTGCATCTATCCATCTTCTTCTGGGTTTTCCTCTTGGTCTTTTCCCATGCATTCTCGAGAAGAACGCCCTTGATGGTGATTGGTGAGGATTCATTCTGACCAGGTGGCCAAACCATTGAAATTGTTGTTGTTCTATATATTCTTGGCAGGGTTTTGTTCCTACTATTTTTCTTATGGTTTCATTTGGTATTCTATCTCTTCTTGTGTTGTTTGTTACTTTTCTCAAGCATCGCATCTCACATATATTGATCTTTCTTAAATGTGATTTAGAAAGGGTCCATGTTTGACTTTCATAGCACAAAGTTGGTATGAAGATGCTATTTATTATTTGTTGTTTAGCTGGCATAGAAATGTTTGGATGTTTTAGCAATGGTGAAAGCTGGTATGTGACAGCATTTGCTTTTTGTATTCTCATGTCAATTTCTCTGAATAGTTTTCCATCTTCTGTGAACATTGTGCCTAAATACTTGAATTCCTCTACTTGTTTTATTTCTTTATCTTTGATCTTGATATTTAATGGGTGTCTTAATTTGCTTATTCTTATAGCCTCTGTTTTTGCTGTGTTAATTTTCATACTGTAGTTTGTGCAGCTTTTATCTAGAGATGTTAAATGCTGTTGTAGCAGGTTTTCATCCTCATATATTAGGCATTGGTCATCTGCGAAGAGTAGCTCGTTGATGTTGGAGTTTTCTACCTCTATGTTATTATTTGATTTTTCCTTGTTGTTGGTTGTTTCCTGATTTATTTTGTCCATATATATATGATGAAGAGGAATTGTGAGAGGACACATCCTTGTCTTATTCCTGTTGTAACCTGAAACCATTCTGACAGACCTTCCGATGTTCTGACGGCACTTTGACTGTTTTTATATAATGCCATTATATTTTCTAGTAGTTGTCCTGCTACCCCATAGGTTTATAAAGTTTGCCAAAGTTTGTTCCTGTCCACACGATCAACCGCTTTTTCCCGATCTATAAACACTATATTTAGGTTTCTGTCATATTCTATTGTTTTTTCACATAGTTCTCTCAATGTAAATATAGCATCAGTACAGCTTTTGCCTTTTCTGAATCCGAATTGATTATTACTTAATTGAGGTTCTATTATGTATCTTACTCTCCTCTCTAATATTTTAGCAAACATTTTACCAACTTGACTCAATAGGGATATTCCTCTGTACATTTCACACTCCCTTTTACTTCCCTTATTCTTCCAAAATGGGACAATGATAGCTTTTTGCAAGTCGTCTGGGACTTTTCTGTCTTCCCGCGCCATATTGAATATGATAGTAAGCCGATCTATAGCTGTTTCCTTACAGGCTAGTAGCATTTCTGTTGTTATTCCATCTATACCAGCTGCTTTGTTCTTTTTGTTCTGCTTCAAAGCCCATTCTACTTCTGCTTTAAGTATATTCGGTTCCTGTTCATCACACTGCCTATGTTTAAACTCTGTATTTCCGTTTGTATTTCCCAGATTTAATAGTTCCTTAAAGTATTCTCTCCATCTGATTATTATGTTTTTCCTGTTGCTGATTGGTCTACCATTCTTGTAGTTTATTATAGTGGTTGGGTTATAATCATTATTTCTTACTCTCATTGCTTTTACACTTTTGAAAAATTCTCTTGGTTCTTCTCTACAAGTTCTTGCTAATTCTTCACTAAATGCTTTCCACGAGTCTGCTTTTGTTTGTTCTAGGATCTTTTTGCTATCATTTCTGGCTTGTCTATAGTGATTGTAGTCTTCTGTTGTTTTTTTCTTCTGCCACGTTTTATACTTTTCTTTCTTGTGTTTCACTGCTGATTTTACTACTTCATTCCACCATCTTGTAAGTTTCTTTCTGCTCTTTCCTATATTTTTCAGACCGCATTTCTCTTGTGTTGACTCTATTAGACCTTCTTTAAACTGTTTCCATGCTTCTTCTATGTTTGTAGGTTGTATTCGGGTTAGGTATTTGTTGGTTACGGATTCTTCTATTTCTTTTTGTATGTTTACATTCTTTATTGCTTTTAGATCGATTCTTTGTGCTTGAGGTCGTGTCATCTGTAGTTTCCTAACCCATTTTTCTGCCATAGTAAAACAGGCTTATGGTCGGTATCTAATATTGCATTTGGTATAGATCTTGAGTCTGTTATGTCCCTCCTTTGATGTCTTCTAGTCAAAATAAAATCGATGTGGGAGGCCTTGTCCGTGTCATTCCATTTATACCAAGTAAGTATTTGGCTACGATTGTGCTGATTAAATGTGTTTGTTATATAAAGATCATGTTCTGCACAAATATTTAGTAGGTGTTCACCATTACTGTTACACTCTGTTCTAATGTCACTAAATGGTCCTAGGTATAATTCACATGGTATTCTCCTTTGTCCTACTGTACCGTTGAAATCTCCTAGTACAAAGATGTGCCATTTTTGACGATTACAAAAAGGGGAGATGAGATCATTAGCAACCAGATGTACCATTATTGACGTTTAATAATGCGGGAGAGAGAGAGAGATGAGATCTTTAGCATCTAGATGTGCCATTATTGACGATTAATAATGCGGGAGAGAGAGAGAGAGGACATCTTTAGCAACTAGATGTACTATTATTGACGATTAATAATGCGGTAGAGTTGGCATCTTCAGTAACTAGATGTACCATTATTGATGGTTAAAAATGCGGGAGAGAAGAGATCATTAGCAGCTAGATGTACCATTATTGACGATTAACAATGCGAGGGAGATGAGAACTTTACCAATTATATGTACCATTATTGACGATTTGTATTATGAGGGAGATAAGATCTTTAGCAACTAGATGTGCTATTATTGACGATTAATAATGTGTGAGAGATGAGATCTTTAGCACCTATATGTACTATTATCGACGATTATTAATTCGGAGAGAGGAAATCTTTAGCAACTAGATGTACCATTATTAACGATTAATAATGCGGGAGAGAGAGAGATTAGATATTTAGCAACTACATGTACCATTATTGACGATTAATAATGCGGGAGAGATGAGATCTTTACCAAATACATCTACCATTATTGACGATCAATAATGCGGGAGAGAGAAATGAGATCTTTAGCAACTAGATGTGCCATTATTGACGATTAATAATGCGGGAGAGAGGAAATCTTTAGCAACTAAATGTGTCATTATTGACGATTAATAATGAGGGAGAGAGGACATCTTTAGCAAATAGATATATCATTATTGACGATTAGTAATGGTAGGAGAGAGAGATGAGATCTTTACCAACTAGATGTACAATTATCGACGATTAATAATGCGGAAGAGATGGGTTCTTTAGCAACTATGTGTCCCATTATTGACGATTAATATTGTGAGGGAGATGACCTTTTTAGCATGTAGATATACTATTATTCTTCTTCTTTCCTTCCTCATCTGCCTTTCAGCGTCGAGGGGAGGTATAATTTGCGGTCTTTTGCTCTTCTGTTCGCCTCTGCTGCTGTTATGTTTCCTAGTGCTTCTAATATTCCATCGACCCATCTTTTTCGTGGTCGACCCTTGGGTCTGGTGTTCTCACAACGTTTGTTGAAGGCACGTTGTGTTGTGTTTTGTTCTTTCTGCCTTGTCACGTTGCCAAACCATTTTATCTGTTGTTTCCTTATATATTCTATGGCGGGGGCTATTCCTAGCTTTTTTCTCAGCTCTTCATTTCTGATCTTATCTCTCAGACTGTTTCCTGTCATTCGTCGAACACATTTCATCTCTGTAGAGGTTATTTTTCTTATTGTTCTTGCATCTAGGGTCCAGGTCTGGTATTGGTAGCACAACTTTGGGATGAAGATTGTATTGTATAGTGCTCGTTTTGCCTCCAGAGTTATTTCCTTGTTGGACAATAGTGGTGATAACTGTTCGATGATTTGACAAGCTTTGTTGCATCTTGATTCTATCTCTGCTGTATGAGAATTATCATTTGTCATTAGACTTCCTAGGTATTTGAATTCCTCTACTTGTTTTAGTTGTCTGCCTTCTATAGTTATATTGATGTTCTGTTTATTTTTGGCGACATTCATGACTTCTGTTTTGTTGATGTTGATTTTCATGTTGTATTTTGTGCCTGAGTTTGTTTAAGTGTTCTTGTAGGTCTTGTATTGTTTCATGTTTTAGTGCCTGGTCGTCTGCAAATAGAAGCTCGTTGATCTCCTCTGTCTCTGATGGGTTGGCTAGCTTGCATATATGGTCCATGTATGTAATAAACAGTAGGGGGGATAGTACGCACACCTGTCTTAACACCTGATCTAACTTCGAAGTGGTCTGTGTAGCCTGCTGCTGTTCTGACCCTGCAGCTGCTATTGACGTAGAAGCTTTTAATAAGGTTGGTTAGATGTTGGCTTACTCCGTATGTTGTTAGTATCTCCCACAGTTGTTCTCTGTTTACTCTGTCGAATGCTTTTTCCTGGTCAATGAAGGCTATGTATAAGTTTTGATTGTGTTCTGTCGTTTTTTTTCTGCAAGCTGTTTTAATGTGAATAGTGCGTCGGTACATCCTCTGTTTTTTCGGAACCCCATTTGAGAATCGCTTAACTGTAGTTCTATTATTGGTCTCAACTTTTTTCCCAAGATTTTGGCGTATAGCTTTCCAACATGGCTGAGAAGAGATATACCTCTATATTGATTGCAGTCTCTTTTGCTACCTTTCTTTTTCCATATTGGTATGATGATTGCCTGTTGCCAGTCTTCTGTGGCTTGTTGTTGGTGCCATGCTGCATTAAATATTCTGTGCAGCCATTGCATTCCTGTTTCTCCTGCTGCTGCTGTTATTTCTATTGGTATGTTATCTATCCCCGGTGCTATATTTCTTGGTGCATATTTAATTACTTCTTCGATTTCCTCTTTCATGATGTTGGGTTCAGTATTTGTGATTTCTGTCGTGGTTTTTGTTGTCTTATTGGTAGTTGGTATGTTTAACAGGACTTCAAAATATTCTTTCCATATCTGTTGTATACATTGGTTATTTGATATTGGCTGTCCGTCTTTGTCATTTATCAGCTCGGCAGGATCATGGTTTTCTTTTCTCGCTCTTGTGGGTTTTACTGCTTTGTAGAAATCTCTTGTGGCTGTCTTGAAGTCCCTGCTCATGTTTTGTCCTAATTCTGTCCAATTCTTTTGCTTAGAATTTGCTTAGAATCAACATTTTAACTCTTTTTCGAACTAAGGCATATTTTTCATATTTTTCTTGGTTCTTGTTCTCCCTCCAATTTTTTAACAGTTTCTTCTTTTCCTTAATTGCTTCTCTGATTATTTCGTTCCACCACGGGTGCTCTTTTCCCCTTCTCTTGTTCTTAGCTTCGTTCCACAAACTGTTTTAGAGATGTTGGTTACTGTTGCTTTAAATTGTTTCCACTCTTCTACTGTGCATACTTCGTTAGGGAGTTTCTTGAATTCCTCTGTTAGTTTTTCTTCTAGGGTTTTCCTTGTTTCTTGATCTTTTAATTGTTTTATTTTTGTCTGTTCTTTTCGCTTTTGTTTGTTTTCGTATATTCTCTTTATTTTGGCTGTCTTAGTGTGATCATATCCATCTTGTGATCCGTGTCGTCTGTAATATTTGGGATTGCTCTACTGTCGGTTAGTCTTTTCATGTTCTGTTTTCTTGTTAGTATAAAATCTATCTGGCTTCTGCATGTTGTATCATTCCATTTGTACCAGGTGTATACTTGCGACTCTCTGTGTTTGAAGAATGTGTTGGTGATAAATAAATCATTTTGATTGCATAGTTCCAGCAGTCTGCTTCCATTTTCGTTTATTTCAGCTGTTTTATCGCCAAAGGGTCCTAAGATATCACAATCTCACTGTTGCGTTTCCCAAGCCTTCCATTAAAATCTCCCATCACTAACATGTCGTCGCTGTCGTCAATCTTGTTAATAATTTCACTCAGTGTGTCGTAGAATTCTTCGCTGTCTCTTTCATTGTTGTTGCATGGTGCATAGATTTGAATGTAATTTGTTTTTCGATCGTCTTCTAGTAGTTTAATTGTGATAATTCTTTCTGAATGGTATTTTATTTCTAGAATGTTCTTTGCGTGTTCTGGGTCGATGATAAAACCTACTCCATGTGTTGCTCTTTCCGTGTTGTCGACTCCTGAGAATAATTTTCATAGTAGTTCATGTGTATTTTCTTTATCTGTTGTCCTTTTACTCTGGTGTCCGCTAATCCTAGTATTTTAATTTTCCTTTTTGTCATTTCTTCTATAAGTTCGACTTCTTTATTTTTTTTTATCCCGCATATATTTATCGTTGCTACTTTAATCTCCATCTTCTGTGTGTTTCTCTGAGCATGAAACATTTATCCCTTACCGACCTGCTGAGTCAGTCGTAAGTTAAAGGCTTAAATATACCATTATTGGCGATTAATAATGCGGGAGAGATAAGATCCTTAGCAACTAGATGTACCATTATTGAAGATTAATAATGCGGGAGAGATGAGATGTTTAGAAACTAGATGTACCATTATTGACGATTAATAATGCGAGGAAGATGAGATCTTTAACAATTAGATGTTCCATTATTGACGATTAATAATGCGGGAGAGAGATTAGATGTTTAGCAACTAGATGTCCCATTATTGACGATTAAGAATGCGAGAGAGAGGAAATCTTTAGCAACTAGATGTACTTGTTATTGAGGATCAATAATGCGGGAGAGATTAGATCCTTAACAACTAGATGTATTTGTTATTGAGGATCAATAATACGGGAGAGATGAGATGTTTAGCAACTAGATGTACCATTATTGACGATTAAGAATGCGAGAGAGATGAGATGTTTAGCAACTAGATGTATCATTATTGACGATTAAGAATAAGAGAGATAAGATCTTTAGCAACTAGATGTACTTGTTATTGAGGATCAATAATGCGGGAGAGATGAGATCTTTAACAACTAGATGTACTTGTTATTGAGGATCAATAATGCGGGAGAGATTAGATCTTTAACAACTAGATGTATTTGTTATTGAGGATCAATAATGCGGGAGAGATGAGATCTTTAACAACTAGATGTACTTGTTATTGAGGATCAATAATGCGGGAGAGATGAGATCTTTAGCAACTAGATGTGCCATTATTGAAGATTAATAATACGGGAGTGATGAGATCTTTACTAACTAGATGTACCATTATTGACGATTAATAAAGCGGGTGAGAGAGAGAGGTGAGATGTTTAGCAACTAGATATGCCATTAATGACGATTAAGAATGCGGGAGAGATTAGATGTTTAGCAACTAGATGTACCATTATTGACGATTAAGAATGCGGGAGAGATGAGATGTTTAGCAACCAAGATGTACCATTATTGACGATTAATAAAGCGGGAGAGAGAGAGATGAGATCTTTAACAACTATATGTACTTGTTATTGAGGATCAATAATGCGGGAGAGATGAGATCTTTAGTAACTAGATGTGCCATTATTGAAGATTAATAATACGTGAGAGATGAGATCTTTATTAACTAGATGTACCGTTATTGACGATTAATAAAGCTGGAGAGAGAGATGAGATCTTTAGCAAAAGGATGTACCTTTATTGAGGATTAATAATGCGAGAGAGATGAGATCTTTAGTAACTAGATGTACCATTATTGACGTTTAATAAAGCAGGAGAGATTAGGTCTTTAGCAACTAGATGTACCATTATTGACGATTAAGAATTCGGGAGAGATATAGAGATGAGATCTTTAGCAACTAGATGTACCATTATTGACGATCAATAATGCGGGAGAGATGAGATCTTTAGCAATTAGATGTACCATTATTGACGATTAATAACGAGGGAGAGATGTGATCTTTCGAAATATTCTGCACCCTTTTACTACAGTATGAATCTCAATGCGGTGTCTTCTTGGCCAGTGGGACTTAATAACTCTACACTGGTTCAACATCTCTCAATTTGACTCTTCAATGTCACCGTCGTTGCTGAATGTTATATTAGACCGTGTCGCTGTGGGTGGTTTGTGATCTCTTAGACTTGACCAGACTGCTTGGGACATTTGACAGTACTTGGCATAACAGGGAGACAGCAAAACACAGTTAATCATTGGTTATCAGATGTCAGGAGGCTGGCTCAAACTGTCCAGCTCTCCAGGAATTTATTAATATGGTACTTATTAAACAGCAATCTCGAATACTTTGAACTAAAAAAAACTTTCACGAGATGACCCTCAACTGACCGTAGATAACTATTCATATGTCTTATAATTTTCAATCAATCTAGTTTATCAATTCAACGAGGTGTCTTGGCGGCTGCGTGTTGATAGTTTTTCTGTCTCGGCTCTTGGTGATGTGTTTAAATCACAGTCTAGTTGTGAAATAATGTGCTGCTATTCCCCATTGTAGTTATGTTTACTTCTGACGAGCGGATGGACTGAGAACTTTATCGATATTTCTGTGGAATATTATTTAATCTTATTGTGTCGACATATTTAACCTGTCATCGATAGGCCAACTTGTGTTTGCATTTCGACAGGCAATCATCTATTTTGACAACAATGACGCTTACTGGAATGCCCAACCCGAATGTGAAATGTATGTGGCGGTAGATGGGGCGAAAGAATCAGAATTGATCAACGGCTCAGAAAGCGAGAACAGCAAAGTGTGTGGTACACAAGAGGCATAATCATGGCGCGAATGACGAATATGCCTGACCTCAGTGAAAGAGATTGGAGCCTAATCACGTACTGTTTCAAAGAAAGTCCAGAAGAGAAACTCTAGCTTATGTCCGAAGAAAGATTTACGAATATGTTTATGGATTGTTAGGACTCTTTACCAAGTAGGAATATTGGAAAATCTTATTTTAGAAGCAGAACTATTAAACATAGATAGCTTTGGCATCTCCGAGACAAGATGGAAAGAGTGTGGGTACATACAGGACGAAAAATGTACATTTATATATTCAGGCAACACATCAGATCATTTAAGAGGTGTAGGAATACTAATAAAAAGAGAGCTACAAAAATATAAAAATATCCACTGGACACACGATAGGATTATACTACTCAAGATGAAAGCAAAACCTTTCGACATAGGTATAATACAGAATACGCACCTACGCTAAACTATACAGAGGAACAGATAGAGGATGCAATGAAGATCTAAATAACGTTATGAAGTAAGTGAAATCTTCGGACATCTTGAATGTAATATGAATGCTAAGATATGAGAATGTAGATATAAGACCATTCTAGGAAATCATGGTTTAGGAAAAAGAAATGAAAAAGGAGAAAGATAAATACAAATTTGTGGGGAAAAAACAGGCTGATAAAATGTAACACCTACTTTGAGCAAGCGAAACGGAAATTATACACATGGAAAAGCCCTGGAGATAAGAAGAGGAATCCAATAGACTCATCATCATCATGTGCCATACCTGTTGGCGTAGGTCATCATGTCCCTCCACAATCTTCTATCTACAGTGCACCGTATCAGTTCTGTTGTTGACAGTTTTCCATGCCATGACACCAAGCTATAGCTCAGTGGTTAGTGAACTGGACTACAAAGGACAAGGGGTAGGGTTCGATCCCAACCGACGGCTTCCGGGTTCACCCAGCCTTAAATGGGTACCGGATTTTTTTTCTGGGAAAGTAAAGCAGCACGGGCGTAATACCGACCACATTACCCCAAAAATCATGTGCTGAAGGTCTGTAAAATATAGGGTCACTAACACCATATTTCCCTATACGCCACTTGGCGTGACGAGGGGGTACTTTACGTTTTTTTTTACTTTTACACCAAGCTATCCAGTATTTTCTCTCTTTATTGCCCGCGATCTCTCTTTCCTTTTATTTTGCCAGTTGTAACCAAGTATTCCAACTTTCCTCTTCTCATGATGTGCCCGAAAAATGTTGATTGCTTCTTTCTGATGTTTTTTAAGAGCTCCCTTTTTGTGTTTGCCTCTTTGAGAACTTCCTCATTGGTCTTTTTAGCTATCCATGGAACTTTCAACATTCTTCTGAGAAATCCCATCTCTGTGGCCTCTAATCGTCTTTTCATTTGTTTGTCTACTGTCCATGATTCGATACCAAATAGACTACATAATGATAAAAGATAGGTTCCGTAACAGCGTCAAGAAAACAAAAAACTATTCAGCAGCAGATTTAACTCAGATCACAATCCTGTAATGATTAAAATGAAAATCAAATTAAAGAGAAACAAGGAAAAGTCTAATTCACCAACAATACCACTAGATATAACAGCTTTAAATGAAACAGATATTACAGATTCTTATACAATACAAGTAAAGAACACATATCAGTAGCTGCTAGAAGAAGGAATTTGAGCAATACAGAAGAGAAAATCCTCATGAAAAAGTCACAACCAAATGTCAGTGCATAAAGTAAAGCATACAAGAAACTTGCGACACCTTACCCAAAAAAGAAAAGAACAAAAAACAAAAAAGGATAATTAACACCATCTTAGAAAAAATGAAAGAAAGGAGACAAGCAAAGAACTCTACCAAATACAACAAAATATATAATGAGATACGCAAAATGGCAAGAGAAGACTGGCTCAGCAAAAGGTGTCTAGAAATCGAAACTATGGAAAATAAAGATTTAAGAAAGATGCACACAGAAATAAAGAGAATGACTAGTAAAAATTAAAAAGGCACAGAAAGTGGATGTATTGGAAACAAAAAAGGACAAATTTTAACGGACAACAAAAATATAATCAATAGATAGCAGGAATCAATAACATTATTATTTTATGATGAACGGACAAAGAATCAAATTATTAAATGTACATCAGTCTATAACATCTTAAAAACGGAAGTGGAAAAAGCTATACAAACAATGAAAAAGGAAAAGGCTGCAAGTCATGACTACATACAGATAAATATGATAAAGGCACTATCACATTTTGACATTGAAGTTATCACAGACATATGTAACGACATATACTATACATGGTACACACCAAATGCATTAAAAAAACATCAACTTTCATTGCATTGTCTAAAAAATATGGTGGAATTGAATGCAGTGATTTTAGAACAAAAAGCATGATGAGCCATGTAACAAAAACCTTGCTAAAAGTTATACAAGGAAGGATTCGGAATAAAATCAGGAGAAACAGTGGGACAAAAGAAGTCATATTCTGCATGAGGACGTTAATCGAAAAAATGCACAGAAGTAAAGAAACCAATATATGCCTGGTTCATAGACTACATCAAAGCTTTATAGATTACACCATAAACGTCTTATAGACTGCCTAATATATATATATATATATATATATATATATATATATATATATATATATAGATGACATGGACACACGACTAGTATGTAATTTATACTGGGAGCAAACAGCAGTAATAAATTATAACAAAAGAACTCTACACTCATTGATATGAAAAGAGGAGTAAGACATGGATGCATCCTATCACCAAGCTTGTTCAATCTATACACTGAGCAAATCTTTAAAAACATCACAGAGATGCCAAGCCTACAAATTAATGGAAAGATAATCAATAACCAAAGATTTTCTGTATTGCTAGCAGAAAATACAGAAGATCTACAACAATAACTTAACGAAGTAAACACGACCAGCAAAAAATATGGATTAGATATGAATATCAAAAAGACTAAAACTATGATCATAACAAAGATAATACTCAAATCCTACAAGTGGATATCTAAGTTGAAGGTATAGATCTGGAGACAGTTCAGAGCTACAACTACCTTGGACATACTATAACCGGTTTTGGAAAATGTAAAGCTGAAATAAACAAAAGAATAGGAATGGCAAAAAGTAATCTTAAAGCCTTGAAAAATATACTAACATCAAAACAAATAAAGCCAGGGCTAAAACTAAGAATAACAAAATGTTATATATAGTCTCCCAGCATTCATGTATGGTGCAGAAACATGGACATTAGACAAGAAAACAGAACAGAAAAGTGAAGATTTTGAAATGTGGATTTAAAGAGGAATAGGAAGAATTGGATGGAAAGAAAAGAAAATAAACGATGGAGTCTTAACACACACACAAAATAAAAAGAGAAACTACTAAACACAATTCTGACAAGACAATTGAGATTTTATGGGCATGTTAAAAGACTTAGCAGCCTACTAAAAGCATATTTTTTCTGTTGTTGATTATTTGTCAATTTTTCCGAGTGCTGTAAACATACCTCTTCCTCTGAATTGATTCGCTGATTATCGCCTCGGAAGTTTCCCTCTATAATAATATTCATTTATTATTATTTGTCTCTAGTCTAAACCACTGGAAACTACTATTCGTGCTGTTTCGTCCTAAATGTTTGTCTACAACGCAAGTATTCAGCCCTACCCTATCCGGGAGATATTTGTCTTAACAAGAAAAAATACAGATACACTATGTATTTCCGAGCTGTGATCGCGGCCTTATGTTATAGTCATGAGAACACCTGCGCGGAAGACATTGCCTACGAAGCTAATTTTTTAATTTGCTGTGTGGCAGTGTTCCCTAGCGTTTGGTTTTTCGTGGCAAGGCGCTGTGCCACTGAGTACGGGTTCGATCCTGCTTTGCTCCATATTTTTTTCTGTTGTTGATTATTTGTCAATTTTTCAGAGTGCTGTAAACATACCTATCCTCTGAATTGATTCGCTACTAAAAGTAATCTTGGAAGGGATAATACAAGGTAAAAGAGGCAGAGACAGACCAAGACTAACGTGGATGAGTAACATCAAAAGATGGACAAGTCAGCCCATGACAACCTACACTATCAAAGCAAAAGACACAGCGGAATGGTGCTCCTTGGTTGCCGACCTGCGATGCTGAGACGGCACTCAATGATGATGATAATCTACAAGGTTATCCCGCCCTCTTAGAGCTGTCCTCCGACTCCTATTTTTTTTTAAACCCCACTAAACTGAACTCTAGTATACTAAGTGAATATTGCAGTGTACGGATTGGAAAGTGAATATTGCAGCTTACAGATTGGAAAGTGAATATTGCAGTGTACGGATTGGAAAGTGAATATTGCAGCTTACAGATTGGAAAGTGAATATTGCAGCTTACAGATTGGAAAGTGAATATTGCAGTGTACGGATTGGAAAGTGAATATTGCAGCGTACAGATTGGAAAGTGAATATTGCAGCTTACAGATTGGAAAGTGAATATTGCAGTGTACGGATTGGAAAGTGAATATTGCAGCTTACAGATTGGAAAGTGAATATTGCAGCTTACAGATTGGAAAGTGAATATTGCAGCTTACAGATTGGAAAGTGAATATTGCAGTGTACGGATTGGAAAGTGAATATTGCAGCTTACAGATTGGAAAGTGAATATTGCAGTGTACGGATTGGAAAGTGAATATTGCAGCTTACAGATTGGAAAGTGAATATTGCAGCTTACAGATTGGAAAGTGAATATTGCAGTGTACGGATTGGAAAGTGAATATTGCAGCGTACAGATTGGAAAGTGAATATTACAGTGTACAGATTGGAAAGTGAATATTGCAGTGTACAGATTGGGAAGTGAATATTGCAGTGTACAGATTGGAAAGTGAATATTGCAGCTTACAGATTGGAAAGTAAATATTGCAGTGTACAGATTGGAAAGTGAATATTACAGCTTACAGATTGGAAAGTGAATATTGCAGTGTACAGATTGGAAAGTGAATATTGCAGTCTACAGATTGGAAAGTGAATATCGCAGTCTACAGATTGGAAAGTGAATATCGCAGTCTACAGATTGGAAAGTGAATATTGCAGCCTACAGATTGGAAAGTGAATATCGCAGCCTACAGATTGGAAAGTGAATATCGCAGCCTACAGATTGGAAAGTGAATATCGCAGCCTACAGATTGGAAAGTGAATATCTCTGTCTAGAGATTGGAAAGTGAATATCTCTGTCTACAGATTGGAAAGTGAATATCTCTGTCTACAGATTGGAAAGTGAATATCGCAGTGCACAGATTGGAAAGTGAATATTGCAGTGCACAGATTGGAAAGTGAATATTGCAGTGTACAGATTGGAAAGTGAATATTGCAGCTTACAGATTGGAAAGTAAATATTGCAGTGTACAGATTGGAAAGTGAATATTGCAGTGTACAGATTGGAAAGTGAATAACGCAGTCTACAGATTCGAAAGTGAATATTGCAGTCTACATATTTGAAAGTAAATATTGCAGTCTACAGATTGGAAAGTGAATATTGCAGTCTACAGATTGGAAAGTGAATATCGCAGCCTACAGATTGGAAAGTGAATATCGCAGCCTACAGATTGGAAAGTGAATATCGCAGTCTACAGATAGGAAAGTGAATATCGCAGCCTACAGATTGGAAAGTGAATATCTCTGTCTAGAGATTGGAAAGTGAATATTGCAGTGCACAGATTGGAAAGTAAATATTGCAGTGTACAGATAGGAAAGTGAATATTGCAGTGTACAGATTGGAAAGTAAATCTTGCAGTGTGGAGATAGGAAAGTGAATATTGCAGTGTACAGATAGGAAAGTGAATATTATAGTGTACAGATAAGAATGTGAATATTGCAGTGTACAGATAGGAAAGCAGGATACGATCCACCATTTTCTGTGAGCTCTACGGGCCCTTTCTTTGTACCCCTCATAGCGATAATCTGCATCAGTTGCAATGCTCAAGATTATTTTACGCGACGCTGAAGCTCTTGCAAGTGAAGCATCGAGAGCTCCTTTGATGTCAACCTCACATGTATCAGCGCTGTCAAGTCCAATAGTTCTTCTGGCGTCCAGATCGTGAGATACGAAAGTGAGAATATGTAGCTAGGTTGTCCTGAATATCAATACATTCTTCTAAAGCCAGGCTAAATATAACACGGTTCAGGTTTTGGGTGTCAGCTATTTACAACGTCAGTACCGATAACGGAACTTTCCTTTTGCTAGTATGACTATAGACTGGCTTCTGTTCACTCATTGTGACTAGTTTTGTTTTTCTTCCTTTAAATCGGGGTCGAGAACTTGCAGGTTTTGTGTGATATTTTTCTTTGTTAATTCTTCTTACATATACGTATGGGTTGCCTGTGCAATATCAATCGCTGTCATAAAACCAGCTTCGGTCTCGTAATATCATCCTCTTTTGTAAGCGTTGGCTTCATCATGTTCTAAAAGAAGTTATTCTTTCAAAGTTAGAAGCTCAGTTCTCCTTAGATTGAGTAAACAGAAAACTCTTGACTAAAATGATTTTGGAGAATGTTACAACGACGCTTGAGATCTGGCTTTGAACTGGGCAAGTCTCATTTGACGTAGAGGATACATTTGTTTTTGTTTCTTCGTTCCAGAGAAGGAAACTCTCTGCCCACTTAAGCCAAAAGCTTATACGTTTCTCTTCCTATTTACAGCTTTTTTGTGTGCATTTCTAAGCACTTTTTTTTTAAATTTTAAAATAATAGACACTTTCAATATACGCACACAACAATGTTTTAAATAAGACAATAGATGAGCGCAGGAAGTATAACTATTATAGTGACCATCATTTTTAAACCTTCTTCTTTCTTCTACCTTTTTAGCTCCCAGTGGAGCATAGGTCTTCAACAAACACTTTCCAAGTCGTTCTGTCTTTTGCCATTCTTTTAAGATCATTCCATGTCTTCCCCATCATCTTCATCTCTGCTTCTATCTGTCATCTCCAAGAATTCCTTGGTCTTTCTCTTTGTCTTTTCCACTGGGGATTCCAAAAATCGTAAATAACACTCTATACGCCACTTGGCGTGACGGGGTTCTTGATATATATATATATATATATATATATATATATATATATATATATATATATATATATATATATATATATATATATATATATATATATTACTCTACTTTTCATCCAAACATTTACGCGGCCTTTTAACGTATTTAATTTCTAAGTAGAAAATCATTGCCAGTAAAACATTTTAATTCTCTATTTATTTGTCTTTCAAATATTTTTATGGAAAAAAAAACCGTTATCGAACATTTGTGTTTTTACAATTAATGAAAATAGTGGTCTTTGTGAAGAGCATTGTAGATGTTTCACAACATTTGTGAGTATCGGATTGTCTTTCTTCTTCGGTCTCTGCTCGGCCTGACTGGTTTGCTCATTTACAAATCCTGCACGTGGAGCTTGAGTAGACCCTGATTAGCTCTTGTTAAATGATCATGGTGGAAGTGATCTTCTATAGGTCGTTGACCTAATTTTCCAACAGTAAATTTATTATTTATTTGTGGTATGTGACTACGAATTAGCAACCAAACAGGACAGTTCCAATATATAAAGAAAGGAGTCAGACAAGGCTGTGTTCTGTCGCCGGATTTGTTTTCACTTTACAGCGAAAATATTATGAGATCAATCAATAGTAGACAAAAAAGGAATTGAAATCAACGGTCACCTTATAAATAATTATGCGGATGGCACAGTCTTAATAGCAGAGACAGAGAATGAACTACAAGAAACGATAGACATAATGGTAAAAGAAAGCAACAAGAATGGTCTCAGTCTGAAAAGTTAGAAAACAGAAGTAATGTGTCATATCGAAGAAACAATCATCACCAGCATGCAGCATAAAAATAAACAGGACAAATCTGAAAAACAGTTGCAACGTTACAAATACTTGGGCGCAGTAATAACATCAGATGGAAGATGCACCACAGAAATGAAAAAGCAGAATAGCTCAGGCCAAAACAGAATTTCAGAAAATGAAAAATATCTTATGCAATAAATCTATGTCAATAGAAGTGAGAAAGAGAGTTCATCGGTGTTATATAGAACCAATTCTGATCTATGGAAGTGAATCATGAACAGTAGACAAACAAATGAAAAAACCATTATAGGTCACAGATGGGATTTCTCAGAAGAATGTTGAAAGTTACCTGGACAGCTAAAAAGACCAATGAGGAAATTCTCAAAGAGGCCAACACAAAAATGAAACTCCTAAAATACATCAGCAAAAAAATCAATCAAAATTTTTCTGGCACATAATGAGAAGAGGAAAGTTGGAATGTTTGGTTACAACTGGCAAAATAAAAGGAAAGAGGGTTCGCGGACAACGAAGAAAGAAAGTACTGGATAGCTTGGTGTCATTGCATGGAAAACGGTCAGCAACAGAATTTATTCGATGCACTGTAGATAGAAGATTGTGGGAGGACATGATCGCCTATGCCAACCGGTATGGCACATGATGATGATGTGACTACCTGTTGAACAAAATGGAGCTCCTAAAAAACATCAAAAAGAAACAATCGACATTTTTTCGGGTATATCTTGAGAAGAGGAAAGTTGGAATATTTTATTGCAGCTGGCAGAATACAGGGATAGCTTGATGTCATGGCACAGAAAACAGTCAACAACAGAATTAATTCGATACACTGTGTATAGAAGATTGTGGAAGGACATGATCACATACACCAACTGGTATGGCACATGATGAGTATGTGACATTGCTAGCGAGTCTTGTCTATACGTAACATGAAGCTTTCCTAAAGCTGCTGCTTTCTAGCCTGGGTCGGGATTGCTGCACAGGTCGTTATTTGTCCGTTTCGTTGCGGCGGGCGCTATGTGACGTTGTCTAATTGCTTGTTCAATCTTCTTACCAGCAACAAAGTCACATACTTGGCACTTGAAGACACATAGTGAGAGGTTACTGATTTCTCTCCCCCCCCCCCCCCCCCCATCCACTAACCCAATCTTTTTGTGTACTTGATGGCGAATGTGGTTCCAACAATTTCTTTCATGTCCTCATTTTTTTTTTCACTCTATCTCTTCAGAAGATATGAGCGAGTTTTCACAAGCTCCCGTCTTACAAGCTGCAATCATTCTCTCTCTTGCGTCTTAGATAAGGGAAGTGCTTCGGGAGTTTTATTATGTGGCCTGTATTTGTTTTCCTGTAGCTGCATTTTCACATTTAATAATTTTGAAAGTAAATGCACCCATGCTGAAAACCGCAATGCTTAGTGACCTGGACTACTAACAAGAAAGAGGGTTCAAACCCAATCGAAGATTCATCGAAATGTAAGTGGAAACATTTTTTTCCCCAAGAGAAGTAGGGTGGTCGTTACGTGATACAGACCAGATTACCCATGGAATGAGCCATTGGTCTTTCAAAAATATAGATGCTAACATCATATACACCTACATATAAGTGCTAAAACCATATTCCTCACACACATACTTATATACACTAACACCATATTCCCCCATACACCTATATATAGACGCTAACACCATATTCCCCCATACACCTACATATAGACACTAACACCATATTCCCCATACACCTACATATAGGCGCTAACACTATATTCCCCCATACACCTACATATAGGCGCTAACACTATATTCCCCCATACACTTACATATAGGCGCTAACACTATATTCCCCCATACACCTACATATAGGCGCTAACACTATATTCCCCCATACACCTACATATAGACGCTAACACTATATTCCCCCATACACCTACATATAGGCGCTAACACTATATTCCCCCATACACCTACATATAGGCGCTAACACTATATTCCCCCATACACCTACATATAGACGCTAACGTCATATACACCTGCATATAGACGC
The DNA here is from genome assembly GCA_032433765.1 of Megaustenia siamemsis. NCBI lineage: Eukaryota > Metazoa > Mollusca > Gastropoda > Stylommatophora > Ariophantidae > Megaustenia > Megaustenia siamemsis. Next base: position 71,747,727 of record JAVIAB010000156.1, read on the forward strand.
TAACACCATATTCCTCATACACCTACATATAGACGCTAACATCATATACACCTGCTTATAGGCGCTAACACTATATTCCCCCATACACCTACATATAGACGCTAACACCATATTCCTCATACACCTACATATAGACGCTAACATCATATACACCTACTTATAGACGCTAACACTATATTCCCCCATATACCTACATATAGGCGCTAACACTATATTCCTCATTCACCTGCATATAGACGCTGACACTATATTCCCCCATACACCTACATATAGGCGCTGACACCATATTCCTCATACACCTACATATAGACGCTAACATCATATACACCTGCTTATAGACGCTAACACTATATTCCCCCATATACCTACATATAGGCGCCAACACCATATTCCTCATACACCTACATATAGACGCTAACACTATATTCCCCCATACACCTACATATAGGCGCTAACACTATATTCCTCATTCACCTGCATATAGACGCTAACACTATATTCCCCCATACACCTACATATAGGCGCTGACACCATATTCCTCATACACCTACATATAGACGCTAACACTATATTCCCCCATACACCTATATATAGGCGCTGACACCATATTCCTCATACACTTGCATATAGACGTTAACACCAAATTCCCCATACCCCTACATATAGACATTAACACCATATTCTCCATACCCCTACATATAGACGTTAACACCATATTCCCCATATGTATTCGGCAACCCGCCGTGATCTTTCGTTGACGTGTTGAATGTCTGGTTACATCCAGCCGGCTGCCGCCCAACTTAAGTTCAATGTTGGCTGCTCAACCTGGCCTTATTGATCACCACCAGAACCGCTGCTTAATGTTGCTCTTTACCCTACGACTGGCTTGTCTGTAGGATTCCCTTTCTTTGTAGTACTTCGCTGTCTTCTACCGACGGTTTATGCAGCCCTCCAACCTGGAGCCTGCTCTGCCAGTTGTCGTTCGTTCATCTCCATTCCGGTTATGAGTACTACACTGCCTCACGTGACTTACAAGACAAGGGTGTTCATAAAATATGCTTAGTCTTTATTTCAGTTGACAACACCTCTCCTCAATTACTCGTGTTGACACACTGACTCCGACTTTACACCGTCAGAACTCTTACACATTCACTGAGTACAATCACAATTTGCATGGGCAAACACCTTACTCGCCTAGGAATGCTCAAGACAATCCTCGTTCATAATAAGCTCATAAGAAATCACCTTTCTCTCACTCACTCCAGAAATAATATGACAGTTTAATCTCACGACACTACTCTACTCTAACCAGTTGTTTTTTTTACTCGCTTTGTCTTGCTCAGCGAGTTACAATGTACAAAACAAGTCAATAAGAAATCACTTTTCTCTCCCTCACTCCAGAATGAATATAAAAGTTCAGTTTCACAACACCACTCTACTTTAACGAGTTCATACTCGCTTTGTCTTGCTCAGCGAGTTACAATGTCAATGTACACAATAAGTCAATAAGAAATCACCTTTCTCTCCCTCACTCCAGGAATAATATAAAAGTTCACTTTCACAACACCACTCTACTTTAACGAGTTCATACTCGTTTTGTATTGCTCAGCGAGTTACGATGTACACAACAAGTCAATAAGGAATCACCTTTCTCTCCCTCACTCCAGGAATAATATAAAAGTTCAGTTTCACACTTCGTGGCTCCCATAAGCAAGACGTCAGTCACCTGCTCAGTCATTCCTGCAGCCGTAACCTTAGTGAACGCATTGCTCCCACTCACAAACAACAGCTTCAACAGCTTCCCTGTGACAACAAGTGTCGTGTCGTGGCTAACCGCATAGCATCACAATAGCTCTGATAACTAGCCGGCTGGAACTCATCTTAACACCAACGATGTCGAGCTCTTCACTCCTTCAACTTAACAAATACTGACTCCAATAAAACGACCAACATCTTCGAAGGTTGGTAGACCACTGTCCACCGCCTCTCCGGAAACGAACCTTCTCCCAGGCCGACCGTGTGAGCAACTATCCCACACTTCACTTGTTACACGCATATATTCTTTGTCTCTCGCCACTCAGCCCCCATGCATCATCATCATCGAGTGCCGTCTCCGCAACGAAGGTTGGCTACCATGGAGCGCCATTCTGCTCTGTCTCTTGCTTTGATGGTAGAGTCCCCATGCACACTGTTAAAATCACGAGAATCCCTCAGCCCACCTGAACTGAATTCGAGTTAACTGTCCCATTCTTTCAACGTGAATTTTCTACGTTTTTCCCAAACACTCACTCACCCTATTCCCCCCCCCCCCACGTCTTCACCCTTTCCTATTACCCCCTATTACACATACACCTACTTGTAGACGCTAACACCATATTCACCATACACATACATATAGGCGCTAACACCATATTCCCCATACACCTACATAAAGACGCTAACACCACATTTCCCATACACCTACATAAAGACGCTAACACCATATTCCCCATACACCTACATAAAGACGCTAACACCACATTTCCCATACACCTACATAAAGACGCTAACACCACATTTCCCATACACCTACATAAAGACGCTAACACCATATTCCCCATACACCTACATAAAGACGCTAACACCACATTTCCCATACACCTACATAAAGACGCTAACGCCATATTCCCCATACACCTACATAAAGACGCTAACACCATATTCCCCATACACCTACATAAAGACGCTAACACCACATTTCCCATACACCTACATAAAGACGCTAACACCACATTTCCCATACACCTACATAAAGACGCTAACACCATATTCCCCATACACCTACATAAAGACGCTAACACCACATTTCCCATACACCTACATAAAGACGCTAACGCCATATTCCCCATACACCTACATAAAGACGCTAACATACTATTATCCTCTTACATCTAAATGTGCGCAGAGAATGCACTGATTTTAACATATACGAATCACATGGTACAACATGTAATATGAAAAATACCAAAAGTCAAGAAAACAAGGTGACAATAATGCCGTACGATTACTTTAATGTTGGCTGGTAAGGATATATCAAGTTATATATTTGAAAGTATCATGCATGTTCTTATTTTACTGATATCAACACAGTGTGTGCTTACGAACACAACAAACGTGTGTGCGTCATAGTGTCACCGGCTGATAGATAAGGTATGTAGCAGCTGAAGTGTAACCTTCAATCCGGTTGCTTGTCCGCAGTCATTAGTGTTAATACTGAAATAGCTATGACATTACAACAGTAGATTTTTTGTGATGTTACTGCAATAGTCTCTTCAAGTATTTCGGAAACAGTTAAAACCCACAAGTGGATATCACAATTGAAGAAAGAGACCTGAAGACAGTTCAGAACTATAACTACCTTGGACATTGTATAACCAGTGATTGGATAAACTGAAATAAACAAAAGAATATGAATGGCAAAAAGTAATTTTAATGTCATGAAAAATTACTAATATCAAAACAAATAACAACAGGGCTAAAACTAAGAATAGCAAAATGTTATATCTTCTCAACATTCCTATATGGTGCAGAAACATGGACATTAGACAAGAAACCACAACAGAGTATTGAAGCCTTTGAAATGTGGATTTATAGAAGAATAGGTAGAAATGGCTGGAAAGAAATGAAAACAAACGATGAAGTCTTAAAACAAATAAAAATGAAAAGAGAACTACTAAACACAATTCAGACAAGACAAATGCAATTTTTGGGGGCTTGTTAAAAAACACAACAGACTACCAAAAGTAATCTTGGAGAGGAAAATACAGGGTAAAAGAGGCAGAGGCAGACCAAGACTAACATGGCGAGTAACACACACACACACACTCTCTTTCTCTCTCTCTCTTTCTCTGCTATAATGTGTGCCTGAACTATGTATGTTACCCAATCCAGCGATGGAAAATGTAAAACTAAAATAAATAAGAGAATCATCATCAGCAGCATGTGCTGCCATACCGGTTGGCGTAGGTGATCATGCCCTTCCACAATCTTCTATCGTATAGTACAATAGTACATCGTATCTGTTCTGTTGTTGACCGTTTTCTATGCCATGACACTAAACTATCTAGTATTTTCTCTCTTTGTCGTCCGCGATCTCTCTTTCATTTTATTTTGCCAGTTGTAACCAAGTATTCCAACTTTCCTCTTCTCATGATGTGCCCGAAAAATGCTAATTGTTTCTTACTTATGTTTTTAAGAGCTCCCTTTTTGTGTTGGCCTCTGAGAATTTCCTCATTGGTCTTTTTAACTGTCCATGGAACTTTCAACATTCTTCTGAGAAATCCCATCTCTGTGGCCTCTAATCGTCTTTTCATTTGTTTGTCTACTGTCCATAATTTTCTTCCATAGGTCAGAACTGGTTCCATATAGCACCGAAAAACTCTCTTTCTCACTTCTATTGACATAGATTTATTGCATAAGATATTTTTCATTTTCTGCAATGCTATTTTGACCTGAGCTATTGTGCTTTTTATTTATGCGGTGCATCTTCCATCTGATGTTATTTTTGTGCCCAAGTATTTGAAACGTGGCACTTGACACTTGATTTGAAACGTTACACTTGATAATTTAAAGAATAGGAATGGTAAAAAGCAAATCTAATACCCTGAACAATGTACTATATGAAGGCATATAACACCAATACTGTTACTAAGAATAGCAAAATGTTATATCTTCTCAAAATTCCCATATGGAAACGTGGATATTAGACAAGAAAACAGAATAGAAAATTGAAGCCTTTGAAATGTAGATTTATTAAAGAATGTTAAGAATTGGATTTAAAAAAAGAGGATGTAGTCTTAAAACAACTAAAAATTAAATTAGAACTACTAAATACAATTCAGACAAGACAAATGAGATTTTTGGGGCATGTTAAAAGACATAACAGCCATAAGTAATCTTGGAATGGAAAATACAAGATGAACAGAGGCAGACCAAGACTAACATAGATGCGTGACATCAAAAGATGGACAATTCGACCTATGACAACCTGCACCATCAAAGCAAGAGACAGAGCAGAATGGCGCTCAATGGTAGACGACCTTCAGTGAGGGAAACGACACTCAATGATGATGATGATCATCCAAACCAAAGAAACGAGAACATTGTCATATACCACTCCTCTTAAGCTCTGGTGTACTTAACATTTGTATTACTTAAAGTTGTATATGACAATGTTCTCGTTTCTTTGGTTTGGATGACATTAACATTTGTATTACCTTTGTCAGCGACATCAACATTTGTATTAGCTTTGTCAGGGACATTAACATTTGTATTACGTTTGTCACCGACATTAACATTTGTATTACGTTTGTCACCGACATTAACATTTGTATTACGTTTGTCACCGACATTAACATTTGTATTACGTTTGTCACCGACATCAACATTTGTATTAGCTTTGTCAGGGACATTAACATTTGTATTACGTTTGTCACCGACATTAACATTTGTATTACGTTTGTCACCGACATCAACATTTGTATTACGTTCGTCACCGACATTAACATTTGTATTACGTTTGTTACCGACATTAACATTTATATTACGTTTGTCACCGACATTAACATTTATATTACGTTTGTCACCGACATTAACATTTATATTACGTTTGTCACCGACATTAACATTTGTATTACGTTTGTTACCGACATTAACATTTATATTACGTTTGTCACCGACATTAACATTTATATTACGTTTGTCACCGACATTAACATTTATATTACGTTTGTCACCAACATTAACATTGGTATTACGTTTGTTACCGACATTAACGTTTGTATTACGTTTGTCACCGACATTAAAATTTGTATTACCTTTGTCGCCGACATTAACATTTGTATTACCTTTGTCGCCGACATTAACATTTTTAATACCTTTGTCGCCGACATTAACATTTGTATTACGTTTGTCGCCGACATTAACATTTGTATTACCTCTGTCGTCGACATTAACATTTGTATTACCTCTGTCGTCGACATTAACATTTTTATTACCTCTGTCACCGACATTAACATTGTTATTACCTTGTCACCGACATTAACACGACAAATTTGTAGCAGTTCTAATTTTAAACTACTTCTACAATTTACCAGCCGTATGTCGAGACTGTTTAAAGTAAGTAGTATAAGTTTACTGTTAAAATAGTGCAAGTTTACCGAAACTTATTTCCATTGATCTGTGTCTACAGATATTTATTTTTCATTTCTTGCACATGCTGCTCTGTAACCGGAAGAGATAACTTGTTCTGAATAATTCAGTATTACCCGCCTCTCATTCCTTTACCTACATGTTAATATTGTCATTTGTGTTTAAAGTCACGCTCACGTGTTATTCATGTTTGTTGATCATTTTTGTATAAGATAACACAGCTTTAAACACATTCTTGCACACACACACACACATTTTATTCTTTTCACGGAATGGGTTTAATTTGCAATCGGCGTCTCCCCATACCCGCTCCAACGCCCGCCCAGCATTTCTCGCAGAGTACACAGACTGACTGTTCTCGTAAAGTGTTGATTGTAGACACATCTGCTTTTCCCTCAAAGGACCTCGGATCGACCAGACCTCTTATACACCAGCGCTATTTACCGTATATATTTTTATGGGCGATGAACCTTTTTTTTATTTTTGACTAGCTGGCAGCATCGGCAACAACGCACTGGTTGCAGTCCTAGAAGTGTTCTGTTCCCTCAACACTTCAGAGCTTGACTGCTTTCCAGTAGCTCACTGTTTGCACCTCTCTTATCATCATTATTTTCCGCCCATAAAGTGCCTCATTCTAAATGTGGATAGTAGCAGCACCTCATTTCTCTACTGCCTTCGCCAACCATTGTCTATTTTCGTTACCCGTCCTGAAATAGACTTTAAATGGGTGTAATTTGCGCTGTGTCCTGGTTGATGGCAATCTAGCACATCTTTTCTCTGTCACCAGGTTTGCTTTTCCTCTTCTATCTTTATTGCCAGACAAGCTGGCCTTATTGCTAGACTGTTATCAGGACAGTTCTACCACGGCAGAACAAAGTAAGATTTTGGTAATTTCTTATTTCCTGACGTCAGCTGTCAGTTGCTGAACGTTTTCATTGCTTGCACAGCGCCTTAAATCTCGGTGTCAAAGAATGTAGCTTCACGTGTCCCCTCATCCAGAAGACAGTTACCTAGCGGCCTCAGTATACCCTCAGTGCGCATCTCCTAACTCGATACCTTTACTTGCTTTTTTTCGCCTTCTTCATGCTTACTCTGCTTTATTTATTTTCTATCCTCTATGGGATACAGGTTATTTCTCTCTCTCTCTCTCTTCGCATCCCCTACACCCCAGGAAAGAGACATAAACGCCCTCCTCAACCACCCCGGTATCTCGTTAACACCACATCTGTTTACCTCTCTTTGCCCTCCACATTGTCAAGACGTATGAGATCACATTGTTTGAAAGTTATACTCTGTGAAAGAATATCGGTAACGAAATTATTCAAAGCTTTTGTCTTTTTTTCCCCTCTTTAATTGCATATTTTTTGTTCTCTTCATTCATCGTTTCCTCTTTTCGTTGTTATTGTTTTTTTATAGTGATTAATATATCAAATAAAAGTCCCGTCGTCTATCCTGTCTACGTTCTATGCCTAGTGTATTATATTCCTCGTCTTAAAAAAAAACAAAAAACAAAACAGAACTGACTCGTGAAGCTTGCCGTTTACCGAGGCGACAAGCGAGCTGTCTACCCTCTTTTCTAAAGGGCATATTCCGGCATTATGTGTCAAGTTCTGACCTTGAGTTTCACATTAGTGATCCTGTCATACCATATTTTATTAAGGTGCTCTTTATTTGCTCACCAGCGTGTGGTTTACAACTGATTTATGAACCGTAAACATTGGGTTATGTTTGATCATATCTCTCTCTCTCTCTCTCCTAATATATATATATATATATATATTGTACACATTCTTTCTCGCGTGTTTATCCTTCAATCTATCATCACAGCTTTTAACTTTCAAAATAAAAATAATTGCTGTATATTTGAGAGATGATTTTCTTTCATTCACTACTCACTCATGTGTTTTTCTATTCACTCTCTTTATACATTATTCCTTATTCATTATTCTGTATTCATTATTTTTATTAATTATCTTTATTCATTATTCCTTATTCTTTATTCATTAGTCTTTATTCCTTCTCGCTTTCTTTTCACATATTCTTCATTTGTCTTTCATTACCCCCCCCCTTATTTTCATTCTTCTTCTCACTCTATCTCTACTTGTCTCCTTCATCTGCTCCGTGCTCATTATCTCTTTATTTTAAACTCTCTTTCTCCTCCCTACACCCACTTCTCACCTATGAATGACTGCCATTAGTTTCTCTCTACTCTTGACTGTATTTCTTCATGATCTCATATAAATGTTTTTATTGTCGAGATTATTATTATTATATTATTATTATATTATTATTATATTATTATTATATTATTATTAGTAGTATTAACTGTCGAGATCGAAAGTTGTAGAGAAACATGCTCACCTAAGCCTGCAGGCATGGTACTTCATGATGATGATTAAAACTATCGTCTTGACGTCCGGATCTTTGTGTTTCAAAGTGTTGAGTTTGTTAGTGCCATACACAAACGTCTGCAGCAAACTCTTGTGGGTGTGGTCTTGTTAATGTCAGATAACGCACTTCATTCAGTATCTCTCACATTCTCCAAAAGCTGGTGCACTACTCTTGTAGTGGTCTCTAGATGTCTAATTATGGCTGGGCACTAGATTACTAAGAAGCCTTGGTGGCTGAGTGGTTAGTGTAATCGCTTCCTGATCAGAAGGGTGACGGTTCGATCTCCGGATGTAGTGAATTTTTTTTTTTCGAACGGACAAGGCTTCGGGGTTCATCCAGCCTCTAAAAATTGGTATCAGATATTTTTTTCTGGGAAGTAAAGGCTGCCTGGCGTGATACCGACCACACCACCCAAAAATGTACCATGTTCGTAAAAAAATATAGTCACTAACACTCCATAGGTTTTTCAACGCGTGAAGGGAATCTTTACTTCACGTGACTAGATTACTAACTCTTGTGGTAAGACATTGGATTACCAGCTTGTTTTTTTTTGTGTGGGATACAACTGCCTATCAGCTGTAGATAGTACTCGGCGGGAACTGTTGTCCTAGAACACGGAGTTGAGCACCACCTGTTGTGGTATGACACTGGATAAACTACAAGTAGGACACCCCTGGTTACGTACGCTTGAATGGTTTGGTGTGAAATCAACACCGAAATTGATACATAACTGTAGAGATAGAAAGTTGTGGAGAGACGCGATCATATACGCCAGCTGTCTCGATATTCACTGAGATTTCTTTGTCTACCTGTCTTGACTCTCCGTCTCTCTATATATATATCTTTCCAACCCCTCCTCACCCCCACAACCTCCCTAAAAATGTCCTCCTGACTTATCAGTTTTATGATAACTCGTCACGCCTGTAATATTTAACAAAAATATATAGCAGAGTTATCAACATGTACATGTGTTCTTCATTGCAGACGATGCCAGTATAAAGGACGTGGTTGCTTCCATCGAGTCGAACCTCGCGCTTGGGCTGAAACTAGGGAACAAACAAGCACAGAAGCGGGCTATTGACCATCTACAAAAGACACGCAATGAGCTGAGGGTTAAGTGCGAGTTTGGTGGAGAGAAGAGGTAGGCGTTTGCATTTAAGATAATCAAGATATGTTCTTTCTTGTTTTTGCTATTGCCTCACTGTTGTTTGCAGGTTTTATAACTTTTTGTCATTGTGATCAGCGCGGTTTGCTGTAAGGCTGTGGTTGATAATGGAATTAATATGTCACCACTACGGAAAGGCAAGATAGAGAATAATTCGATTCTGTTACAGGTACAAACAGTCTGATTTGGTCCCCCAGCACGAGACCTTTAACAATAGGTCTGTCCTCTGCTGGTCCATAATGACATGCACTTAATTGTTCTGTCCAGTCGGAGGCCTCATTTGTGAACTTCAATACTTCCCCTTTGAGTACAGTCTCTCTCTCTCTCTCTCTCTCTCTCTCTCTCTCTCTCTCTCTCTCTATCTCTCTCTCTCTCTCCCCCCCCCCAATTAAATACTGTAAACGTCATAACTAAGTGTTGTACTATCTGGGGTGACAATAATTTCATCAAGGCCGCACCAAGAATTTCGGTATTTCATTTTGCACTTACGATGCAGCCCAGCCCACATTTTAATATCAACTGCAAACTTCTATGCCTGTTTGTTATTGCTATTTATATTTTCCAGCTATTTGTTATACCGAGCTCCTTTTGTTTTATCTGCCTTTTCCCCAATTTTTTTTTAAAAAAAGGTTTTCCATCCATTGTGTCCAATGAACCTTGTTTCTATCGTCTTGTTATGTTTGTTGTAACGTATTTCCATGATGCTGCTTTTCTGCGATAGTTGTTTACATTTTGTTTTCTGTGTTCGTTGTATTCACTGAGTTCCTTATAAAACTAGGAGATAGGAGCGAAATATCGTGCGGGACCGCGAGTGAAGCTCTTGATAACATGAACAATAAACATGAAACAGTATCAGCAGCTCAACTTATAGAGAGACATTAACAATCACATCTCTGTCTTTGCAAGTGATTGTTTCCTGTGATTATCTCATGTTTGTCCAGTACTCAAAGCCGTAGAGCAAGGAAAAGCGATGTTTCTGGAAGGCGTTTTAAAGACTTTAACTCATTTACAAAGCAGGTAGTTTAAATTGGTTTAGATAACATATTATTATAAATAACTGAACATTTGTTGCAGAAAGCTGCTCTCCCCATCTCTTTCCATATATCTCTCGCTGTAACAGAAAGCTGCTCTCCCCATCTCTCTTCCCATATCTCCCTCGTTATAGCAGAAAGCTGCTCTCTCTCTCTCTCTCTTCCCTCTGTCCTCCACCCCTCTCCACATCCACCCCTCCCCATTCTCTATTCCACATTCCCCTCCATCTGTTCCGCCTAGTATGCGCCCAAATCATCATCAAATACAATGTTTGCTGACGTAGGTGACCATATCTCTCCACAAATCTCTACCGTTACAGTTTATTAATATTTTTTGTCGACGAGTGACGATACACGACTGTACTAGTGGTTTTCCCCTTGCCTTCTGTTCCTATTTTAACAATATTTTTTGACGATTGTCTTCCCTAGCAATTGACTCCAAATTCTCACACACAAAGCTTTGTTAGTTGTTTAATCTTGGCGTGCACTTCCTTAGTTCATTTCTGAGCCAGGCAACAGGGTAGCCGCAAGAAGACAGTACGTCTACCGGATGCAGCACCCAGCAGGTCAGTTAGATGAACTGACTAGCATGCGTGACTTGTGTTTGTGTGTACACAGAATATGTGAGATCGAGAACCTAGTCCTATCAGCGACGGAAGATAAGGAGGTCTTGTTTGGGGGTTAAGCATATGTGTGTGTATGTGTGTTTGTTTGCACATAGTGATAGGTGTATTGCCTTCGTCGTGAAGCCTCGACCACTAACCACCGGCATGTGAGATTGTACACACGGAGGTGTGTCGTAGGCTGTGTATGTGAATGAATGAAAGTGCGTGCAGGAGGCTGTATGTTTGAGTGTGCTAAAACCTGTATTTGAATATGTGTTGAAATCGGCATTTTTATATTTAAAATCAAAATTTTTTATATTTACGCCTGCATATGTGGGTGTTTAAGTATGTCGATGTTATACATTTGTGTGTGTGTGTGGATAAGCCGGTGCGTGTGAGTGCAGGTGCACGTACATAGGCATTCAAATGAATGTATGTTGTACAGTATATGAATGAGAGTTGTATGATTGCCTTGCACTAAAGCAGAGCTCAACTTTCCACCCACATTATACCGTCCAGTCACCGGCGGCTCCAGTCTGTCTTGCTTGTTTTGACCACTCGACTGTTCACGAGCCAACAGTGTAACGTTTGTTTATCCCTTGACCTTCCAATTTGGACTACGTGTAAAACAATCAGCTCTCAACGTATCAATCGACACGGCGTCCATGTTGTCGACATAGGGTATAGATGTGTTGATTAATACTGCACTGATGGAAGTTTTTTTTCTAGAGGTGCAGTTAATTATGTTGTTGTCGTTATTATGTAATGTCATTCTTGTAATTAGAGAGAGATTTCCGTACTCTCTCAAAGAGATTTGTAGGCCAATAAATTTAGAGGTCTTTTATATATATAGACCACCTATAGGTAACTAAGGCACACGGGGAGAAATTAAAACGGAAAACACCTCAAGTAGCGTGACGTTTTCACCCATAGGAGATGCAGACGGCTGACTTCACTCAACCAACGACCACCCCTGCTCGCAAAGCTGAAAACGTAGCTCTAGTTGCAGGTTTTCCGAGATATCCCTCTCAGTCCACATGTCTAAATAAATCTTCAGTTGGCTGTGGCTTGATACTGATTCTCATTGCTTGAAATCACGTGTCACATGTAAAAGAAAAAAAAATTTTTTTGTTTGCATCGGTCTCGAACCTCTTATTGAACATAAACGCCTTGACCATATCGCTTCAACAACCTCTTCCAACGGTCGACCATCACCGCATAAAACAAGTACCATTTTAAATGTGGTTTTGCCTATTTATTTGTTTAAACGACCATCTAATACAATTTAGTACAAGTAATCAAAGATTGAATGGGTGGAGCCTGGTCTATAAAAAGGCAGACCAGCCAGAAGGATTATTTTATAGGGGAAATGATGTCAAACTGTTTCGTTATCAGAAAGTAATACACCGCATCGGTTTTCTCTGGAACCGCTAATTCAAAAAGTATGCAATTTTTACACACTATATTTGGATATGTCATGTAAACATGGGTATAATTTAACATAAACCTCATCCAATTGTTCAGCTCTACGCCAGCGCGCAACTAGTGAAGGTATTCTTAGCCTGTACTAGTCTTTGTCTTATCGTGTAGGCATTTTTTCACTGCTTGAATCACTCCATCATCATCTTTAAACCTTGTTCCACGGAGGGCATCTTTAAGGTGGAAATCAGAGGGTGCCAGATCAGTGCTGTATGGTGAATGGGGGAGTGTAGTCCAACCCAATCTGGTGATTGCTTCTCGTGTTGCCAGAATTGTGTGAAGGCGCACATTGTCGTGATGGGGAGAACCAGTCTGCTGGATTCATGTGAGGCCAAACTCTGCAAAAACGTTGAGTTTTTTCAATGTCTTAATGTAAGTAAAAAAAAGTAAAGTACCCCCGTCACGCAAAGTATAGGGAATATGGTGTTAGTGACCATAAATTTTACAGACCTTCGGCACATGATTTTTGTTTGGTGGGTAATACGGTCGGTATTATGCCTGTGCCGCTTTACTTTCCTAGAAAAAATCCGGTACCCATTAAAGGCTGGGTGAACCCGGAAGCCGTCGGTTGGGATCGAACCCTACCTCTTGTCCTTTGTAGTCCAGTTCATTAACCACTGAGCTATCGCGGCTCCCAATGTCTTAATGTAAGCTTGCGAATTGATTGTCTCTCCCATTGACATAACATCCACAAGAATCACACCTTCAATGTCCCAAAAGACAGTGACCATGACCTTTCCAACTGAAGATGTCTTGAATTTCTTTCTTCGTGGTGTGCCACTCCATTGACTGTCTTTTTGTCTCAGGTTCAAAATGATGTGCCCATGTTTCGTCACCTGTAACAATCTTAGCCAAAAAGTTCTCTTCATCAACATTGAAACGCTCTAACAGTTTAGAAGAAATTGCTCTTCTTTGCAAACAGTGCTCATTTGTGAGATTTCGTGGAACCCATCGTGCACAAATCTTGAAGAATCGGAGAGATTTTATAATTGCCTTTACACTACCAATGCTGTGTTACCAGGGCCTCATTATGAGTGAGGGAAGTAAAGAAGAGAAGCTGTGACCTTCCAGACATGTCGTATGAGGCGACTAAGGAGTTTGATCGATGGCATCACAAGCTGTCATTGTAAAAAGTATTGTTATGGAAACGGAGCCATCGAATTTAGAAGCAGGGATTTCTTCAATATGTGCCATTTTGGCATGCAAGGTTTCTGTTTTTGAGATTGTGGTTCTGCCTTGAGATTGTTGGGGTCTGCCCTATGTGCCGTCGTCTTCTGCTCGAAAGAACAACACACGCACGCACGCACGCACCCACACACACACACACACGCGCGCACACACGCACGCACGCGCACACACACACACACACACAATATCATCATCAGGTCGCATGTCTTTTGGAGAATTTTGCATTCACCACAATTCGTTTCAAAGAATTTGTCTGTAACCACTTCTTCTGTTGTCATGTTCAAGGTCTCCTTGATGTCTTGAAACTACATTCTTCTTCGTCTGCTCCTGATGCATCGCCCAGGAACCATGCCTTCCATTATTGTTTTTACCAGCCCGCTGTGTCTTTTGACATGGCCATAGTATTTTAATTTCATCTGTAGAATGGTGTTTATAAACCAGTTCTTTTCAATTTTTAAACATTTTAATATGTCTTCATTGTTCTTTTTCATTATCCAAGATCTTTTAAGGATTTTTCTGTAGCATTTGTTTTGAATAAATTGATTTTCTCCCTAGCTGTTTGCGAGATTGTCCATGATTCACAGCCATATGTTGTTATTGGGAAGCAGCAATTTTAATTTTTCTTCTTGTTGGTATTGAGCCACATGAAAGAGAGAGAGAGAGAGAGAGAGAGAGAGAGAGAGAGAGAGAGAGAGAGAGCATATTATTGTGCTTATTATAATTAGTAACTTTCTCCTTTTGTTTTGTTTCAGAGTGTTGTCGGTGCCACGTCCAGCACAATTCTCAGAACTGTCCCGCCGATTACAAGACATGTATCAGATGGTGCTCAATATTTTCTACACTCAGAGCAATGGAGAGGTTAGAGATTGCTATACATAGCTTTAACCAATGTTCAGGGCATCTTTGTTTCTATAGGCATCTTTAACTAATGTCATGTTCAGGGCATCATTGTTCCTATAGGCGTCTTTGTTCCTATAGACATTTTTAACTAATGTCATGTTCAGGGCTTCATTGTTCCTATAAGCATCTTTAACCAATGTCATGTTCAGTGCATCTTTGTTCCTATAGGCATCTTTAACTAATGTCATATTCAGGGCTCCATTGTTCCTATAATCATCTTTAACCAATGTCATGTTCAGGGCATCTTTGTTCCCAAAGGCATTTCTAACCAATGTCATGTTCAGGGCATCTTTGTTCCTATAGGCATCTTTAAGTAATGTCATGTTTATGGCATCTTTGTTTCCATAGGCATCTCTAACCAATGTCATGTTCAGAGCATCTTTGTTCCTATAGGCATCTTTAACCAATGTCATGTTCAGTGCTCCATTGTTCCTATAAGCATCTTTAACCAATGTCATGTTCAGAGCATTTTTGTTCCTATAGACATGTTTAACCAATGTCATGTTCAGGGCATTTTTGTTCCTATAGGTATCTTTAACTAATGTCATGTTCAGGGCTTCATTGTTCCTATAGACATGATTAACCAATGTCATGTTCAGAGCATCTTTGTTCCTATAAGCATCTTTAACTGATGTCATGTTCAGGGCATCTATGTTCCCAAAGGCATTTCTAACCAATGTCATGTTCATGGCATCTTTGTTCCTATAGGCATCTTTAACTAATGTCATGTTCAGGGCATCTTTGTTCCTATAGACATGTTTAACCAATGTCATGTTCAGGGCATCTATGTTCCTATAGGCATCTTTAACTAATGTCATGTTCAGGGCATCTTTGTTCCTATAGACATGTTTAACCAATGTCATGTTCAGGGCATCTATGTTCCTATAAGCATCTTTAACCAATGTCATGTTCAGGGCATCTTTGTTCCTATAGGCGTCTTTAACCAATGTCATGTTCAGGGCATCTTTGTTCCCAAAGGCATCTTTAACCAATGCCATGTTCAGGGCATTTTTGTTCCTATAGGCATCTTTAACTAATGTCATGTTCAGGGCATCTTTGTTCCCAAAGGCATTTCTAACCAATGTCATGTTCAGGACATTTTTGTTCCTATAGGCATCTTTAACTAATGTCATGTTCATGGCATCTTTGTTTCCATAGGCATCTCTAACCAATGTCATGTTCAGAGCATCTTTGTTCCTATAGACATCTTTAACCAATGCCATGTTCAGGGCATCGTTGTTCCTATAGACATGTTTAACCAATGTCATGTTCATGTCATCTTTGTTCCTATAGACATGTTTAACCAATGTCATGTTCAGAGCATTTTTGTTCCTATATGTATCTTTAACCAATGTCATGTTCAGAGCATTTTTGTTCCTATATGTATCTTTAACCAATGTCATGTTCAGGGCATCTTTGTTCCCATAGACTTCTTTAACCAATGTCATGTTCAGGGCATCTTTGTTCCCATAGACTTCTTTAACCAATGTCATGTTCAGAGCATTTTTGTTCCCATAGGCATCTCTAACCAATGTCATGTTCATTGCATCTTTGTTCCCATAGGCATCTCTAACCAATGTCATGTTCATGGCATCTTTGTTCCTATAGGCATCTTTAAGTAATGTCATGTTTATGGCATCTTTGTTTCCATAGGCATCTCTAACCAATGTCATGTTCATGGCATCTTTGTTCCCATAGGCATCTCTAACCAATGTCATGTTCATGGCATCTTTGTTCCCATAGGTATCTCTAACCAATGTCATGTTCATGGCATATTTGTTCCTATAGGCATTTCTAACCAATGTCATGTTCATGGCATCTTTGTTCCCATAGGCATCTCTAACCAATGTCATGTTCATGGCATCTTTGTTCCCATAGGCATCTCTAACCAATGTCATGTTCATGGCATCTTTGTTCCCATAGGCATCTCTAACCAATGTCATGTTCATGGCATCTTTGTTTCCATAGGTGTCTTTAACCAATGTCATGTTCAGGGCATCTTTGTTTCCATAGGCATCTCTAACCAATGTCATGTTCATGGCATCTTTGTTTCCATAGGCATCTCTAACCAATGTCATGTTCATGGCATCTTTGTTTCCATAGGCATCTTTAACCAATGTCATGTTCAGAGCATCTTTGTTCCCATAGGCATCTCTAACCAATGTCATGTTCATGGCATCTTTGTTTCCATAGGCATCTTTAACCAATGTCATGTTCAGAGCATCTTTGTTCCCATAGGCATCTTTAACCAATGTCATGTTCAGAAAACAGAACAGAAAGCTGAAGCCTTTGAAAAATGGATATAAAGAAGAATAGTATGGAAAGAAGAGGAAACAAATGATGAAGTCTTAAAACAACTAAAGCTGAAAAGAGAATTACTGAACACAAACAGGGCAAATGCGATTTTTGAGTCATGTTAAATGACACTATAAAACTACATGGTCGTTTTAAAAGACACTATTAAAAGTAATATTGGAAGGAAAATACAGGGTAAAAGAGGCAGACCAAGACTAAGAAACGAGTAACATAAAAAAATAGACAAGTCAGCCAATGGCAATCTGCACCATCAAAGCAAGAGACAGAATAGAATGGCGCTCGATGGTGATGATGATGACAAAGAAACTACTGTGGAGGTAAAAGTGTTGAGGAACAAAGTGAGTGAGTTTGTGCACAGCTCAGACTTGACATTTTTCCTACCAGCTTAATGACTACACAATTTATACTATCATAACCCGGTTTGTTGTCTTCCCCTGTCTCAATAGCTGAAGTCCATTAGAGGTGTAAGCAGGGGACAAATTGGTTGGAATTCACAACAGCTTGTTATATATCTTCATTTTCATCAAGCATCATCCAGAGCAATACTCAACCACTCTGTTTACCATTGGACTAATCATCATCAAGAGTCACTCTTAATGACTCTGTTTACCATTGGACTAATCATCATCAAGAGTCATTCTTAACTACTCTGTTTACCATTGGACTAATCATCATCAAGAGTCACTCTTAACTACTCTGTTTACTATTGGACTAATCATCATCAAGAGTCATTCTTAACTACTCTGTTTACCATTGGACTAATCATCATCAAGAGTCACTCTTAACTACTCTGTTTACCATTGGACTAATCATCATCAAGAGTCACTCTTAACTACTCTGTTTACCATTGGACTAATCATCATCAAGAGTCACTCTTAATGACTCTGTTTACTATTGGACTAATCATCATCAAGAGTCATGCTTAACTACTCTGTTTACCATTGGACTAATCATCATCAAGAGTCATTCTTAACTACTCTGTTTACCATTGGACTAATCATCATCAAGAGTCATGCTTAACTACTCTGTTTACCATTGGACTAATCATCATCAAGAGTCACTCTTAACTACTCTGTTTACCATTGGACTAATCATCATCAAGAGTCATGCTTAACTACTCTGTTTACCATTGGACTAATCATCATCAAGAGTCATGCTTAACTACTCTGTTTACCATTGGACTAATCATCATCAAGAGTCACTCTTAACTACTCTGTTTACCATTGGACTAATCATCATCAAGAGTCACTCTTAACTACTCTGTTTACCATTGTACTAATCATCATCAAGAGTCACTCTTAACTACTCTGTTTACCATTGGACTAATCATCATCAAGAGTCACTCTTAACTACTCTGTTTACCATTGTACTAATCATCATCATTGTGAAGATCTCTCTTCAGATATATAACTAATCCACTGATAAAATGTTGTTTATACAAACTATAACTAATAAGTATGTGTTCAATCAGAAGAGATTCTGAAACAGTCGTTGGAATTCAGTGGACTCTGAAGGGAACATGAAAAAGAGGTGGACAAAAGACAATCAGGTTGAGGACAGTGGAAATAGGGATGCTTGTTTGCCTTCACACAATGACTAAAGGAGTGGCCATCTTCATCACCTGCCCTAAAAGAATGGCAGGTGGACATGGGTGAATTGTGATGTGGATTGCAGTAGATCTGTGATATTTGCACCTTTAGCCCAGCACATCAGACTTCAGCATGGCCTTTTTGAGTACCTGCTTGCCTTCCTTCTTGATTACTACTCAGTAGGCCAGACAAGAGTGGTTCATCTGTTTCTAATGGCACGGTGAAGGGGCGGAGTAAAAATGTGGGTAGTTTTTGTTCACTGATTTTGGTGCAAGACATCAGCTATGATTCTCTGACAGCTTTTAGCTACGATCCTCTGACATCAGCTGTGATCCTCTGACAGCTTTCAGCTATGATTCTATTACAGCTTTCAGCTATGATTCTCTGACAACTTTCAGCTATGATTCTATTACAACTTTCAGCTATTATTCTATTACAGCTTTCAGCTATGATTCTATTACAGCTTTCAGCTATGATTCTGTTACAACTTTCAGGTATGATTCTCTGACAACTTTCAGCTATGATTCTCTGACAACTTTCAGCTATGATTCTCTGACAACTTTCAGCTATGATTCTCTGACAACTTTCAGCTATGATTCTCTGACAACTTTCAGCTATGATTCTAATACAACTTTCAGCTATGATTCTATGACAACTTTCAGCTATGATTCTATGACGACTTTCAGCTATGATTCTGTGACAACTTTCAGCTATGATTCTGTGACAACTTTCAGCTATGATTCTGTGACAACTTTCAGCTATGATTCTATTGCAACTTTCAGCTATGATTCTATTTCAACTTTCAGCTATGATTCTCTGACAACTTTCAGCTATGATTCTATTACAACTTTCAGCTTTGATTCTCTGACAGCTTTCAGCTATGATTCTAATACAACTTTCAGCTATGATTCTCTGACAACTTTCAGCTATGATTCTATGACAACTTTCAGCTATGATTCTATGACGACTTTCAGCTATGATTCTGTTACAACTTTCAGGTATGATTCTCTGACAACTTTCAGCTATTATTCTATTACAGCTTTCAGCTATGATTCTCTGACAGCTTTCAGCTATGATTCTCTGACAACTTTCAGCTATGATTCTATTGCAACTTTCAGCTATGATTCTATTTCAACTTTCAGCTATGATTCTCTGACAACTTTCAGCTATGATTCTATTACAACTTTCAGCTTTGATTCTCTGACAGCTTTCAGCTATGATTCTAATACAACTTTCAGCTATGATTCTCTGACAACTTTCAGCTATGATTCTGTGACAACTTTCAGCTATGATTCTGTGACAACTTTCAGCTATGATTCTCTGACAACTTTCAGCTATGATTCTGTGACAACTTTCAGCTATGATTCTCTGACAACTTTCAGCTATGATTCTCTGACAACTTTCAGCTATGATTCTAATACAACTTTCAGCTATGATTCTCTGACAACTTTCAGCTATGATTCTGTGACAACTTTCAGCTATGATTCTGTGACAACTTTCAGCTATGATTCTCTGACAACTTTCAGCTATGATTCTCTGACAACTTTCAGCTATGATTCTCTGACAACTTTCAGCTATGATTCTCTGACAACTTTCAGCTATGATTCTAATACAACTTTCAGCTATGATTCTATGACAACTTTCAGCTATGATTCTATGACGACTTTCAGCTATGATTCTGTGACAACTTTCAGCTATGATTCTGTGACAACTTTCAGCTATGATTCTGTGACAACTTTCAGCTATGATTCTATTGCAACTTTCAGCTATGATTCTATTTCAACTTTCAGCTATGATTCTCTGACAACTTTCAGCTATGATTCTATTACAACTTTCAGCTTTGATTCTCTGACAGCTTTCAGCTATGATTCTAATACAACTTTCAGCTATGATTCTCTGACAACTTTCAGCTATGATTCTGTGACAACTTTCAGCTATGATTCTCTGACAACTTTCAGCTACGATCCTCAGACTCTGTTGCTAGTTATGACAATTGGACTTGGAAACCCTGCAGCGGATGACCACAGACCGTGTACAAAGGAGCAACGTTGTTGTCCAGCAAGACCTCATGAGCATGCACTTCTGACAGCCATAGAGAAGAAGAGTATGTTGCTCTGTGTTAGGCTTCACAGACTGCCCTATCATTGCTGGTGCCCTGGGCAGGCTGAACTTTGGCAACCTTTTTAATATTGTGTTTATTATTTTCACTTTTCTCTTTTATGGAAGATCCTTGATGGCGCGCCCCGTGTAACTGCTAGAGTTGCCTGTACCCTTGAGCTGGCCCTGATAGTCTTACTATTACAAGAACAATGAGTGACTGATGTGCGTGCATATGGCATGTGATGAAGCTCATTTGTCTTTGTCAGGGACAGTTAGAATTATGGAGGAGCTTTTAATCTCACTCCCCTCCCCTTGATTCTCTCTCCTTAAAACTCCTCTGAAATAGTACACCCTGCCTGTTCCCTAACAGCACACGATTATGTTACAGGTATATCGGTAGTTATGTTTGCCCCACTCACCTGCTTTTGTTTTGACGCAAGGCTTAGACCTGTTTCTGACCTCGTTAACATAACCTCCAGTGTAAAGGCATTGCTGCTTACATATGGCTACACAAACATATCTATCACACTATCCAACGCTAGAGGAGGTGTTTCCTGCTACAACAACAAAAATAGGGAGAGCATACACAAAGAGCATCATCAGTTATAGAGTAGGTTAACAGGCTGGTATTCAAAGAGAACAGCAAGTGCCACTTTGGCCAAAAGCTAAATGAGAGAATAAAAAGAAATGTTATTTGATTTGACTTTAGAGCAGGTTTCTTTTCATGTTTACATTTTACTTTTAAACTAAGTCACGGACATTCTCATAAAGTTATGACATAAATGTCTAACTGTTGGCTTCCTTAACTTCCCTACAAAGATTATTCTTCAAATGGTTTAACTTTCTTTCTTCTTTCTTTCTTTCTTTCTTTCTTTTTCTTTCTTTCTTTCTTTCTTTCTTTCTCTCTCTCTCTCTCTATCTATCTCTCTCTCTCTCTCTCTCTCTCTCTCTCTCTCTCTCTCTCTTTCATCTTTTAACATTTCAAGAAATATACAGGGAATTGAAATAGTGTTCCTGTTTGTTGCAGTCAAGTATTGGGAACTATTAGGTTAAAACAAGAGTTGGCAATTGTAACTTGTAGGAATTGAGAGAGAGAAGTTTTGTTTTAGCTGAGATAGAGACATTTTGTCATGCCCAGTCTACATCATTCACAGATAGAACCAGTTTCCTTTGAATCACAGTTAAAAATATGCTAGTTCAAACCTCTGAATTGTTTTTATAACATGTTTTGTATATTAATTTATTATGTTTCATTATTATTATTATTATCCATTATACAAAATGTAAGGTGAGTGATCACTCTGCTCTTTCCCTGAATCCTCCTTTCAGATGTACATTCCATTGAAGAGTCAGTCTGATTTAGATGCGGCTGTTCAACTTGTGGACCGAAATGAGAACAGCTCTAGCATTCGCCTGTACCTGACTTCCGTCCATGTCACCTCTGAGATCACTGCCATCCCACCCAACATAGGCACCTCTGTTCCAGTGAGTATTGATGTTTTCTTCCCATCATTGTCAGTTCAAATTGTTTATATTCTCAAGCTTACACTCAACAAACTACAGAAATGACATTTTACACTTTAGAATCTGCTATTGCCGTTAATTAATTAATATTTCTTTTTCATATATGCAGTTAATTAAATAACTGGACATTGAGAGCCAGTCTTAACATATGGATGCGAATCATGGACAATAGGACAACAGACAAGAAAATCACTGGAGTCTGTAGAAATGTGATTTTACAGAAGAATGTTGAGAGTACCATGGACAGCTAAGAAGAGTAATGAAGATGTTCTGAGAGAGGTCAAAGCAAAAAGAGAGTTAATTTCCAATATTAGGAAGAAACAATCATCGTTTTGGCCATGTAATGAGAAAACAACTGGAAAAATTGAGGGACGAAGAGATAGAGGGAAGCAAAGAGAAAACATAACGACAGCTTAAGAGAATGGCTTGGCAGAAGGTCAACAACAGAAATGATAAATAGCTGCCGAGATCGAAAGTTGTGGAGAGACATGATCACATACGCCAGCAGGCCCGGTACTTGATGATGATGATGATGATGATCTCAAGGATCCGCCTCCTATGTTGTCCACGCTTCCCCTTTCTCTGTGGGTTTCTGGTGAGGGCTTGACTGGCAGCCGGTCTTCGAGGCTACATCTTCTGTTGGGTTAGTGCTCACTTTCAGTGTAATGCCCTACTCCCACAGTTGTAAATATACCTTTCTTGTTGTTTGACATTGACACTTTAGTTCAATTTATCATTTGTGTATTTTCCAGGAAGACAAAATACCAGTTATTCTTCTATTATCTATTTCAACTGATAAGAAGAAGTTGTATTTTTGTATTTCTAAAACTGTTGTGGTTAAAATTTGAATGTTGCTTCAACTCTCAGATTTGCGATTTTTACAAATCTATTTATGACAAACATTCACTGCTAAAATATCGTCCTCACACATACATGTTCACTTGAACTAAAAATGTGCTGTCTGGTGTCACAAATTGCAACCACTTCCATAAAGTATCGATTTTCAAGACTATGGGAAATGTACTAGACTCAGGACTTCTTCATCCATTAACGTAGATACATTTCCAAATTTAGAACTAAAATGTCCATTTAAGATTAAAACATTCAACCGTGCAATGAGATCCATGGAAGCTGTGACACCCAGTTTTGGCGTGCCTTGTTGCCAGTGCTGACTTGTGAGGCGTTCTGTTTGTTCACTTATTTCTACCAATGTTTGTATGGTATTCCTGTATGTTGTAAATGTCAAGTCAGTTTACCAATCATATATTTGTGGATATGAGTTCACATGCTAATGTATATCTGTTCTTGCTTGTGTTAGTTGATTCTGTTCTTAAGCGCATTAAACTATGCTTGTTTGTGAGTGTGTGTGATGTTCCGATTCTTGTCTGTGTTAGATTGTGTTTGTTCATGTATTTATGCATGTATAGTGTGTTCATGGCTATGTGTTAGTGCCAGTGTGTTCTGTGTTAGTGTATATATGTGCTTTTGTTGATGTATTTTTGCAGTTGTGCATGTTTTTATTATGTTTTGAAATGTGTCTGTATTCTGAAATGAGTATGTATACATATGTATATGTATCGTATTCCCAAACAAATATTGTATGGCAAACTTAGGGATGGAAAGAAACCAAAGATCCGACCAGTGCTGAGATATAAGGATGTTTGCAGGGCTTCCTTGAGTGGATCCTCTATCAGTGAAAGAGACCAAAGATCCGACCAGTCCTGAGATATAAGGATGTTTGCAGGGCTTCCTTGAGTGGATCCTCTATCAGTGAAAGAGACCAAAGATCCGACCAGTGCTGAGATATAAGGATGTTTGCAGGGCTTCCTTGAGTGGATCCGCTATCAGTGAAAGAGACCAAAGATCCGACCAGTGCTGAGATATAAGGATGTTTGCACGGCTTCCTTTAGTGGATTCTCTATCAGTGAAAGAAACCAAAGATCCGACCAGTGCTGAGATATAAGGATGTTTGCAGGGCTTCCTTGAGTGGATCCTCTATCAGTGAAAGAGACCAAAGATCCGACCAGTGCTGAGATATAAGGATGTTTGCACGGCTTCCTTGAGTGGATCCTCTATCAGTGAAAGAGACCAAAGGTCCGACCAGTGCTGAGATATAAGGATGTTTGCAGGGCTTCCTTGAGTGGATTCTCTATCAGTGAAAGAGACCAAAGATCCGACCAGTGCTGAGATATAAGGATGTTTGCAGGGCTTCCTTGAGTGGATCCTCTATCAGTGAAAGAGACCAAAGATCCGACCAGTGCTGAGATATAAGGATGTTTGCAGGGCTTCCTTGAGTGGATCCTCTATCAGTGAAAGAGACCAAAGATCCGACCAGTGCTGAGATATAAGGATGTTTGCACGGCTTCCTTTAGTGGATTCTCTATCAGTGAAAGAAACCAAAGATCCGACCAGTGCTGAGATATAAGGATGTTTGCAGGGCTTCCTTGAGTGGATTCTCTATCAGTGAAATAGACCAAAGATCCGACCAGTGCTGAGATATAAGGATGTTTGCAGGGCTTCCTTGAGTGGATCCTCTATCAGTGAAAGAAACTGGGAGGATCTGCGTCAGATCGTAGCACATGGAGAACAGAAATAAAGAAAAAAAACGGCACAGCAACATTCGAGGCAGCGCTGATATCAAATTCAGGATACAAACGGCACAGCAACATTCGAGGCAGCGCTGATATCAAATTCAGGATACAAACGGCGCAGGAGAAAGGAGACGAGACCAGGCACCACGAATACATCTTGTTCGTTCTGCAGTCGGATCTATATTGGCAGATTGAGCCTGGAGACGAGACCAGGCACCACAAATACATCTTGTTCATTCTGCAGTCGGATCTATATTGGCAGATTGGGCCTGAAGAGAAGCTGTTCAGCAGAAAAACATCCAGCATAAGACACTAATACTTTACC
Organism: Megaustenia siamemsis; assembly: GCA_032433765.1. Taxonomy (NCBI): domain Eukaryota; kingdom Metazoa; phylum Mollusca; class Gastropoda; order Stylommatophora; family Ariophantidae; genus Megaustenia; species Megaustenia siamemsis. The sequence continues at coordinate 71,773,120 of JAVIAB010000156.1, forward strand.
AAACTACTGACTAATCGTGATTGTTTCCTACCTATCGTCTGTCAGGACGCTAAAAGCCAAATATGTGTCTGTTCTTGTTCTTGTGTGTTTTGGTATGTAAATGTTAGTGTTAATGCATGAGTGCATATCAAGCATTAGTATGTGCATGTTGCACATTGGGCATGTATGAATGAATTCCTGTGTGTATACCCTGAAACAGTTGTTAAATTTATTTCAGTTTCTATTTTAAACGTCAGCATCTCACTCGTATTAACGGGGTATTTAATATTGTCCATGTCAATTTTGTCTCGTCATAAGCCTCGCACAGACAATAGCCAACTCTATCTTATCTATCTATCTATCTATCTATCTATCTATCTATCTATCTATCTATCTATATATCTATCTATCTATCTATCTATCTATCTATCTATCTATCTATCTATCTATCTATCTATCTATCTATCTATCTATCTATCTATCTATCTATCTATCTATCTATCTATCTATCTATCTATCTATCTATCTATCTATCTATCTATATATATATATATATATATATATATATATATATCCTCCACACCTCTTTCATCCTCGTCCACAATGCTTTATTCATTCTCACAGTGGCCAATCCTCCACTCGTACTCACCTCTATCTCTCTCTCTTTCATCTATATAATCGCGCCTTTTTCACACGCTGCCTCTTATTTTACTCGGGACAAATAATCATAAGTGAATATTATTATGTGGGAAAACTTCCGAGGTGACAGATCAGTGAATCATTTCACGGGGAGAGAGGTGTGTTGACAACACTCGGAAAAAATGCATAAATAAGGCCTAATCAACAGCAAAAAAAAAAAAACAAACAAACAAAGGGCATAACCCGAATCGGGATCGAACACGTACTCCTCAACGCAGGACCTTGCCACGAGAGACGATGCTTAACTGTACACAGCCAACTAAGCAACCTAAGAAACTTCTCACTTACTCTCTCTCCCTTTTTTCGTCCCCTCTCACTATTATTTCATTAAACGTGTATACTTATCAGCACAATATTTTTTCTTCACTGTGTAACCTTCCGCTAATTAATGTGAGACACGCGACACTGTTTGTGCACGTTTCTTCTAGTTCTGCTATTTCTCTCTCTACACACAGACAGACATACATGTATGTGCACCACTTCCTCTTACTGTCTTCCCACCATCCTCTTTCGCTGATGTGCCATCCAATTGGAAACGTGCAAGAACCGAGGAGATAAACAAAAGGCGTGTTCCCCCTGTCCCTGATAAACACCTCACAACGTGTGGTTTAATTGAAAGAATGCAGGTAGCTTCATTCTCAAAGTGATGACAGCTAAAACACACCCCATCTCGCAATCTTCAGTTTGTTGACCAACAAATACAGGGCGGCGAAACGGATAACATCCACACAATAAAGTTAAACATTTCTCTAGCTAGTGACAGAAGGATCTAGATGGGATATTCTGTTCTCACGCTAACTTATCTGCTTGCACTCAAACTAGGCAGCCGCTCGTAGACAGTTTTATAATTAAAGTGAGCCTTCAAAACCTGAACCAGACAAAGTGCAGAAACGGGATTTAATCTCGTCACAAGCCACTGATGGGTTGTTTTACCTTCCTTCCCGTGACCCCAGGAAGCGTGACATTCAGATATCGCTCATCAGAACCATTGAAAGACTTGTGCAGCCATTATTATTATGTGTGTGTGTGTGTGTGTGTGCGCTGTGACTCTTGTCGCATTTGTTGTTGCTGAACCAAAAATGTGACAGAGACAACTTGATACTGTACAGTGTAGAGATGGTCGTGTTTGATGAAGTCCTGAGCTGGCTAATCTAAATGAAACTTTAAGGTCCCCGGTTAAACAAACATCAAAAGATCGCAATAAAATAAACAAATTTGAGGCCCCCTCGGATTCTGCGGAGCAAGTGATGGGGTGTAACGTACACTCCTGCAAGGTATGGGTGATAGCTTTACAAACAAGAAATACAACGAAATACTGACGTTTCAGTCTACACGCGGCCTTCCTCAGCAAACTGGAACACAAACGGACAAGGGTATAAAGATAAACCCTACTACATCTATGATGAGCGTGACTAGTAAATCAAGGAGAGATAAATTGTCATCATCATCATGTGCCGTACAGGTTGACGTTGGCGATTATGTCCTTCCACAATCTTCTATCTGCAGTGCATCGTATGAGTTCTGTTGTTGACTGTTTTCCATGCCAAGCTATCCAGTATTTTCTCTCTTTGTCGTCCGCGATCTCTCTTTCCTTTTGCCAGTTGTAACCAAGTATTGCAAATTTCCTCTTCTCATGATGTGCCCAAAAAATGTTGATTGCTTCTTTCTGATGTTTTTTAAGAGCTCCCTTTTTGTGTTGGCCTCTTTGAGAACTATCTCATTGGTCTTTTTAGCTGTCCAGGGAACTTTCAACATTCTTCTGAGAAATCCCATCTCTGTGGCCTCTAATCGTCTTTTCATTTGTTTGTCTATTGTCCATGATTCGCTTCCATAGGTCAGAATTGGTTCTATATAGCATCGATGAACTCTCTTTCTCATTTCTATTGACATAGACTTGTGGCATTAGATATTTTTCATTTTCTGAAATGCTATTTTGGCCTGAGCTATTCTGCTTTTTATTTCTATGTTGCATCTTCCATCTGATGTTATCACTGTGCCCAAGTATTTCAAACGTTGCACTTGTTTCAGATTTGTCTTGTTTAGATATAATGTAGGATAAGAAATTAAATGATAAAACAAAAGGTAGATGTACTACATTATAAGAGAATAATAATTGATAATTAATACAAATTAATGCTTGCTCAGAACAGAGACAAATGGCGAGATTTGATAAAAGATCTTTTCAAGGATTGAAACTGCTAGAAAGAAAACTTAGAAAAAGGAAAGAGTATCTGGGCCTATGTCCACAGCTGGAAAGGTCAATAGACAGAATAAAAATTCATCACCATCATCATCGAGTACATTCTCCGCAACGAAGGTTGGCTACCATGGAGCGCCATTCTGCTCTGTCTCTTGCTTTGATGGTGCAGGTTGTCATAGGCTGATTTGTCCATCTTTTGATGTTACTCGTCCATGTTAGTCTTGGTCTGCCTCTGCCTCTTTTACCTTGTATTTTCCCCTCCAGGATTACTTTTAGTAGGCTGTTGTGTCTTTTAACATGGCCCCAAAATCGCATTTATCTTGCATGAATTGTTCTTAGTAGTTCTCTTTTCATTTTTAGTTGTTTTAAGACTTCATCGTTTGTTTTCTTTTCCTTCCATCCAATTCTACCTATTCTTCTATATATCCACATTTCAAAGGCTTCAATTCTCTGTTCTGTTTTCTTGTCTAATGTCCATGTTTCTGCACCATATAGGAATATTGAGAAGTTGTAACATTTTGCTATTCTTAGTTTTAGTTAGCCCCGGTGTTATATGTTTTGATGTTATTTGTTCTTCATGGCATTAAAATTACTTTTTGCCATTCCTATTCTTTTGTTTATTTCAGTTGTACATTTTCCATCGCTGGTTATAGTATGTTCAAGGTAGTTGTAGTTCTGAACTGTCTCAGGTCTATTCCTTCTATTTGATATCCACTTGTGGGTTTTGAGTATCTTCTTTGTTTATGATCATAGTTTTAGTCTTTTTGATATTCATATCTAGTCCATAGTTTTTGCTTGTCATGTTTATTTCATTAAGTAATTGTTGAATAAAAATTAGTAAACTAAAAAAAAATATGTAATATTAATTAAATAATAAATAATGTGCTACTTATCTTATACTCGATCCAGAAGCTCCCAGTGTGTGGACGACTGAAAGTCAGATGCGAATTTGATGATAGGTGTAAGGGGGAAAAAGGAGGGGGGGGCAGTCAGGTGATAAGACGAGTAGTCTGACGGGAGTGGGAAGATGATAACAGGAGGTGTGAATGGCGGTCAAGAATTAGCCGGGTATCGGCTGAGATAGACTTATGTTTACTGGATAGAGCGTGAAGACATGAGCAAATAAAGCTAGACATGTCTCGGGAAACGTGCGGATAAAATGGACATAATAGGGAATCATGGAAGACTGGGTGTAAACACGGGGTGCTATCTACCAGGAAGGATGCGATGGTGGTGTGAAAGAAATAGTATAATAGCAGAAAGGTGAAAACGAAAAGATAAAAGAGTAACGTAGTACTGGAATATACAGCGAAAGAGAAGAATATTGCAAAATACGTAATGATAAGGATGATAAATATAAGGTGATAAAGAGGGATCATGACCCCAGTAGATTGCTGCCAACTGATGATTTTTTGTGAGGCCCTAAGCTAAATGAAACTTTGAGGTCTCCTGTTAGCAAATGAACACAGAAAGGTCTCTATAATATATTACATTATAAACAAATGGGAGGCGCTCTCTGGTTGTGAGGCCCTAAGCTGTAACTTGTTTAGCCTAAATCCGACCCTGATTGTAGACAAATAAACAGTATATGTACCAGTCCTCTGTATGGTGTATGGAGAATATGGTGGTAGTGTTCATATTGTTTCTCATCGATATATCTAATGATAATATGCATTCCTCACCTTCCCAGAGGTCCTGGTACCCATTTCTGCCAGCGGCTGGGTCGACCGCAGGGGTATTCCCCCCCCCCCCCCTAAAAAAAAAAAGTTGTAGATGACTATTGCAACACTTATACAATAACGTGGTCGGTTCATCTGAAAGAGGCAGTAATAGATATTGCATGAATAGCAGAATGAAAGCGCATTTCATTTAGATAAATCAAGAAAACAACATATACATACTTTTAGGAACCATAAACTACTATACCGACAAATAAGCAGAATATATATATATATATGAATACGTGTAATTGTATGAAAGAGCTTTCAGTGTGGAACATTCTTTAACTTCAAGTAAATCGAATCTTACAAAACTGACGGCGGAAGAGTGGCTCAAAGATTATCTCTGAGCGAGTTATCAAAGCTCACGTATCAAACATTTCCCACGTTACTGGGTTTCTTGGTCGTCGTGAAATTTAAATTGCTCTTCTCTCTCTCTCTCTCTCTCTCTCTCTCTCTTCTCTGAAAGATCGTGTCTTGTCTTATCCAGTTAAAAAAAAATTAATTAAATGTGCTGATTCTGTCATTTAAGCTCATCCACCATCTCACACATCAAGGCCAATCTTTATTTATTTCATTTCCTGAACTTTTCTAGGTTTTTTTTTTTATTAAGAAAATGTTCACTTTAAATCTGCTGTCATTTGCTATTTTCCAACTGCAGTCCATTTTTGACAAAGGAGTAAAATCTAAGGCCAGTCAGTTCATTCAATGGAAATTCTTAGGCGAAGAAAAAAATGAAATACCTCATCACACATCTTAGATTTTGCAACATACAGGGTGTCCACACACACACAAAAAAAAAACACTCTTTGATTTCAATTAGTTATCAAAACAAAACTTATTGAAATATTCTTATTCATCAATGATTACAGTTAGATCGACTAGTAGAGTTTCATGTGCTATCAGTTGGTAGCACACGCACACTCGATGTGTGCCCATACATCTGCAGGAAGCTGTAAACGCAATAACGCCGGATTTGCTGAAGAGATTCTGGACCGAGCTAGATTGTCACATCGATGTTTGCCGAGTAACTGTGGCGCACATATAAAGTGTGTGTGATGAGAGAGAGAGAGAGAGATATGATGTCACATCAAACTTTACGAACAGAGGCAGCTGTAACTGCCAATATATCATCATCATCATCGAGTGCCTTCTTCGCAACGAAGGTTAGCTACCATGGAGCGACATTTTGCTCTGTCTCATGCTTTGATGGTGCAGATTGTCATAGGCTGATTTGTCCTTCTTTTGGTGTTACTCGTCCATGTTAGACTTGGTCTGCCTCTGCCTCTTTTACCTTGTATTTTCCCCTCCAAGGTTTTCTTTTAGTAGGCTGTTGTGTCTTTTAACATGGCCCAAAAATCGCATTTGTCTTGTTCGAATTGTGTTTAGTAGTTCTCTTTTCATTTTTAGTTGTTTTAAGACTTCGTCGTTTGTTTTCTTTTCCTTCCATCCAATTCTACCGATTCTTCTATATATCCACATTTCAAAGGCTCCAATGCCAATGTATAGGAATGTTGAAAGAGTTATGATTATATAGCAACTTGAAATCAGTTAGGTGTTTGTTATTGTGGACACCCTATATATATATATATATATAAAGAAAGGAGAGAGTAAGGTAGAACTGGAAGTTAGAGTGGCAGAATATATATTGATAAGGAGAATACATGTAAGTGGAGAACAGGGAAACAATAACAGTGCTGCTGTAATGTTAAATCTATCTATCGACCTTTCGAGCCGTCGTCGACCCATAGGGCATAGACTCAGATACTATTTCCATGTTTCGAAATTTTCTTTCTAGCAGTCTCAGTCCTTGCAAAACTCTTTGATCAAACCTCCCAATTTGTCTCTGTTCTGTGCAAGCGTCTCGATCTCATTGAGGAAACAGATGCATGCTGCCTTTGCCTCCCTGGTTAATGTTCTTCTCAGTGTTTCTCTGGGTCGGCGTCTTTTCAACCTACCCATTGTTTCCTACTTGAGGGCTTGCTTTGCTATTCGGTTATTATCTCTTCTCATCACATGTCCAACATATGTCCGTCTTTAATTATATATATAAATGAGTAAATAGGGATCATGATTCCTTAGGAAGGGTGCCAATGTACTTACAGATATGTAATATCGACCCTGAATATCGCCTGGGGAGGCCAACGTGTGAGGAGCTAAAGCAGGAGCAGGGGAGGGAAGAATAGAGAGGAGAGGGGGGTGGAAGGGAGTGAAAGAAGGAAAGGGGGGAAGAGAAAGGGGTAATATATTACATGTAAGAAAGGGATACATTGATGCCCCGTGGGGGGAGGCAATCCCACACGAGCGATCAGACGATTTTCTAAAGTGAATCGGCTGCGGTTGTCAGAAGAACATGGCAACAGGCCAGTAACTTGGACATCCGCCTTACCCTTATGCCCTTAGAGGTGAAGTGGGATGCTATTGGGGTGCCTGCATCTCGAGTGATATGCAGATGTTCCTGGCATCCGTGTTAGAGACGGCGACATGATTCGCTTATGTAGGTCATCTTACATCGCTTACATATGATGGCATATATAACGTTGCGCGATGTACAAGTTAATCCTTCTCTTATCTCAAAAGGACTATTGGGGAAGAGAACCGTACCTGTCTGGAGGACGTGGTTTGCAAGTATTACATTGATTGTTATTGCAACGGATAGTGCCCCGGCGGCTGTAGAGGGAGACAAAAAGGTCGGCTTCTAACAAACATATCACGGAGGTTACGATAACGTTTAAAGGCAACTAATTGAAGAAAGGGGGGGGGGGGGGTCGGACGGAAAATTGGGATGTATCGGTGATTGATTCTGATCACCGCCGTCACGTGACTACTTGATGTGACCTCACAGCCAGAATGTACCCAGATATTGCTGATTTGAAAGATGAGAGCACATACTGGCTATGTGAGCGCGACACACGGCTGACATTCTACTAAACTCATTCGAAGAGACTTGAAGTACGGGTCTGCGTGACTCGGTGATATTAACCGAAGAAGTTCACCACCCGGCGTGCTTCCTGAACACATCTTTAATCCTGACATTCCAGCTCCAAGCTTCTAGACTAAAACAGTTTCGATATTTTTATAAATATGTGTTTTTACATTTGGTTTGCGTTTGTATATAGTGTCACAACATTCTCTTTATCATCAGTAATTACTTGGTGTTGCCTGTCACTGAGTAAGTAGTTAATGTTTTTAGTTGCAACCGATTATATTTAAGTGTAGTCAACATGAGAAACAAGATGGCGGGTATTTTATATTCAGAGTGTAGATTGTGTGACTAAAGTGATTTCATATATTGTGTTTGAGACGGGATATAATTGTCGAAAAGTTGTGTAAAGTTTTCTACCAAGGAGGAGGATAAAAACTGATAAGAACTTTTTTTTAATGTAACCAGCTACAGTTTTATATTTATATCGTAAAAGATCGCATGTGAGACCGTAGCGATCAAACACGTGGGGGGAAACATCAGTCGGGCTAAACCCCCAACGTGTGTTTCTCTTAAGTTAAGCCCTTAACTTACGACTGACTCAGCAGGTCGGTAAGGGATAAATGTTTTATGCTCAGAGAAATATACACAGAAGATGGAGATTAAAGTAGCAACGATAAATATATGCGGGATAAAAAATAAAGAAGTCGAACTTATAGAAGAAATGACAAACATGAAAATTAAAATACTAGGATTAGCGGACACCAGAGTAAAAGGACAACAGATAAAGAAAACACACATGAACTACATGAAAATATTCTTAGGAGTCGACAACACAGAAAGAACCAACACATGGAGTAGGTTTTATCATCGACCCAGGACACGCAAAGAACATTCTAGAAATAAAATACCATTCAGAAAGAATTATCACAATTAAACTACTAGAAGACGATCGAAAAACAAATTACATTCAAATCTATGCCCCATGCGACAACAATGAAAGAGACAGCGAAGAATTCTACGACACATTGAATGAAATAATTAACAAGATTGACGAAAGCGACGACATGTTAGTGATGGGAGATTTTAATGGAAGGCTTGGGAAACGCAACAGTGAGAACAGTGATACCTTAGGATCCTTTGGCGATAAAACAGCTGAAATAAACGAAAATGGAAGCAGACTGCTAAATCTATGCAATCAAAATGATTTATTTAAAAGATCTTTTAAAAGATCAAGAAACAAGGAAAACCTAGAAGAAAAACTAACAGAGGAATTCAAGAAACTTCCTAACGAAGTATGCACAGTAGAAGAAGAGTGGAAACAATTTAAAAAAAACAGTAACCAACATCTCTAAAACAGTTTGTGGAACGAAGCTAAGAAGAAGAGAAGGGAAAAAAGAGCACCCCATGGTGGAACGAAACAATCAGAGAAGCAATTAAAGAAAAGAAGAAACTGTTTAAAAATTGAAGGGAGAACAAGAACCAAGAAAAATATGAAAAATATGCCTTAGTTCGAAAAAGAGTTAAAATGTTGATCAAAGAAGCTAAGCAAAAGAATTGGACAGAATTAGGACAAAACATGAGCAGGGACTTCAAGACAGCCACAAGAGATTTTGTACAAAGCAGTAAATCCAAAAGAGCTAGGAAAGAAAACCATGATCCTACTGAGCTGATAAATGACAACGACGGACAGCCAATATCAAATAACCAATGTATGCAACAGAGATGGAAAGAATATTTTGAAGACCTGTTAAACATATCAACCATCAATAAGACAACAAAAACCACGCCAGAACTCACAAATACTGAACCCAACATCATGAAAGAGGAAATCGAAGAAGTAATCAAATATGCACCAAGAAATAAAGCACCGGGGATAGATAACATACCAATAGAAATAATAGCAGCAGCAGGAGAAACAGGAATGCAATGGCTGCACAGAATATTTAATGCAGCATGGCACCAACAACAAGCCCCAGAAGATTGACAACAGGCAATCATCATACCAATATGGGAAAAGAAAGGTAGCAAAAGAGACTGCAATCAATATAGAGGTATATCTCTTCTCAGCCATGTAGGAAAGCTATACGCCAAAATCTTGGAAAAAAGGCTGAGACCAATAATAGAACTACTGTTAAGCGATTCTCAAATGGGGTTCCGAAAAACAGAGGATGTACCGACGCACTATTCACACTAAAACAGCTTGCAGAAAAAACGACAGAACACAATCAAAACTTATACATAGCCTTCATTGACCAGGAAAAAGCATTCGACAGAGTAAACAGAGAACAACTGTGGGAGGGTCTAACAACATACGGAGTAAGCCAACATCTAACCAACCTTATTAAAAGTCTCAACGTCGACAGCAGCTGCAGGGTCAGAACAGCAGCAGGCTACACAGACCACTTCGAAGTTAGATCAGGCGTAAGACAAGGGTGCGTACTATCCCCCCTACTGTTTATTACATACATGGACCATATATGCAAGCTAGTCAACCCATCAGAGACAGAGGAGATCAGCGAGCTTCTATTTCCACTAATCAGGCACTAATACATGAAACAATACAAGACCTACAAGAACACTTAAACAAACTCAACATCTCAGGCACAAAATACAACATGAAAATCAATATCAACAAAACAGAAGTCATGAATGTCTCCAAAAATAAACAGAACATCAACATAACTATTGAAGGCAGACAACTAGAACAAGTAGAGGAATTCAAATACCTAAGGAAGTCTAATGACAAACGATAATTCTCAAACAGCAGAGATAGAATCAAGATGCAACAAAGCTTGTCAAACCATTAGACAGTTATCACCACTATTGCCCAACAAGGAAATAACTCTGGAGGCAAAACGAGCACTATACAATACAATCTTCATCCCAACGTTGTGCAACCAATGCCAGACCCCTAGATGCAAGAACAATAAGAAAAATAACCTCTACAGAGATGAAATGTGTTAAACGAATGACAGGAAACAGTCTGAGAGATAAGATCAGAAATAAAGAACTGAGAAAAAAGCTAGGAATAGCCCCCGCCATAGAATACATAAGGAAACAACAGATAAAATGGTTTCGCCACGTGACAAGGTAGAAAGAACAAAACACAACACAATGAGCCTTCAACAAACGTTGTGAGAACACCAGACCCAAGGGTCGACCACGAAAAAGATGGGTCGATGGAATATTAGAAGCACTAGGAAACATAACAGCAGCAGAGGCGAACAGAAGAGCAAAAGACCGCAAATTATATCTTCCCTCGACGCTGAAAGGCAGATGAGGAAGGAAAGAAGAAGAAGAAGTAGTCAACATGGATTAAAAATACTTCAATTACATGCTTATAGCTTAGCACGGGTACAGCGCTAGTGTTTGTGTAATATTTGTATTGTTTTATTGCCTGCCTTAATATTCATTGTTTTGGAAGGGTTTCTTACAGAGACAGTAAGAAGCCAATAACAGTGTTTTCTCTGGCCTTTCTTTGACTTTGTATCTGGCTGTGCTGTAAAACAAAAACAATGTTCAATGTTCTGCCAGGAAGACGTGTATAGGGGGAGTAAGATCAATTGCTGTGAACAAGATCTGATGGATATCGAGGAATTGACTTCCACTAGGATTGATTGTGACGTTATTAGTAGTCTTGTTAGTTCTCTCCAGTAAACAACAATTGACACTCACTCTATAGAGAGCGAATATTTCAAACATTTACTGTATGTCTATTTCAGTTCACGAAATTAAATCATCGGTACAACATTGTATTTTTTTTTTTTTTTTTTTTTTTTTTTGTTTAAATGGTGCATAATTAGTGACAATGACGTAAACTATGGACAGAGCCCAGAAACCACCAACACATTCGTATTTCCGCTCTACAATGTTTACAGCGGGAAGTTAGCGGATGTCAGAGACTATAGAGTCGTTAGCGGACTTCAACCACACGGTTTATCTGAACTGTTAGACTTGGCGTGACACCGTGGTTTTTTAAAATTTTATTCCGTACCGGTCGATGGCCGCATCTGCTGGACTCTTGTGAATGAGAGAACATAACTTTAACCTCATCTTCTCGTCCTTGCTTCTGTGAATCCAGCAGTGAGATAACGTCATGGTGACCGGAGCGGGTAATTACATAAACAAAAAGGGGCAAATGGAAGAGACAAGGACAGAGGGATAATATCATCATCATGTGCCATACCGGTTGGCATAGGCGATGTCCTTCCAGATTTCTCTATCCACAGTACATCGTATCAGTTCTGTTGTTAACTGTTTTCCATGCCGTGACACCAAGCTATCCAGTATCTTCTCTCTTTGTCATCAGCGGTCTCTCTCCCTCTATTTTGCCAGTTGCAACCAAATATTTCAACTTTCCTCTTCTCATGATGTGTCTGAAAAATGTTGATTGTCTCTTTCTGATATTCTTAGGAGCTCCCTTTTTTGTGTTGGTCTCTTTGAGAACTTCCTCATTGGTCTTTTTAGCTGTCCAGGTAACTCTCAAAATTCTTCTAAGAAATCCCATCTCTGTGGCCTCTAATCGTCTTATTTATTTGTCAATTATCCATTATTCACTTCCATGGGTCAGAATTGGCTCTATGGGAGAAATATGTCTTAGCCTGAACGTATTAAACAAGTTCATATTAAACACCTGTAATATTCTCAATTGGAATGGCAAGACACTACAGACAAGAACTGGTCATCACACTTTAGAAAGTGACATGTTTATATAGTAAGATCTATCAGGAGCCCTATTGTTTGACATTTCGCTGCTATTATGCTACATATATGTACTGTTGGGCTATCCTCAATATGGGTTGACTTTTCTTATTCCTGAACATGCACGAATCCTAAGCTCTCATAGTCTCAACGTTGTTATTGTTTATGCTTTAAACTCTCACAATATACATTATAGTAATCATTACTAGAGTTATACCCCTGCTTCCCTATGGTGTTTAAATACTTTAAATCAGTACAGGCTACAATTCAATGTTCTTTCATTACAATTAGAAATTAATATAAAGTACCGTATCCGGCAGCACTTGCTAACTATTAACGAGGAAGAGAATGATGTGGTATAAAAAAACTTGTATAAAATAACACTTAAAATCATAGATAACTCGTGTAAAATAACTGTTGTGTGTGTGTGTGTGTGTGTGTGTGTGCGGTAAAGTCTAAGGTTAGGCATATAAATTATTTCAGTTCGGAAGAGTAAGGTTCTCTTGAGTAACATTGCACTTTATTAGGTGGTTCTCTAACTTGTCATTGGAAGACCCCTGAATGCGGAGAAAAGAGAAACGATGCGAGTGGAAAGCCATGGCCTTAAACCTTGGCATAATTTTTTTTAGTATTTGAGAACCTCTGTAGTTTTGTTGTGACGACAACTATGGAGAGATATCTCGTTTCGCTGAAATAATTTATGCGCCTAAACTAGGAAATTACCCTTTAAAAATTATGTGCACTGACAAGACTTGATAAGAGGATTTGAGCCTGGAAGATAGAGGTGCTTAGGAGTTCCAGCAGAAGATGAATAGTTCTTTCTTTTGTATCACCGAGTCTAACAGACATACACTTCATGTATGCCCCTCCGAATGTTCTGTTCTGTTCTATACATGGATCCAGTTTCACTGCAGTTAGGAATTCCCCATATCCGCTCCACCACTTATCACAACATTTTCCAAAATGCACCGATAAATTCCGTTTGTCAAGGTCGCTCCATGCACGTCCTACTCGACTGCATAGGCGACGATTCCAAACCTAATTAGTCGTCTCTTGCGACATGCGTGGCAGGTATACGAAATTTGCTTTAAATCTTTCAGTTACAGTTATTCTTTTTTTAAATTTATTTCTTCCTTCCTTGTCAGATTTTCTATTGCTGCTTATAAATTATTTTTTTAAAAATAGATTGTTATGGCTTGGTCACATTGTGAGGGTGGCTACCGGGGTCCCCACGGAATGGAGAGAAAAGAATAGAGCCACTGTTACCTGCAACACATGTAGTAAGAGGCGACTAAGGAGGTTTAGAATCGTCGCCTGTGCAGTCCAGTAGGACGTGCACGGAGCGACCTTGCCAATGGTGTTTATCGATGCATTTGGGGAATTGCAGTGACAAGTGGTGGAGCGGATATGGGAAATTCCTGATTCCAACGAATCTGGTTCCTTGGATAGGACATGACAGGATAGGTCAAGTCGTCAGGTCACATTGGGAGATATGGAGACATCTACAGAGAGTTACAAGACAGCATTAACTGTTTCATCAATGAATAACAACTCATTATCCTTCTTTGTTCTTTTCTGTATAGAAACGATAATGTTTTCTTGTAGTACTCTCTGTAGTTGACTGCATGTCTCATAATAAAACAGTAAGGAAAGGAACCTTTGATTGTCAAACATGTAACAACATCAGGCTTTAGGCTTTATAATCGGCTTGAACAAATTGCCGAGTCAAGAAAGCAACAGAGAGGCCGTGATAAAAAATCAAGACTGAACATGGTTCTATACAATGACCGTCATGTGTGTTACTTATGTTCTAATGTAAGCAATTTTAAACAGTACTACATCGATTCATGTTTATCATCATTGACTACATTATATAAAGTAGACCAATAAAATGTAACATTATAAATATTGCAGTTGTTTGCATAAATGATGTATCCTACTTGTCTACTCTTGTTTGTTGGATGCGTAATTCGTGATTCACTTGCCGATATTCTTTTTACTTCACTCCTCTCATCAACTTAATGAAGGTGTACACTGTAAACAATTCCGCCCTAACCAAGCCGGGAGAACTGAGAATGATTGGCTAGAGAGGAATCTGTTAAAACGCGTTATAATCTTTACACTGACACACAGCTGTCGTTTTTATCAGGCTACGAGACATATTCTATACCCGAAAAGGGAGATTACATCTGTCAAGTACCCAGCACTCAATATGATTCGTTTCAGACCTTCTCATTGTGTGTTCCAAATATGTTAACAGAGAATCCAATAGTACACCGATTTCCCCTAAATTGACTCCATACGCGCTCTTTGTGTGTTCTATTTAGTGTGAGCTGAAGCCAGTTGTGCACTGGTATTGGTGTAATTTATCTCCAAACGCTTGTCAGATAGCTTCAAAAGCACACAACCTAGGGGTTTCTTCTACTCAGTTGTTGACGTAAACAGAATGTCTTATAAGTAATAGTATGTTTTAATATTGTTCCACTTGTCTTCATTTTGCACCGAGGTGTTGCCTTTTTCTTTGTTGTTACCATTACCTCTGTCTTTTTGCTATTATGGCTGAGTCCCATTTTTTTTTTTTTTTAACTTTTTTTCACTATAATGTCCAACATTTCTTGTAACTCATTTTCACTCTAGCGATTAAGACTGTATCATCAGCATACCTTAGATTATTTATATTATGACCTCCAATTGTTATTCCAGGCATGTCCCTTATGGATCTTAAAATAATCTCACTATAAATATTAAACAAATCTGGTGACAGCACACAACCTTGTCTAACACCCTGTTTTATTTGTTGAAACATTCCCAAATGGTTTCCAGTTCTTATGACCGCTGTTTGTTGCCAGTACATGTTCTTTGTAATGCAGAAGGGTAAACTAGAAAACATCATACATGAAATGAAAAGAATGGGTTTACAATTACTGGGACTTTGCGAAATGAGATCGCGGACGACAAAGAGAGAAAATGCTAGATAGCTTGGTGTCATGGCATGGAAAACAGTCAACAACAGAACTGATGCGATTTGCTATAGATAGAAGATCGTATACGCCAACTGGCATGACACATGATGATGACGATGAACCAAGTATTCCAAATTTCCTCTTCTCATGATTTGCTCGACAAATGTTGATTGTTTCTTTATGGTGTTTTTTTAGGAGCTTCCTTTTTGTGTTGGCCTCTTTGAGAATGTTCTCCTTGGTCTTTTAATGTGTCCAGGGAACCTTCAACATTCTTCTGAGAAATTCCATCTCTGTGGCCTCTAATCGTCTTTTCATTTGTTTGTTTACTATCCATGATTCGCTTCCATAGGTCAGAATTGGCTCTATATAACACCGGTAAAATATCTTTCTCACTTCTATTGACTTAGATTTGTTATATACAACTTGTTTTTCATTTTCTGAAATGCTATTTGGCCTGAGTTATTCTGCTTTTTATTTCTGTGGTGCATCTTACATCTGATGTTGTTATTGTGCCCAAGTATTGGATGCGTTGCACTTGTTTCAAATTTGTCCCGTTTATTTTTATGTTTCATGATGATGATGCTTGTTCCTTCGAAATTACTATTACTTACTGTTGCCTTACTATTCAGACAGACCTTTCTTGTTGCTTTCTTGTACTATCATGTCTATCTTTTGTTTTAGGTCCTTCTCTGTCTCTGTTATTAAGACTGTGTCATCTGCATATCGCAGATTTTTTATGTTGTGACCGTTGACTTCAATCCCTTTTATACCTACTATTGATAATACTAGGGAATCGCGATAGCTCAGTGGTTAGTGTACTGGACTACTAATGACAAGAGGTTGGGTTCGATCCTGATCGACGGTTTCCAGGTTCACTCAGCCTTAAACGGGTACCAGATTTTTTTTCTGGGAAAGCAAAGTGGCACGGGTGTAATACCGACCACATTACCCCAAAAAGCATGTGCCGAAGGTCATTAACACCATATACGCCACTCGGCGTCAAGGGGGCTATTTACTTCACTTTACTATTGATGATACAACTGTCGTTATTGCTGAAGGTATCCTACAACCTAAATCAGATTGTCTCATCTGAAATGTCACATTCCTCCTCAGCCCGCCCCAGATTGTAGTCTAAAACTGAATGTCGTTAAAATGTAACAAAAAAATGTTATCTCATTTGTTTACATAGCAATTCACCTGCTTGTAAATACGATGATTGTTATCACTCCACTCCAATTATGATATTACCTTTCACGTTGTATGGGTAACATTTTACATTTCAAATAAACATACCTTTTTTGCATTACCACAGTTACCGTAACAAATATCAGGTTAGTCATTAACAAGAATAACATCTGTTATCTCGTAGAATTTGAAGAGATTAAAATAACAATGACACACACTCTCTCTCTCTCTCTCTCTCTCTCTCTCTCGCTGTCTCTCTCGTTGTGTATTATAACTACTTTCTCATTTTGTTTGTTGGTGGCCTGGGTAGACTAGTTAGGAACACCACCCGACTGGGCTACCGACGTTCGGACAACCCGTGTTATGTTCCCGCTGGAAGCAGCGTGAGTTGTACTCGTGGTTGGAAATAAAAATACCTCCGCGGTTGACCCAGCCGCTGGCAGAAATGGGTACCAGGGTAGCACTCTGGGAATGTAAGGAATGCCACCTCGCATCGTGAGTTTCGATGCTTGAAGCAACACTATCCAGAAGTCTCCGAACACTTCTGGATAGTCGGCGAGCACATATGGGTGAAAGCCTGCGTGCTGAGACGCCGATTCAAGTCTCGTACACTACCTTTACATATGTCAAGATGTACCATCAAGAAAAGAGACAGAATAAAATGGCACTCCATGGTAACCAGCCTTCGATTTGAGAATTTCTGTTAAGATACATGTAATACATTTTTTTTAAAAAGTTCAGTAATAAATAATTGTGGCAATTATGATTGGCTGTTTTCAACAGTGCCCTTTCTGGCAGAAGCCAATTTTAGTAAACGTTTAGTTGTAAAACGTGACAGATATAATTGATGAAATAATTAACAATTGAAAATAAGAGAATTTATACAATTTGAATGTGGTTTATTTTATTTGTTTTGCGAGAGGAGAATTAAATTAGCAAAATTTGATCACGATCATGATCAGGGAGATTAAAAATGGTATATAGATGGGACAACCGTTTGGAAGTATTGCGTGAGTGTTAGTGCTAATGTACTTATTAAACATGATATCTTTTCTCATTAACAGCGCAACCACTGACTTCAAACTTTCCCACAGATTTTCAGTTCACAAATTGCGAGATAAAAACAGTTTAACAGAATATCAACACTGACAAATCTCGACGTAATATGTCAAGTAAAATGACTCCTCCACTGCCATGCTAGGCGTATGGGGAATATGGTGTTAGTGACCATATTATTCTATGACTGCGGCACATTTTTGGATGATGTGGTCGGTGTTACGCCAGGCCGCCTTTACTTAAAAGAAAAATCTCTGGTACCCATTTTTACGGGTTCGATCCCACTTCGGACCATATATTGTTCTTCGTTTTTTTCTATTGTTGTTTGTCTGTCAATTTTTCCGAGTGCTAACACATACTTCTTTGTTCTATTATTCCCTATTATCGCCTCGGAAGTTCCCCATATAATAATATTTATGTATTATTATTTGTACCCAGTATATAATCACTGGGAACTACTATTCGTGCTGTTTCGTCCAATAAATGTTTGTCTACAACACAAGTATTCAGCCCTACTGGGAGATACTTGCATTAATAGGAAAGTACAAATATACAATTTATTTCCGGTCTGTGATCGTTACCCTATGCTATAGTCATTGAGAACGTCATCGTGTAAGACACTACTGCAATAGCCAATTTTTTAGTTGGCTGCGTGGTAGTGTGCCAAGCGTTCGGCTTCTCGTGGCAAGGCGCGGTGCCACTGAGTACGGGTTCGATCCCACTTCGGACCATATATTGTTCTTCGTTTTTTTCTATTGTTGTTTGTCTGTCAATTTTTCCGAGTGCTAACACATACTTCTTTGTTCTATTATTCCCTATTATCGCCTCGGAAGTTCCCCATATAATAATATTTATGTATTATTATTTGTACCCAGTATATAATCACTGGGAACTACTATTCGTGCTGTTTCGTCCAATAAATGTTTGTCTACAACACAAGTATTCAGCCCTACTGGGAGATACTTGCATTAATAGGAAAGTACAAATATACAATTTATTTCCGGTCTGTGATCGTTACCCTATGCTATAGTCATTGAGAACGTCATCGTGTAAGACACTACTGCAATAGCCAATTTTTTAGTTGGCTGCGTGGTAGTGTGCCAAGCGTTCGGCTTCTCGTGGCAAGGCGCGGTGCCACTGAGTACGGGTTCGATCCCACTTCGGACCATATATTGTTCTTCGTTTTTTTCTATTGTTGTTTGTCTGTCAATTTTTCCGAGTGCTAACACATACTTCTTTGTTCTATTATTCCCTATTATCGCCTCGGAAGTTCCCCATATAATAATATTTATGTATTATTATTTGTACCCAGTATATAATCACTGGGAACTACTATTCGTGCTGTTTCGTCCAATAAATGTTTGTCTACAACACAAGTATTCAGCCCTACTGGGAGATACTTGCATTAATAGGAAAGTACAAATATACAATTTATTTCCGGTCTGTGATCGTTACCCTATGCTATAGTCATTGAGAACGTCATCGTGTAAGACACTACTGCAATAGCCAATTTTTTAGTTGGCTGCGTGGTAGTGTGCCAAGCGTTCGGCTTCTCGTGGCAAGGCGCGGTGCCACTGAGTACGGGTTCGATCCCACTTCGGACCATATATTGTTCTTCGTTTTTTTCTATTGTTGTTTGTCTGTCAATTTTTCCGAGTGCTAACACATACTTCTTTGTTCTATTATTCCCTATTATCGCCTCGGAAGTTCCCCATATAATAATATTTATGTATTATTATTTGTACCCAGTATATAATCACTGGGAACTACTATTCGTGCTGTTTCGTCCAATAAATGTTTGTCTACAACACAAGTATTCAGCCCTACTGGGAGATACTTGCATTAATAGGAAAGTACAAATATACAATTTATTTCCGGTCTGTGATCGTTACCCTATGCTATAGTCATTGAGAACGTCATCGTGTAAGACACTACTGCAATAGCCAATTTTTTAGTTGGCTGCGTGGTAGTGTGCCAAGCGTTCGGCTTCTCGTGGCAAGGCGCGGTGCCACTGAGTACGGGTTCGATCCCACTTCGGACCATATATTGTTCTTCGTTTTTTTCTATTGTTGTTTGTCTGTCAATTTTTCCGAGTGCTAACACATACTTCTTTGTTCTATTATTCCCTATTATCGCCTCGGAAGTTCCCCATATAATAATATTTATGTATTATTATTTGTACCCAGTATATAATCACTGGGAACTACTATTCGTGCTGTTTCGTCCAATAAATGTTTGTCTACAACACAAGTATTCAGCCCTACTGGGAGATACTTGCATTAATAGGAAAGTACAAATATACAATTTATTTCCGGTCTGTGATCGTTACCCTATGCTATAGTCATTGAGAACGTCATCGTGTAAGACACTACTGCAATAGCCAATTTTTTAGTTGGCTGCGTGGTAGTGTGCCAAGCGTTCGGCTTCTCGTGGCAAGGCGCGGTGCCACTGAGTACGGGTTCGATCCCACTTCGGACCATATATTGTTCTTCGTTTTTTTCTATTGTTGTTTGTCTGTCAATTTTTCCGAGTGCTAACACATACTTCTTTGTTCTATTATTCCCTATTATCGCCTCGGAAGTTCCCCATATAATAATATTTATGTATTATTATTTGTACCCAGTATATAATCACTGGGAACTACTATTCGTGCTGTTTCGTCCAATAAATGTTTGTCTACAACACAAGTATTCAGCCCTACTGGGAGATACTTGCATTAATAGGAAAGTACAAATATACAATTTATTTCCGGTCTGTGATCGTTACCCTATGCTATAGTCATTGAGAACGTCATCGTGTAAGACACTACTGCAATAGCCAATTTTTTAGTTGGCTGCGTGGTAGTGTGCCAAGCGTTCGGCTTCTCGTGGCAAGGCGCGGTGCCACTGAGTACGGGTTCGATCCCACTTCGGACCATATATTGTTCTTCGTTTTTTTCTATTGTTGTTTGTCTGTCAATTTTTCCGAGTGCTAACACATACTTCTTTGTTCTATTATTCCCTATTATCGCCTCGGAAGTTCCCCATATAATAATATTTATGTATTATTATTTGTACCCAGTATATAATCACTGGGAACTACTATTCGTGCTGTTTCGTCCAATAAATGTTTGTCTACAACACAAGTATTCAGCCCTACTGGGAGATACTTGCATTAATAGGAAAGTACAAATATACAATTTATTTCCGGTCTGTGATCGTTACCCTATGCTATAGTCATTGAGAACGTCATCGTGTAAGACACTACTGCAATAGCCAATTTTTTAGTTGGCTGCGTGGTAGTGTGCCAAGCGTTCGGCTTCTCGTGGCAAGGCGCGGTGCCACTGAGTACGGGTTCGATCCCACTTCGGACCATATATTGTTCTTCGTTTTTTTCTATTGTTGTTTGTCTGTCAATTTTTCCGAGTGCTAACACATACTTCTTTGTTCTATTATTCCCTATTATCGCCTCGGAAGTTCCCCATATAATAATATTTATGTATTATTATTTGTACCCAGTACTCAAAAATGTGCCGTGCTGAAGTCGGATATGTCTGGCCGAGAGGCTCAACTATCACTGTTCTACTGCAAAACCTATTCAGTATATCCACCCTCTTTGAAGTCCTTATAAAAGGCGGATGTGAAAGAGGTCTAACTATTATTGTAGTTATCGGGCGAGTTCAAACATTCAAGCAACATTTTCAATGTTAGTGCTGATATTGTCTCTTTGATATGGTTATCAACTTCTTGTTAAGATAACTAACGATTTTTTTGTTGGTCGTGTCTTTATTTATTTCTGTCTCTCATTGTTTCGTCCCTCCATATAACATGACATTATCCATGACAAAGTCAATATAGATTTATTCTGGAACTTCAGACAAGCAAAGCGAGAATCGTGCCATAAGTCAGTTTTACCGTTCCGTTTGGCCTATTCTTCATTCACGTGCAATTATACATGCTTGGTCTGCGAGGTCACAATTAAACAAAAAATTTTTGTTTAAATGAACATTG